>JAODJX010000065.1:13079454-13090112 GCA_026776945.1 Isichthys henryi | reverse complement strand
CAGGATGGGGGGCCAGTCCATCGCAGGGCACACTCACACACCATTCACTCACACATGCACTCCTACGGGCAATTTAGCAAGTTTCCAGAAAGGTTCCTTGGAAATTTTAACAAGGGAATCTTGGGAATTTATAATGCAATGCCAACTAGTGGTCATCTTGCAGAAGGCAGTATTGTAACTATTCAGTTTCTTATTCTGTTTGCATGTGCATATGTTTGAGTAAAACCAGATGAGGAGAAAGGCCGAGCTGTGGGAAGTTCATATTTTTGTTATTGTTTAGAATAAAAAATGTAACTGTAAAAGTGGTTATATTATGTTCAGAAAACTAATCTGCTTCCCCTCAAGTAATCCATGATTCAAAAAGGGTAATGTATGAGCTAAAATAATTTAGTTAGTTAGCTAGCCAGCTAGGCAGAGTTGGAAATTTCAGGTCCAGAAAGTTAAAATCCAGACCAGGATTTTATTTCAACCAACCACTTGAGTACTATATGACTGTGACTCTTAATGCGCAACTAGTTGGTTGGAACAAAATCCTGATCTGGATTTTTACTTTCTGGACCTAATTTCCAACTCTGCAGCTAGGTAGCAATCTTGTTAGTTTATTGATGTCACTGATGTTTCTGTAAAGTTTATTCTGTGATAATATAACTTGGCAACATCCTGGTGGAAGGATCTTTGCTCATTCGAGGCCCTCAGTTTGCAACAATAATCTTACAAATCCTTCCAACATCAGCTGCCTCTGAGTCCTACTGGTCTTTTTTTGGCAATACGCTCAAAAAACGTCCACAACAGGCTCACAAATGCACCAGTGGAGAAACTGGCAGCAATTCAGGCAAACGTGAGGCTCTCTGAGACTGACCCCCACCCATCCAACACCTCTGCAGTGGACCGTGACTCTGGGGGTGTGGATTATGATTGCGTGACAGCTTCAGATTGTCCAGACTCTGACTTTCAACATCAAGTCTTCTGCTTCACTGATGTCACCTCATGTGTTTGTGTAATATGTTTGTCTTCAAAAAAAGTGTTATATCAGCTACTGGGATTCATGTGCATGTCCATTCAGATCTAGATATCTAGATGCCTTCAAAATCTCTAAGTTTGACAACTGTACACACACAGATTGCCCAACAATTCCCATAAATTCCCTAACACTGGCATGGAAAATTTCCTCCACTCAAAATGCACCCCTAAAAACTAAAAATGCCAAAAGTCTTCTATTTTGTTTGGCTATTTGTGGTTTAGGTTACGGCTAGGTAGGGGTTGTCATTTTTGGCATTAGGGTTTTGCCCCTTAGGAATGAACGGACGGTCCCCACAAAGATATGAATACAAACATTTGTGTGCACACGCATGCATGTGTGTATATTCATGGTAAAACATTTTTAATCAAATCGTGAAGGAACGCAAACATACAAGAATGCGTGTTATAACTGCATGAACATCTGTTTCATTACTGAAAAGGTTTTACAATAGCTATTTTACACAAGCAATCACGTCACACTTGAAATGGATTCAACTAAAACGTATTACTAACAGGTTGACTGGAAACATTTGTAGAAGTGAGTAATTTTTAAAATAATAAATGAATGAATGTATAATGACGTGAAACAGCATTTTAAATCTCCATTTTGTCAATTAATTTAATAACGTCATTCACTCCTCACCGAAATCCGAAAGACAGATCCAGCACCGAATCGCCCTCGGTCGTCGTCAAGGGTTACTGCGTCAACAAAGCTTCCCCCTCCCCAATCTCTGTCGTACTGTGTTTGTTCTTTATTTAAATGGACTTTACTAAACAAAAATCTGTCCTCTTCTTTGTCTCGGAGAATTACAAACGTTTAAATTAGCTGTATTGCTCGATAAATAACAAACCAGACAGATAAAGATATTATTTCCACATTATCAGTTTAATTCCACAAACAAAAACATTTAGAAAACATACTCTAAAATAAAATTCATAAGGCATACAAGCCAAAAAATACTTAAGGAATTTAGTGGTCAGAAACTGTTTCCCCCACACCTTTCCCATCACCAATTTCTTTCTTCTATACTCCTGCCTCTTTATAGTGACGCGTGTTACGTTCCTTCACATCTATAAATAATAACATAGGCCTATAATAATAGAACTTAAGCGAAACATAAACGATTAAAGTTAAATCCAAATTAATCCTTATTAACAAAATCTATATTATGCCTACAACAGCAGCAAATGTTAAAAGTCTTCCTTTTCTTGTTATTCGCCGCAAAAAATCGCAGTGGTAACTCTGAAAACCACTGCCTGTAACCACTAAGTATTTTGAAACTGATGTATTATTACCTTATGTAGAAGAAGGCGGCGACATGTTTAATTACATGGCCCACTGGCTCATGTTCTAAGTTGTGTTTTTAATACTGCCTGAGGTCTTTTACTAGATGTCTAGCTACATATTGCCAATAAATGTTTTCAAATGATAAAGACATCGCATTAAATTCTATTTGCTCCTTCAAATGCAGGTTGTGAAAGTGACACTTTTGTATTTTGCCGGACGGGGAAGAAGTTCTAGGCTAACTTGTAACAATACTTTGAGAGATTGTGTTTTATGCATTTAAAATATGTCAAAAACTAAATAAAATGTAATTTTATTTATTTTCTGTCGTTTCCAGACCCTTCGTCACTAGGCTTACAGTCTTAAATATAGGGTATCGACGTCTTTGACTAGATGCAAGTAAATCACGTGACACATCGTGTGCGCGGCTTGTCATATATGAAAGACTTCGTTCGCGATAAATCAGACTAGATAGGCCTACTTTGTTCATAAGCAGAACCGACTAGTGCATGATTCATTAAATGTTTTGTGCATATATCTAACAAAATAATCTTGAGTTGTGTTCGGCACCCTACTGTAATACAAAGTGGGAAATTCACACTTATGATAGTTAATTTAAGACAGCTTTGGTGTGCACACACACACACACCGGCACTCCTGTTTGCCACGGCCACTAATTCAGTGGGAAACACTGGGTATAAATTAATGGTGTAACGATTCTGAAACTGTCACTGGAACCGCAATATACCCCCAACCTCAATTCGCTGCTGCAGGGGCAGCCTGTTAAGCTCTCATTACCTCACTAATGTTACAAAAATCATTTTTCATTTCACAATTACTACTATAACACCTGTAAGTCACAAAATTATTTTTCCATTTAAAATTTGGGCAAGCTGTATATTTTGTAAATATTACACAGTGCTAGGGCTGTAATGGTACTTGTATTCATCGCGTTACTCTTTTACATGTATTTTTATATTTTCAAACTACAAATTACTGATAGGGCATGGTGGCGCAGTAGTTAGCACTGTTGCCTCACACCTCTGGGTCCCAGGTTCGAGTCTCCGCCTGCGTCACATGTGTGTGGAGTTTGCATGTTCTCCCTATGTTATCGTGGGGTTTCCTCCGGTTTCCCCCCACAGTCCAAAAACATGCTGAAGCTAATTGGACTTGCTAAACTCATGTGAGTGTGTGAGTGACTGGTGTGTGAGTGTGCCCTGCGATGGTCTGCCCCCCGTCCTGGGTTGTTCCCTGCCTCTTCCGGGATAGGCTCCAGACCCCCCACGACCCAGTAGGATAAGCAATTTGGAAAATGAATGGATGGAAATTACTTGTATTTTAATTAAATGCCTTTTGTCAAACCAGTATTTAGTATATTATTTTGTTACATTTCATGATCAAGCATTTGTCATTTGTAACATTTCATAGTCATTTTTGTAGTTTTTCCTTCATTCTTGTAGAAAAATAGCTTTGGGACTGGGGGTTTGATACCAGACGTGATGATTCTGGTAGAACTATTTCAGGGTTTCACCACATCTCCGTGCAAACAAAGGCTCCTGCGTGTAGAAAGTGGGTAAGTGAAGTGCAGTGATTGGTTCTGCTCGTAATCTGTCGTAAAACGAGGCGACAGCGTTTCCCCTGGGGGGGCATCGCTGCGTGCGGATAAACTAGGATGTGAGGGCTGACACACACTAGTAGGTTTTGACATCCATTCCATCGCACTGTTCCTTTGTCTGATTTATAAGTATAAGAGATCTATCTGTGTGCGTTTGTCTCAGAGGAGAGCGCTGTTGTCTGTCTGCATCAGCAGGCTGTCTTTTCGCGTGTCACATCACAACAGGTCACTGGCAGGGCTGAAGGCATTTGGACAGCTGGAAGAGCTCATCGCGGATGGCAACTTCCTGGAAAATGAACTGGGGTCGCCTTGGTTACCCACCCCCATCGCTGCAGCCTGATTGGCATTCGATAGATACTAAATATCCTTTCAAAAGACGTTTTTTTTTACGCCTAGGAAACTAACTAATGCTTCTGAGACCAACTTTTCTGTAAATGGTTCGTTTCTGTCCTGGGTGCGTCAGGAGTGGCCTCTAGTGGTTGCTTCATATAAAAAAACGTGTGCCTGTATGAAGTGAAATTATTAATTGTCATTGTTGAGACACCCCAATGAAATATGTCCCCTGTATTTAACCCATATGTGACAGCTAATTCAGCACCAGGGGAGCAGTGACTTACTCAGGGGACTTTCGCACCTCCATGGAGTGTAGCCTTCATGATGTATGATAAATTCTTTATTTGCCATTTGCAGAAGTACAGGAACATTGGAACTCTTCCCTTCACCTGCCCCATCTCTCTCTCCATAGGTTGGGGGTCACAGCACATGATTAAGCCAACATGCAGTGGCCCTGGAGCTGGGGGTTGAGGGCCTTGCTCAAGGGCCCAAGGACATATGACCCTTCTACCAAAGCCAGGGCTCAGTCCAGGAATCTTCCAATCATGGGCACAGAAACTTCGCTCACTGAGCCACACCCCAACACCCCTTCACTAGAGTACCTGAGTCACCTGAGCAACGAAGCACGTCCCATCCTGCTGGTGAGCCTGAGGAAGAATGAGGAGGATAAGCAGCGCTATAGGTGAGTCAATGCGCCGCTATAGGGGAGTCTATGCGGCGCTATAGGTGAGTCAATGCGGCGCTATAGGGGAGTCTATGCGGCGCTATACTGTAGGGGAGTCAATGAGGCGCTATAGGTGAGTCTATGCAGCGCTATAGGGGAGTCAATGTGGCGCTGTAGGGGAGTCAATGCAGCACTATAGGTGAGTCAATGCAGCACTATAGGTGACTCTATGGGTGTGTGAGAGTAGCATCTGTGCCGCTGGTTGGTATTTCATGCTGCACAAACTGAACAAGCTGAATTTCCTGCATGGCAGATGGGTCACTGAGTGTGAGTGGGCAGAGACTGTACTCTCACTATACCCCATGTGTCTTGGCCGGGACTGTGCTTCTTTGCCTAGAGGCTTACAGGACAGCAAAAGCCACAGAGGGTGTCTGCAGCAGGAAGACCTGCCTCTGAGCTGACAGCTCGGGAAGAGTGGTCTGCCACTACACAGAACTGATGACGGGTCTTATGCGGGTCAATTGCAGCTACGTTTATTTTTGCAGGTCCATGCAGTTAGCCAGTGCTCATATACACAGTTACATGTTTTTAATTTAGATAAATATATGTATTAATTACAAAAGGTTTTCGAATGTACGTTATTCTGTCCTTCTTAGTGTGTGCATGTCACTCTTTTACATATGAGATACATATTTTTATATATTCCTGCATAGTGGCAGTTTCTGTTCTTAATACGCATTTGCCTGTGAGACACAAAAGTGTGACAGCATTACAGTATAACTTGCTCTCCGGTGTGTCGTAATAAAAGTGTCTTAGAAGCATTTCAGCATGTCTACATTTCCGTTAAGGTAGGAGTGCTTCGTCATGTATGTACGCACACGGTCTGCTGTCTCCAGTCTGTACGTGGATGAATGATGGAATGATGTCTTACCATACCTCTCATTAGAATACATATATTAGTATATGATTCACATGATTCAGCTTACAGATGAGTCTCGGCTCTTGTTTTTCAGGAGGACTGGCAGACTTAGTGTAACCAGGACACAGCTGTGGAAGTGCAATCGTACTTCATTCGAGATGTGGAGGTATCAGAGCTGAGGTTTCTTTTGCGTTCAGAGCCAGGCTAGGAGGATCGTGATGTTGGCTTAGAACGTGACACACTATAGCTTTTTATTTTTCAATACAGGATGATTCGGTAATATAGGACACCAAAAATTTTAGAGTTCAGATCAATTTAAGGGGAAAATTGTTTACAAACTGGTAAAATACATTAACACTCATTAATTAGCTATTTAGCTAAATTATGCATGGTGCTTTATTTATCTACCACGAGCCGAAAGGCATGGTGTGGGACCATACTGCATGCACCTCTGCTCTAAATGACCTAGGTTGTTTCATCATCTGAATATTTAAAGGGTTGTTCTGAACGGCAGGCCGGGCCGCTGGGAAATATCCCATTGCTCACGATGGCCAGTCTGGGCTTCAATGCCTTTGTTAGAAAGAGTCTCACAGATGATAGGAACTTGATTTTTTTCCAGGTTTCCAGCTGGGTGCTTTCTCCAGATCCCTTTTTCACTGTCAGAGTCTGGGGGGGAAGCTGGCACACGTGGACTAGGCTTTTGTGTGGATCGGCCTTGCTTAAGGACTGGTGATATCTGCCAACAACACAAAAGGACCCTGACCATTTCTGGGCTGCAGGTTCGTATCTGACTGTCCTTAGGCGAGATACGAAACACACCACATTTCAAATTATTATGCAGACGCTGTTTTTGGTTTATTGTAAAAGTACTCAACTCTCTTTATGAACTTTTCTTATTGTCAACAATGCCTTTGGATGTAAACAATAGCATTAATATCTGAAACACAAAAGCCAGTGTTCCAAATGATGATGCCATTTTAGACATACATATATATTATTTCATTGACAAGATGACACACATGATTGTCTCGCTCAGACATACCGGGTTTCTTGAAGGTATCACTTCATGCTCAGATGACCACACTCAACTAGCCCGAGTTAGCAAGCTGAACCTCACCCTGCCACACCCTTCCCATCACTCTGCTAGACAGTGGAGCCTCAGTTATGGTTCTAATGGCGCGTTTCCACTGGCATACAGGATCCAAGCCGTACCACGAAGACAGACTAGTTCCAGCTTCTTTTGGTTTTGCTCTGCAGCCGGGTTGCCTCGTTACATTACTGAGCTTGCTGATGTAAAATACTGCCCCCCGGTGGCGGTTCCCAAGATTAAAACAGTCAAAAAAAAAAACATAGAGGGCTGGAAGACCAGCTTCCAACTGTGGTCTTCTGCCCTTTGTTTTTTGTTCTATGCAAACCTTTCAGCAGAAACCATCCATACCCGGCAAAACCAACAAACAAGGATTTACAGCAGGCAACACAGATTCTGATATGTAGGAAATGCCAAGTACAGGACTACTGCAAAAAGTACTTAAGGTTCTTCCACTGTAGTAAACTTACCTTCATCTTTGCGGGGTTGATCCAGCACCGTCTGCAGCTCACACCGGACTCTGGGTCACAGATTTACAGGCCAATGACAGATCACATTACTGGGTGACACCAGAATTCATTCATATCAGCTACTGGAAATCGTGTGACTATTTCACTGATTTTTCCTTTAATATAGCATGTCCTAAGATGTAACAATGATGTTATTTACAATTCATACAAAAAGCATACAATGTAATATGTATTTTTGTTTACAGTAGAATGTAATGTCATGATGTAATGTCCCTTTCATGCAGTCATGAAGTTTGGTGTTTTCTGTCATGCCTCCCAGGTCGTCTTCTCCAGCCTTGACACCTCCACCAGGTGTTCCCATGATGTACCCTTGCCTTTTGCTGCCTGGGATAGGCTCCAAACCCCCCTAAAATCCTGACCGGGATAAGTTGATGGAAGAAATATATATATATGCCTCCCTCTAGTGGATGATTATGTAATTGCACAGACCAAAAGGCACGCGATCCCTGTGCACCTGCAGGTTTTAGGAGTTAGCTGTCATTTAGCACCTGATTTACACCAAAGATGCCAGATGGCTCCGTGTGCGCATAATGAGTTCAGTAAAGCAGTTAAGAGCCGAGATAAAAAAAAAGAAAAAACCAACACTCCCTACAGCCATTAAAGACTAATTTTCCACCCTTGCAGGAAACCATCCATCTACAAATCACAGGTAAGTGTCACAGGGAGGCGTGTCCCAGGCAAAGATTCTGAAAACGTCACCACAGCGCGCAAATGGAAAGATCAATAGTTAGTGTTTTGTTGAAACATTTCTGTCTTTCTGTTGTACAGTTGATTCACCACTCATACTAAATATAATCCTTATACAATATTTGTGATGACAGAAGTTATTTTTAAATAATTTATTATATGATTTGACAATTTCTTTATTCTGATGGATGCTTGGGAAACACAATTCCTGCACTACTCTGTCATCTTTAAGTTTTTTTTTTTATTTTATTGCATACATTAAGTTAGAATAATTAAAATCCAGATATTGTCATTTTTATCAAATAAAGAAATATACTACTACAAGTAATTAAACAAACAAATGTATCACAGTGACACACTGGGTTTTTACTGATGTGATACTGGTTAGTATGTTTCTCTTATTGCAGTACTTCCCTAATCACTAACTGTCACATATCCTTTTGCACTGTCCCACCTCCACATTCTTATGCACTGTCCTACCTGCAGCCCACTATTATGGAATTATGAGTATTCCCTCATCATCTTCAGCTGCTCTCTCCGGGTCAGGACTATCCGGCGGGACCACTTAAGCCAGCGGTGATCCTGGTCCTCCCCGGGTTTGACCGGAGGCTGCTCCTTCTCTGTGGGGCCCATGGGCAAGGAGGCTGCCTGGTCGTCCCACTGTCCGGGTCCCACCCCGCTCCTGTTTCCCCAGGCAGATTCTACACTGTAATGTCCACTTTTTATCCTCCCTCCAGTTTTCACTGCAGAGCCAGATGCTACCTCCTGACACAGGATTGCACTGACTTTGTCTCTTTGGCTTTGCTAGCTACAGTATGAGAGACATGTATAACGTGTTTTACAGCCAGTGTTGTAACACATCTGACGACCAGGCCCAACAGTTTCAAGAGTGGTTATGGTACAGTGAAGTGCAAAGAAAGAAGCAAAAGAAAGCGTGGGGAACGTCTCAATCATTCTTGTTTAAGCATCTTATTATTTCTGAGGGGGACACAGGTGTCCCCCCCCTTCTAAAATTGACACCTAAAAATGTCAAATATGTATATAGTGACAAAAAAAGTTAAGCACCTAGACAGAGTGGTGGAAATTAAATGAATCTGCATGTGGTGAAAGGTCATGTGACTGTATCGCAATGATTATATCATCAGATCAAACGCACGACTGGCGTCTCAAGAGGGGTGGCGTGGCGCTGTGCCATCAGAGCCCCCGAATCACTAACAGAGATGACCTGAAGTCATAGCCTATGGCTCCCCACACCATAATGCCAGGAGTAACCCAGGTGTGTCTCTCCACAACATTGACAGTGTTGGTCCTCCTCCCTTGGCACCATCATACAGGCACGTGACGGTCATCCATGGTGATGCAGAACCAAGACTCATCGCTGAACATGGTCCGATGTCACCCATCATTAGTCCATGCCTCCCAGTTACAGTACCACTCCAAACGCAGCGGTCTCGGCGCTGGGGTTAATGGCACCCTACACATGGGACAGTGAACCTGCAGTCCGGCTGATGTCAGTTCTCGAGCCATGGTGCGGGATGTCATGGGCTGCTGTAGAGAGGCCAATATCTGTGTCTGGACGGCATGTGCAGATGTCATGGGGTTCTGTAATGCTTGGCGCACAATACGACGATCATCCCTTGGTGGGGTCTGTCTTGGGCCTTCACAATGTGTGCGGATGCCCTCACGTGCCCATTGGTTCCACCATCCGCATGCCCCACATGCTGGGCAATTGCACGATACGACCACTCGGCCTCATGCAAACCCACAATGCAACCCCTATCAAACTCCGTCAAGTGTCGTTATTCCTGTCTAATGTGTCCACGAGGCGTCCTCTGTGTCTGCTGACTAGACATGCCAGCTCCTTGCAAATCGAATCATTCACATACCTATCGCTGGTCTGCACGTGTACCAAATTACATCCAAATCAGACCATTATTTCAGGGTGCTTAACGTTTTTTTGTCAATGAGTGTATAACTTGAAAGGGTGCAATTTTATCTGACAATTTTTAGATGCTCCACTAGGGGGAAGCATTTGTCTTAGTAAGGAGAAAAATTCAGCGGAATGAGAAACACAAGGTACGATTGTAAATAAGGTGCTCCGTGGAAGTGTCCGCTAGAAATGGCACACTTCGTTATTCACAGGCCCTGTAGCCTTGTAATCAAACTGTACTTTCCCGCCATGCTGTACAATGAAACAAACAGGAAACAGTTTTCTGAAATATTTAATAAAAGTACTTGATGTTCTTACATTTACAGCGGAGACTCCATGTTGGAATAGGTTATGCAATAAGTCTCTGACTTTTCCGTTTCTTGTATCGTACACTTTGTACAGACAAAAAGGCCAACATTTCTCTTTGTATAAAAAATATAAGTTAATTTAAATTTAAATCCTAATTAAGAAAATAACATTAATAATTATAATAATCATTATATTAATAATAGTAATAAGCTAAATGTAGTGCAGATGGTTGAAGAAAATGGGTCCCAAGTGGGACGATTTACGATTTCACCAAGACAA
>JAODJX010000065.1:13060089-13075546 GCA_026776945.1 Isichthys henryi | reverse complement strand
CCCCCCCCCCCCCCCCCCCCCCCCCCCCCCCCCCCCCCCCCCCCCCCCCCCCCGCCCCCCCCCGCCCCCCCCCCCCCGGTGTTTTGGTAGAGGTGATGTGCATTTCACATTGATGACTTACTTGTTAACCCCTTATGTGCGCAGAACATGTCGTCCCACGACCGATGGAAACCCGCATTTTAAGCTGCCAGAAGTCCGCAACCCCTAAAGGCTGCTAAAGATTAAAGACTATCAGGGTCTTGTGGGACTGAAATTTAAAGAAGGTCCACTGGGGAGTGAATATAAGCCAAGTTTGGTCTGCTGTATGGCACCAAGCGTTTCCCATCATTAAGTAAAAAAAAATAAAAAATAATAATTACTGTGGCTGTAAAACCAAAATAGAAAAACATAAATAAACAAAATTAATGAGTTCTGGGTTGAGTGGTGGTTCTGACGGCTGTGCCCAAAACAAACCTGCATGCCCTCAGGAGAGGAGTAGCTGGAGGAAAGAGCTGAGTTAGGGTGGTGTAGCATGGGACGGCCACAGCGTTGTAGAAGCCCACCTGGGGAGGGGAGACAGAAGGGGGCACTGATGAAAAGCTGGCCTTTAATTTTATCAGCTTTCTAGCCTGCAGGCCAGAGAAAGAGAACAAAACATAAAATGACGACATCTTTTATGTTTTGTTTTTACAAATTATCGCCTTTTTGATAAAGATTCTGCGGCCATCCTTGAAATAAGATCCAGCCTGCCTGAACTTTGCAAAGCCCTTCTGTGGAGTTCAGCCGCTTCTCATGGGACGTTGGGACGCTTCCTGGGAGAGTTACTCCAACCTCTCTGGATTCCCAACCACATGTGCTGTATTGGCTGTGGTCTGGGAATCCTGACGTCGAAGCCAGAATGTCGCTTTTGTGTTCACTTAACCACATCCGTGTAGAAATGCTCAAGTCTGGACATAAATGGTCATTCCAGTCCAACAAAGTCAAAAACATTCATCTGTTCTATTGAAGGATTTAGGTTTTTAAGTCAAAGAAGTCTAACGGGTCTGACTTTATTTTCCCCTTGATTTTACCAGAACAGGCGCTTTGCAAAACAACACTAGCATTCACACAGTATGTCACGAGGGGAAGGACATTCTCTTCAACAATGATCTTAAATGTTTGGCACCGAAAAAAGTTAACTGGTGAAAATGCAAGATGAGCTCTAGTGCTGACGAACCACAGAGTTTGCCCTCCAGTTTTGTCTGAAGAGTCTGCCAAGTTTACTCTGCTTCTCTTTCTCTGCCATGTCTTTGGAAGAAGCATCATGCCAGATTTGCACAAACTTTTTTCAAATATTGAATAGTACTAGCATTTGTTCCAGCTGGGCCTTAACATTTTTCTCCTAATTCATTTTGTCAGGGCAGTACTGGCTACGAGCCAATTTGTACCTCTCAGTGCCAGAATGAGGCTATCCCACAGGTCACATGACTGACGTCCCCTTACCTGTCCCTGAGGCACCTCGTCCTTCTTGTCCCTGTCCATCATGGGAATGGGCTGCATTCCAATCTTCTTCATTTCATCACCCTGCAGACACAGAGAGATACAGTAATACAGTACACTGTTGATCAAATATAAAGGAATTGTTTTTAAAAGATACTGCAAAAACAACCTCGAATACACTGCCTTACATTTATCCGTCTAGGTTTACATTATGACTTGCTCTCAATCTTTAAACATGCCTAAAAACAATTTTTGAAAATCATGAAAACAGGTATTGTTTACAAAGAACTGGAGGCTTGAGTCGCCTCTTCAGGACAAATACATCACCATTGAAAATAACTTGGAATATTCCTGGAGAATATTGTCCTGTTATGTATCTCAAGACCATTGTGGATTTTTTTAGGGTACATACAACGTTTCCCTTCCAAGCTAGAAAAATACAATAAGTTACATCCAATGTAAAATGCATTTTGCATACTGAAAAAACAAAGAAATATACGGAAAATTTATTCTCATGAGAAGCATTAATGCAGGTTGCTGGAGAATATAAAAGAAGAAAAATGCAAATCTGTGTCAGAAGGCAATTTATTTTCTAAATTTTTCTTGATACCAAAGTATAGATGCGCTCAGGTTTCCTTTAGCACAGCAGGGATTACTCCATATCTTAATCGGAATGCTCCGTGACCCCCCCCCGCGCTGGATGTGTGTTTGACGGGTTAGCTGCTACATCTTACATTTCGCACTGTCAAATCCTTAGACAAGTCTCAATCCCCATGTGTGGACTCAACCAGATCCGAACCGGAGACGTTTCATACCTCAGCCCAGAACTCTGCATAAATATCATTCGCCGTGAGTCGTGTGACGGGCCACAGCTTGGTAACAGAACAGAGGTCACACGCTGTCATCATCAACCCAATCACGCGATCTCTGAAGAGCAACACAGAGAGAGCTGGTCAAGTAATACACAGTCATCATTAAATAACATCTGACATTTCTCCTCTCATAGGCTACAAGGGGTAGGCAACTCTGATCCTGCAGAGTTACTATTTGCCTGAGATCAGGTGTGGTTCATCAGAGACCAGGTAGGACGGAAAACATGCTGGATCCCGGCACTCCACGATCAGGGCTGCCGACCCCTGGGCTACAATGTTAAGCGTGAGCATCTCTAACTTTGTAGGTAATCTATTTGGACTTTGAGAAGCTCCGTAGAAGCCTCCTCACTTATAAGATAGTCTTTCTTATGGTTCTTTTCCACAAGAATCAAGCCAGACCCGTGCGGTCATGGTCCTGCTTACAAGCAGGGTAGAAAGTGTGACCTAACCGAACTGGTTACATCACAATCATCTGATTGGCTGAAACGCAAGAACCGTGTGCTGTGTCTATATGCATGGATTATCCTAAGAAAAAAAATGGCATATTCTATATATTATCCATCATTAGTAGTATCGCACATCACGATGTATTGATGCATTCCTGAAAACTCGGAATCTGAAAATGTCCAACCACCTACTTTAAAAAGTACTATAGATTCAGCAGAACGGAATGAATTCGTAATGCAAATTTAAGCAAGCGAATACTAGTTCCGATAGCGTTGGTGCTAACATAATATGGTGATTCTCACAGACCTGATAATGGAAATGATCACATAGTCAATCATAATGTTCCGTTTTACATTAAGGTCGCTCTCCAAACCCAACAACGCCTTTACCAAGCCGACCCTTCTGCAATGGAAAACCAACGCAAGCTGGAACCGTGTTGTAGCTAGTGCCCTTCCGCAGTACAGCTCAGTATGGCTGGGTGAAGCACCACTAGAGAGATGTGACCTACATCCGGCGGCTCCTCACCTGTGAGCATGGTTGTTGAGGTCCAATGCGCCTGTGGTCAGCAGCTCTTCCAACTGCTTCCGGTTACCAAAGTACAGGGCTAAGTCAGTCGCTATGATGGCCTTACGGATGATCTCTAACACCTGCTCATACTCACTGGAAGTCAGGTTGGAGAAAATATTGTGCCCTTCCAGCTATGGAAAAGAAAGAGATCAATAAAAAAGCAAAAGCTCCACTTATGAGACGTTCTGCTCGGCTGGACTGAAGCTGAAATGCTGCTATTTTTCCAACACCCAAGAAGCAGTTCTTGAGGAAGACTCTAGAACATCACTGTGTGTATTCTAATCACACTTAACCAGTCGTAATCGGGCAACTTACCATGACATCACTTCTTATAACTCCACTGAAATCTTGCTTGTGGGAATTTTACTTACGCAAAAATGTTCTGAGGGCAGAGGGATAACTAATCAGATTATTGAGGAGGGGAGTCCACGTAACTAGGAGAGATGTGACCAAGACATCTGATTGGTCGGACCCACCTCGTCTACAATCTGATTGGTTATTTCTCTGAACCAATAATTTTTCCTTCTGCCCTCAAAATATTTTTGTGTAAAGCTCCCATGAGCTGAAAGCTCTCCACATCTTAATAGCTAGACTTAGCCTTCATTGTGGGACAGCAGTGAGCAAAAAGGATGGCATGTCAATCTGTAAAATTGCATTAGCTAAAATGAGTGTTCAGGAAAAACGTCATTAGGAGGCATGACTCAATAGCAGTGGCCAGGGGTCTACATATATTGCTGTGTGACTGTGTGTCAGCCACTAACTGCTAAAAAACCTTTGGGATTTTTACAAAGGAAACTTACACACTCACACTGAGGCCTTAGAGAAGAGTCTTGTGACGAGGGAACAAAATATGTGAATCCAAACTGAAACTGGAGAAATCTTAATTAGATAGTAAGTAATGGAGCACTAAAGTCAAGTAAATGGAAAAGGCGTGACTGCGGAACCCTAAGGAATGTGGTGGAATAAATAATAAGGTTACTGGAATGGAGGCTGTGTGGGATCCGAGAAAGTTTGCTGGGATTGTCAGGTATGGTGAGATCTCTACCTGCAGGATGGACACTGTCTGGGAGAAGTGATGCTGTTCCATGGTGGAGGTGGAGTACAGGGCTGCCAGGGGGTGGTCGAACTTCTGCAGATAGCTGTTGCTGTATCCACGGTGATCGAGGTCGTGACACAAGCAGGCGACTAAGAGACCCTTCCGCTACGAGAGAAAGATCACAGCAACTGCAATGAGCTGGACCGCTGGATAAAAATATCTTCATATTTTTGTGTCATTGCTTCGTAGCTGCAAGGTTAGCTGAAGACTCGGCTAATAAATTATGGCTCCTGAGCAGACAATACATGTAACTAACACCAGAGACTTGATTACTGCGCAGGGTGGCTTTGGCAAGGGTCTGATTTCCTTGCTGCATAAATGAAACTGAGTCTCTCTACAAAAAAATTCCAACCTCCTGGTATCACTGTGCTGATGGTGAGAAAACATAATCCCAAATTTAACATTAGCTAAAATAAATCACTGGATGGGGATAAACCTTTGATCCAACAATGTACAGTGACTGCTTCGCTGTTAACATTAATGTATTATTAAGAATCAGTGCAGTTATTTAACTATCCGTTCATTTATTCACTTTCAATCCATCTTCCACTTCCTAAGACTCTCTTCCTTTCAGCAGTAACTGCCCAGCATCCCATGGGCCCCCGCTCTAGCAGATTAAATTGATTAAACTGATTACGAACAGATCCCCTTTCAATGAGTTCTCACTGAACGTTGACCCATGGTGTTATTGTTTCGGCCACTTGCCCCCGCCCCCCCCCCCCCCCTTGCATCTAACACAGGAATGCACAAAGACAGATGGCTAGCTTGGCCCTTCCCCAAGCCCTGACCTCCAGCTCAGTGAAGATTCCGGAGTTCTTCTGCAGTATGGCGTACATGCAGTGTGCCACCGTCACTGCATGCTTCCAGTTGTGGTAGGGGACGCGCCGGTAATTCTTTCGCACAGACATGGTGAAGCGGCAGAGTTTCTCCAGCTCAAAACTAAAGTCGGAGAGATGGATATCATTTGTTAAACAACCGTGCAGGGTATATTCTCAGCCAGCGATTACGGATTGAACATAGTTAAGAAAGATAGGATTTCACTCTCAGTGATTGCTGTACTAATTCCAGGGTTAAAAACATAAAACACAGTTCATTCTCGAAACAGACTACATGGGGGGGTGCAGTGTCGATTGCTCCAAAAATCCAGTGCTCTCAATGTTCCATATTTTTCATATATTTACACGCAGACGTACTCTCAGTGGCCTGTTTATTAGGCGCAGATGCGTATTAGTGCAAGCAGCCTGTTCCACCAAACAGCAAATCATGGGGCTGCTACTGAATACACACAGCATGCAGACAGGATCGAGGTTCCTGTTCTGTTTGGCTAAGCATTACAACAGCTACGATGGGTGATCAACATGATTGTGAACGCGATATCATCGTTGGTGCCATACGTGGCGATTCCAGCATCTCAGAAAGAGGCACCTACCAGGGATTTTCCACACACTACGGCTCACAGAGAATGCTCTGCTGAACGAAAGACATCCGGTGATCGGCCTATCTGTGGCCAAAAGCCCTTAATAATGAGAGAGGTCAGAGGCGAATGGCCTAAAAAGCTGACAGGAAGTGCAGGAACAGCTTGCTATAACAAAAATGTGCAGAAAAGCCTTCGTCAAACACAACCTGCCTAACTTGGAGCCGTTCTGGAGGCAAAAAAAAAAAAAAAAAAAAATCGGTCCTAGTAAACTGGCCACTGAGTTTGTCTCTTTGTTCTAATACATACTGTAGTTCTGTTTAATTTCTTAATTGAACATTTCTTGTATTGTATTTTTTCGTGTGTTCATTAATTTTTCTTTTCATTTCCAAAATCCATCATTCGGCGGATGGACCGCGTTTGTAAAAAACGGATGGGTTTCCATGCCAACCTCTGTGGATTGCGTTGTACCTGTTCTTCCCACAGGAGCTGTGCACCATGTACACGAAGACAGCTGGCCAGAGCTCTTCAAAGGGACTGATGTCGAAGTGGAAGCTGAGTTGGACAGGAGACATAACAGAACAAACGGCCAGTTTATCGCCGCTCAAATGCATCAGGCTATGGAGGAATAGGGCTAAATGATTTGATGCAGTGTTTCCCAATCCAGTTCTCATGAACCCACAGTTGTTCCCTCCGAGCTCCCTGCTAAACAGTCGACATTTACCGGGAACTGGGAGGAAGCAAAAACACAGACAAGACTGTGATTTAATTAAATAAGTGATTTCTCTGTGGTCAGTATCAGACTCTCATGAACCCCCCCCCCCCCCAACTACTTATGGTTTTTAGATACCTAATTCATTAAATTTTAAAGTTAGGAACAGTACTAAGTAACATGACTATTAGAGAGAGTGTCATTGAATGCTGGCATCTTAAAATAAGTTACTCTAGCCCAGTGTTTCTCAAGCCGGTCTGTGGGAATCCCCCAACGGTCCTCATTTTTGTTTGGTGTTCTTCATTGATTGATTGGTTGGTTGGTTGGTTGGTTCAGGGGAACTGAATGCCGGGAGGAAGCAAAATTGTGGACCGTCTGGGGGTCCCTGAGGACCGGGTTGGGCTAGCCTGTACACATGGGCTAAACAGATATGCAATGAGATTTAACTGAATATACCTGCCATGCTGTGTGCAGGGCCTAGTCAGGTTAGTATGCCCCTATAGGAGACTGAGCTAGGATCAGTACTGGCACTCAGCTCTTTGTTGGAGAAGGTAAGCACACTGGTCACAAATTAGGTACTCACAGCTCGATCTCTTTGTACATGGGCGTGGGCAGCGACAGCTGTGCGAGGGTCTTCCACTCCTCCGAGGTGCAAATGCTATGGTAGGACAGCTTCTCCATGGTCACTCTGTAGATGCACTCAGAATGCCTGATCCGGTGGTACATCTGCAGACGGACAGACAGGCAGGCTGAAGAGACCAAGGAAGATCCAAGGCAGAAGGTCAACCACAAAATTACAGCTGATACAAACTGTCTTTATACTTCTGTGAAAACGCTGTGAGCCGCAGGGCCTGGATGATTGATCTGAATGACTAAATTCTGCGGGGGATAATGTACCTAACAATGAAGCCTAATTCATCAATTTAACCTGACACATCCAGCTGTACACACTGGCTAAATAGTGGAAATAGCTCATTTCACTAGTAATAACTCAAACCAAAAAAGCGATCGTGGAGGAAAAAAAAAAAAACACAAAAAGATGACTTTCCAATCATTTAAGTTCTCTAAACCAAGAGAAATTATAAACTTAATAATAGGAGCAAGTGTGATTATCTAGTTCAACTGGAAAAAATCTTAATTCATCCAGTGGAGATATCTCAAGGAGCATGACACTCCAAGCGTGACCCAGTGCTTATCGGGCTGGGGGCAGAACTAGCTGAGATATGGACCAACGGGATCAAGGAGCAGTCTTGTCCCTGCTGGTGCCTCAGGGGTGGGGGTCTATTGGACTGAGAGGAGCTGTTAACAGATACATCAGTGCCAAACATTATACAGATTAAACACTATTCTGTTACACATTCAAATAAGTACGAGAGAAAGCATTTCAAACACCCTAATGGAAGGAACAGGAACAAGTTCAGTGTGAGCTAAAATTAAGTTTAATAGACAAATACATAATCAAATATTTATCAGGGTTGCATCATCAGAATTTCCGCTTTTGACAGGGTGAACCACATCACATGCCCAACTGTAAAGGCTGAGTTGTGTCTAAATATAATTCCTATACCTGAATGGCTGTAGTTCATGGTCTTTAAATAACATGCCAGGTGCCTTTAGAAAGTGATGAATGGGACTGACATAGTTGGACCACACAAAGGTGTCACAACACAGTCAGATAACGCTTCTGTAGTTCAATAAGTAGAACACTGCACTAACAACGCCAAAGTTATGGGTTCCCAGGGAGGTAAAAGCATCAGATAAATAAGTAAATACAACCTCAGGCTCAAAGCAGGATGCCCCAACTGGCTTGTGAGAGTTTTACTGTTCTGAGGGCAGAATGAAGTGATTGCTTCAGAGAGATAACCAAGGCTGGACCAATACATCTGATTGGTTGGTCCTGCTTCCTCTAGTTGCTGGGACCCACCTCCTCTACAATATGATTCGTTATCTCTGAGCCAATCGTTTTTCATACTGCCTCAGAATATTTTTGCGTAAGCAAAACTCCCATGAGCCCCCAACTGTGGCGATTCTCAAGTCGGCTTATGGCTGACACTATATCCACCAAGTTGCTCTACAAAAGGCGGCACTCATACTACAACTCATGGCTGGTGTCACAGTCAAAGCTCTCAGTTACATCACACACCATAGCAGACTAGTTAGAAGCACCTTGCATTTACTCAATCTTAGCTGTCAACATACAACCTAACTGTCACAGATACTGGGTTTAGTCAGTGTGATGGGCTGTTTCCTCTGACCAAAATAAAGCTACTCTAGGTTGTTGTGTTAGAGGGTTTCATAATCAGACACTGGGGTTCAGGGCTCAAAGACTCCCAAATACACACATATTAATTGGAGTTTTGGAGGGAGACTTTTCATGCAGTGAAGCCGCACTCACATTTGCACAGTGTAAGGCCAGGGCGCAAAAGACGGCGAACATCTTAAAGTTGTTCTCGTCGGTTTTCGTGAAGGCACTTCCGCTCAGCTTGTTCACCATCTGCACGACGCCTATTACCATCCCCCGACTGACGATAGGCATGCATAAGATGTTCCGTGTGGTGTAGCCAGTGTACAGGTCAACTTCTCTGTGTGGGTCAGAACGAACAGGCACAACGTTACATAATAAACAAACTTCGGAGGCGAACCAAAATGGCCACTTCGTCTGCTTCCGGCGTCTGGTGGAAACGTGATCCCTACTCAGAGGTACAACAGCAGTTTGAACTCTGAACCCGAAGGCGTGCGTTTACCACCTGCAACTCTAGATGGGGTGCAGGCTTTCATCTCTCACACGCCGCCGCGTCCCAGTAACGTCGCCTCACGTGCAGGAGACAAAACAAACCCCAGGGTCCTTATTTGAATGACGCAAGCATCCCGGCTGCACAGTGTGTCACAGACCGCGATTCCCATGAGCGTATCTGTTCAAGTGTCCCATTTTCCTGCTGCTGTACCCCTGAGACGAGAACTTCAGCTGCCCCAGAAGAACAGCTTTATAATAGTTAAACTGCATATTTTAATGGCTACATGCTGCTTGTCTTTAAATGAACAGCAGTGCTTTTATTCATTATTTTGCAATCTAGATGAAGTCGGGTAGTTTTTCACCGGCTTTCATTAAAAGTCACCTGCTGTGTGGTAAAGTCACAAATTCATAAAAAAAAATAAAATAATAATAATAATAATAATAATTCAGGCAGCGTCATGAGGCATGACATCATCCCGAAAACTGTACGTTTTCGCAAGTCTCTAAACGTAAACAGGAAAATGGCTGGATCTCACACTGCTGCCACGGCTGAAACAAACCATATTTTCCGCTCAGGCGCTTGTGTGAAATGGCATTGGGACAAACCCATTACGCTAAGGCGAGTCCAGAAACTATAAAAGCTGCGAGCAATTACTTATAATTGTCTGTTATTCGTATGCAACAGGACGAGGAGTGTGGTTTACCTGTTGAAACGTGGGTCTGCATAGGCGTCAGGGATGTTCAGGACCTCTCCTGTTCTTGCTACCTGACCCGCTATTCCTTTCTCTATTGAAAACCTGCCAAGGGACGAGCAGAGTTTATGACCATCAGTACATTTTAACACACTTGTCCAGACCTTTGAAAAAAACCACAGAGAGTGCACTTTGACTCTGCTTAGTACAAAGCACGGCTGGCAATTCCGAAAGAATAAACTAAAACTCGAGATGGAAGAGATGGGCGAAGCTTATGTTCGTAGACGGTTGAAGGCTAATAATAGGATTAGCTACTTTTATTCAAGATTTCGAGGAACAGGCTACGCAAAAAGGACCTTCCGTATCCATAACGACTCCAGCATCCCAATGCTCTCAGCCTTAAACGGATCTTCGGGATATTCCGGAGAAGCCTAAAACGTGCTAATCTCCTAGACAGGACACTGAAATACAAGGCTGTGAAGCTCAGCCCGACAGAACGCTAATGAAGGTCAGCCCGTGGATATTTGCCACCCCCCACCCAACATGGCATGAATGAGTAATGGCCCAGCTTTTGCTAAAAGGGGTCAAACCCCATCTGCAGCAGGTCTGCTCCTCTTCGTTGAGGCTAAAGGGCCCCGTGCAGGTCTTCATCACTGCGGGAGGTGGTCTGTCACATCCAGCATGCATGTGGCCTTGGCGTTATACACCCGGCGACTTGGCTGCAGCCGTAGGTGACAGTTTGCGCTACCAGGACACGGAAATGCCACCACAGCAAGACAAACGGGGTCCCGTGCTGCCGCCTGTGAGGAGACGAAGAGTCCCACTCCACAGCTAACAACATAAAGACCCAGTACTATCTATGGCTGCTGGCTCTGTAAATATTCAGAAATAACACAGGAAAATTGCATCTAATTCTGCTATTTATGGCTCGGTGGGTAGCACTGCAGGCTTTTGCCTCTAGGCAGTGGATAGTTCAGGTCCAGAAAATAAAAATCCAGACTAAGATTTTGCTGCAACCAACCAGTTGAGTTACTCTGTGACAAACACTTTATACTCAACTGAAACACAGGTAGCTGATTATGAGAAAGACCTCGGTGTGCATGTTGATGCTTATTATTAAAAATTGATGCTTATTGGATTCTCTAGGGTTAAGAGATCAACTCCCCTAGTTCCACATTTTCAGGTTTGCCTGTTTTACCTCCAGTCCCCCCCACAACTACACGTATTTGTGTCCCAACCCCCCGGGACTCAGATCAGCATAGACCAGGCAGGAGCCGCTCGCGCACTCGCCTGATTTCTTTGGTCTTCCTAAAGACGGGCTTCCCTTCATTTTCCTCGCCGATGTCAAACAGGTCCGAATACAGCTCTTTATTATTGTGGTCCACCTGGAAGAGGGCGCAGCGGTCTGCGTTCACCAGGTTCTTTGCATATATCTGCAACGCAGACCCAGGAGATGTGTCAAAACAAGCATCAAACATTAGGTCATGGTGCACTTGTGCTGACCAACCAAGAGTTATGGAACAACAAAAGTTCGTCCTTTTCAGCACCTTCATCATGACAGATACTGCGGCAATATTGCTGGAGTCCTTCAGAGCAGCAAAGATTCACCGTATAAGATAAATTGCCAAGAAGGACCGAGAGGACCTATTTCTAAAACAAACCAAGTGCAGGATTTGTACTCCTACAACTTTGTATGAAGAAATTCCAGTTGGCAGCAACACTCAGGAGAGAGAGAGAGAGAGACATGGCTCATCCTGCTGGGTTTGGGTAGAGTATTTATTTAAATAAACTGGTTTAAAAGGGGACTAGAAGTAACAGAATTACAGCCCGCCCTCCATATCCGTTGGTTCTACATCCAGAGATTCAACCAACCTCAGATCTAAAATATTTAAAATAAATAAATAAATCCATAAAGTTCCAAAAAGCAAAACTTGAATTTTCCACATGCCAAGCACTACGCTGAACCCACAGGAATGACTACAGATAATCGATTTATATTTTTGCTATTTATACAAACAAGTGCAAACTTTTTTTCTTGTCATTATTACCTGAATAATAATACCATATAACATTGTATTAGGCACTATAAATAAGCTAGAGAAGATAAAATATACGAGAGGATGTGTGTAGGTTACATGTAAAATACTACACCATTTTATAAAAGGAACTTGAGAGTATCTGTAAATTTTATTCACGGGGGGCAGCATGGGGGTGCAGTGGTTAGCACTGTTACCTCATACCTCTGGGACCCGTGTTCAAATCTCCGCCAGGGTCACATGTGTGCGGAGTTTGCATGTTCTCCCCATGTCGTCGTGGGGTTTCCTCCGGGTACTCCGGTTTCCCCCCACAGTCCAAAAACATGCTGAGGCTAATTGGAATGGTATGTGAGTGTGCCCTGCGATGGGCTGGCCCCCCATCCTGGGTTGTTCCCTGCCTCATGCCCATGGCTTCTGGGATAGGCTCCAGACCCACCGCGACCCAGAAGGGTTAGCGGTTTGGAAGATGGATGGATGGATGGATGGATGGATGGGGGGGGGTCCTGGAACTGATCCCTCTCTGGATACAGAGGGATGACTGTACTTGAAATTTTTGATAAAATGTGAATTGTACTTGCAAGTCAGAAATTGTATTCCTGTTGTAAGCTTAAACATTATATTAAATTAAAGTCTTCAGATGCAAGTTTATATGCAGTCTATGGAGACGGTCTTTAGAAACGGTGTGGTCCACAACTCCAGCAGGAGCCTCTAGGGTCCCGCGGTGACTCATTACCCAGCCCTCATTACCGCATGCTAACACAGGTGTTACACCTGTGTAGCAGCTCAGACGCTAATGGTCCGTCATAAACCGTCACAGTGTCAAGCTTACGAAGGTGGCGGTTTCCCCCCAGGACAGACTAACGTGGAAATAACTCACAAAAGACAAGCAAGAAATTCCAGACAAGCAAGGTCATCCGTATGCGCACATCTGCTCTGGTCTTCGTAAGCTTGACACTGACACTTAATGGAGACTCCCTCATCTGTTCTACCCCCTCCCCTCCAGAAACAGGACAACACAACAGAATATAGGTGTGGGGCCAATGTAATGATTGAGGTCCCCGGGAGGCCAGATTATTGGAACATGAGCCACATTTATGTACATACAGACAGTCTAGGCACCGAAAAGGAAACGTAAATACTTCTGCCTTAAGTCTGTCGTCAGGTCCCGCCATAAATTGCAAACCCTAACCCTAAACCTAATCCTGATCAAGGTATTCAGTCTGGACTTCTTGCCCAAATGTCTCTCAGCACATTGTTACATGTCCGTGTATGATGGGAATTCTGTCAGCTGGGATCCCAATGTAAAGAGCCTTGATATACTATCAAATACAGTCAACGTTCAATCCAGGATTCACCTTGATAATCATCTAAAATCACAACGAAACTTAAGAGTTTCATTTCTGCTCCCATTTATGGTATTAAAATCACAGAAGATTCTGACAACCCACTGTTATCCCCTCGGATTCAAAAACATTAAAAATCCTCCAAGATTCTTTTAATAATATGCACCACTAGTCAGTCAGAAACAAAGGCAGATTTCTCACTCACGTCCGCTGACATTATCACACACACCTGGCAATACAAATTCTGTTTTCACCAAACACCATCATAGAGCCAAGCAGAGACGAAAGCCTAAGTGGGCATCATACTCAATTAGGCCATCAGTGCAAATCAATCACAGCGCCCCCACTGAATCGGCAGCCATTATCAGAGACTTACCATAATATGTTCAAGTAGAGAGTCTATTGCCACAATGTTGTCAAAGTATGTCCTGTCGATTGAAACAGAAAAGCATGGCTGTATCAGGTAGAGACCACAATTTATTACACAAACGGAATTCAGATTTTTCCACATTCCTCAAATGCAATTATGGATATCATAACAGTATTCTATTATTAATAATATTCAAAAGCATACATACTTCTTAATGAATGGGATTTAAATTAAAAAAAGAGAACATAACACATCTATCTAGATCCACTTACGTTAATGTGCTAAAACTTTACCACCATTTGCAGTTCCCCATTCCCCAATTATTACTTCATTTTATTTTAACAGCTTAACAGATCTGAAGCAATGTGTAGCACCGGTGTGCAACGCCCATTTATGTGCCATGTGACAGGAAGTGGCAAAGCCTGCCCCTTACTTTGATACATCCAGCAGGAAGTCATTCAGTTCTGTCTGTTTGGCTAGACCTCTGCAGACCTACGAAACACAAAATTACACGTGGATGGGTGCCGGATGTGCGAAGACTCCAGGATCCGAACCATTGCCAAACCCATGTGCTTTTCCACTGGTAATTCAGTTCTAAACCAGTTATGATACCAGTCGGCAGACTCAAATTATTTAGGTTCATGGAAATAACAAGCAATAGACAATCAATAATATACTATACAAGTGCCATATCAACTAATGATGTATGCAGTTTTATCTCCTTGCCACAAAGGATGCTATTTTTCTGAAGAGCACATCATGCCCGGTAAACCAAGGTCACACGCGTCTGAATGATGGTTCTCTAAATAAAAAAATATGGAACCTGGGTTGCTTTTTCCTGGGGGAACCGAACTTAGACAGGCACAGTCTCCGATATAACCCCCCCCAAGGGAGAGAGGTGCACTGCGACCAGAACAACGCCAAGGCAGCAAGATGTCGTGCCATTACAGCTGACGAACTTCATTCATAGACAAGACAGAGACTCAATAATTGCACCTCTAGAGGCAAAGCCTCTTTAGCATATAGGAGTTAAGGACAGGCCGACTGACAGATAAAGCCCAATCCAGCAATGATTCAGGCTCAGACATTTACATCATGCCCTTGCCTCCTTTAGGAATCACTACACACTCCCATTGAGTCACAAAACACTGCAACGTATAATAAAAGCTCAGCCCAAATCAGCGTCGTAAAATGCACACGGTGACAATATACTGATGCTACTTTGTTGGGAAACATGATCAAACACAGGATTTCCATGGGGTTCTGGAAGTCATGAGAATGACAATCAACTGCGCCTTGAAAATTAAAATTACCTGCACTTGGTGAATGGCCACAGATGCCCATGCTAAATTTGCTGTGGCAACCTGGAGGGTAGAAAATAAAAGCAGCAGTTACCATTACTAAGGTCAAACTAGTCTTCCCCACGTTTACCAACTGATGGTCTAATTCCAAGGCCATTTAACTATGACAGGCTGTAGTTCCTCACTGCGGTTTTCCTGCTTGACACATCTCCTGCTTCTGTCTCCTGACTATTTTACCCACATTTCCATGACTCATTTTCCCTGTGGTTTCACCTGCCCCTCCATGAGCATATGGCTATCCCAACTAGCGTACCTGCCCCTCCATGAGCATATGGCTATCCCAACTAGCGTACCTGCCCCTCCATGAGCATATGGCTATCCCAACTAGCGTACCTGCCCCTCCATGAGCATATGG
>JAODJX010000065.1:13004789-13024769 GCA_026776945.1 Isichthys henryi | reverse complement strand
CCCGACGTGCCATCACAAATTTATGTAGTTTTAACCATCCTGGCATGTGTCTCAGATTCACTTCTTAAAACGTACGTTTTCACTCCAAAAATAAGTCAAATAGGTAAAAGTCGCTCGATAATAAACGTTTCATCTTCACGTGCCCTCGCGCTCGTCCCAGCAAAGACAATTTCCCTTTTCAGATCCCTGAACTTACGATGATCTCGTATTAAAACCAAACAATAACAACGCTATACAGTAAGAATAGATTAAATGCATATATCTGAAAGATCTCCGGCGTTTCGCTTAAGTCAACCCAGCTTTGCCAAGTACACGCTGTGTATTAAATTGCGAGAGGGTCAATAACCACCTGTGCACTCCGTGAGACGCTGAACTGACTGCAAAAATTAGATGGGGCTTTATAAGAAACAGAAATGCACCTCTCCTTGATCAATCTTTTTTTTGCACACCCACTACCCCTTTAAAATAAGAGATCGGGGCGATAGAGAGCAAATCATGCCGTGCAGATTTATCGGGCCGGCCAAGCGCATTGCAGTATTTGGGTCTCAAATATTTGCGTTTTGATGCCGCTGCCTTCTTCATAATGTTTCTCGGGGGGGAAGGGGCAATTCTCTGAGCCCCGCGTTACTCTCCCCAACCTAACGCTGAAGGCTGTCACTGCTGTCCGATCCGGCTCATTAAACGCCGATCCTGCTTCGGAAGTTCACAATATTCCCACCTCGATAGCAGTGAGGAGGAACAAAGACCCCCCCCCACCCTCCTCCATCCCAAAAAAAATCCCCACCCTCCTGTTACTTGCATGCGCATATGTTCATTTATACACCACCAGGAATTCACTAATAAACGCCGATATGCATAAAAATTTATTAATAAGGATTTGTAAAAATCACCAGCACGGGAAAAAGCTCAATATTACTATGCTGTCAATATGCGATCCCATACAAGTTGTGCGACAGCTATAAGAGCTGCAGTCCCAAGACATCACGTGTGCGCGATTTAAATTAGTCAAAACAATAAATAAATAAAAACAGAAAAGTTCATCAACATAAAATGTGCAATTGCGCCTACGTGACAAATGAAAAGTGACAGTTACTTTAAAGTGAATCGCTCGGTGCATTTCTCTAAAATAATGAATTAAAAAGTACCTACTTGTGCCCAGGAAACAGTCCGTAAACCTTCTAAAACAGCTTGTTGAAGGCGGACCATCTTCCATGTCTGACTGCAAGCGCAGGGAGGGGAAGCCACGGCGGGAAACGTGCCTCGGGTGTAATTCCGACTATAGGCCGTCCCGCTGCTAATGAACCGATCTGGAGAAGCAGGCAGGAGGCGTGTGGACAGGCGCTATGCGGTCCGCGGTGCTCTGGCTGAGGAAGCCGCGATCGAGGCGTGATGAGGGCGTTGGGGACCAGAGCGCTCTGCCCCGCTCGCAGCACCGGAGTTAAGCGTCTGTCCGCCTTGTCAGCCCGGTTAAGTCTGAGCGCGGAGGAAGGCGAGGACACCGCCGGCTGAACTGGAAAACGACGAGTAAGCAAGCGGAGAAGGGATGGGGAAACTGCGGAGTTTGCGCCGACGCTCCGGCTTGTCTTTTCCCCCGGCTGCAGTTCCTGGGTATATTGGAGAACGTGGGAGTGCTACATGCCCGTCCGCTTTCCGGAGACACACTGCCGTGAACGTGAAGGCTGTCTCCGGAGCCAAGCGTTTTCCCAGTAGTCAAGGGGGCTTGGGGGCGTGATGTGAGTAAATTCTCAGGGTTGGACATCCTCCGTTTTTATTGCATTGAGGCAGGACGTTTGAGACTCAGCGAGAGGAATAATGAGACGAATATAAAAGAGGGAGGATCTAACGCAAAATTATAACTCCACCAGTTCACGACATACATGAAAACCAACTTAAGCACACTGGTATGATGTTAAGCGCAGTTATTAGTTTGATTGATTGCTTAATTTAAATCAATTAAGCGCAGTTTTTATTTATAATTTAACAAACAACCCAAAAGCCTGCACAGGGTTGGCCAGCTCTCAGACACAAACACTACAGAGAAACCGCCCTCTGCTGTGCTAAACTGTTTCCAAGCAATCCTTTAAAATGCATACAGAAGAGAAAGACCTTTCACATAATGAGGCAACGCTTTAGGCTCGTATATGCACACATTGTCGGTTTAAACTCGCCAGTCTCTCCAAAAACGCCCTTCACGTTTAAAGAGGAATCATGTAACAAAGATATGAAGTGCTGGAGCTGGAGACAGCTTGATGCATTCTTGACGTCAGCATGGGCCGGTGGATGTGTGTGTTGCGGGGAAAAGGTGGAAGCTTAAAGGTACAGCGCAGGCTTGGTCTGCAGCCAAAGCGGCACCGCACAGGACGTCGGCTTACAGCTCTCACGCTAACCGCAGCGCAACTACACATCTAACGTGCAAAACAAGCAGTTCTGAAGCTACGGCGTCTACAACGTTTATGCATGTTTGTCACGGCTGGTGGTTCTGCACTTATCTGTTATTTTTATATATTGCAATGAATTGGTTATTGTACATTTCTGCTGATTCTTCTTTAAACTTGAATAAAATCAGTGTGTGTGTATGTGTGTGTATGCATATATATATATATGAATTTTTAATTTATTTTTTCAAAGTCAATGTCCTGTTGTAGTCATGTATATCCTAGTTGCCATGATCTGTTATCTAAATGTACATACTTGAGTAAATAGTGAACAAAACGTTTTTGGAAAACAGCCAGTGTTGGTCGTGAGCACTATTCAATGGTCAAAGACTACGCATTCCTAATTTTCTGTAGTTTTCAGCATAAATACATATATTAAAGGCTTATTGTTTTCTAGTTACTAGCCGTACCAGGCATTACTGAAGACTCAAAACGCGGTATTATCAAAATACATTGTACAGAAATAATGACGTGATTTGAAATTGGGCCTAGACTTAATCTCTCTCCTTTTTTTCTCTACATAATTTATATTTCACCCAGCTACGTTTCATTTTAGTGCTGTGGATCACTGACATCTACAATATTAGTGTCTCTGTAACAAACAACGGATTATGGAGACCACAGGCATACAAAATCATCTTTCTTTATTGTCTGGAAAAATTTATATAGTTCGAAGTAAGTGCGGAAACTTTTTTCTTAAAGGGACACTTCAACACATATGCCAAACACCATTTTTTAATTAGATCAATCCTTCATGACATCTTATGTTTGCGAAATTAAAGTTATTAAACTCAACGTTTCTAACAGATGTTAGTCGGTCAACATGGTATTGAAACTTAATGGTTAATGAAACAAGTGGTCGCTACTTACAAATACTTTATTCGGTTTGTATTGCTGCGCTCTCAAATAATGTTTGTATTTCGATACAAATAAGTACAAGAAATTGTACAGACACTACATAGTAAACACAAGCCGTGTGTGATATACTTACACCTAAATTAGCACGTCTCACTATAGTAATACGGCCTAATTATGTGTGCTTGGAGTGTTTAAACAATGCATATATTACTTAATACATTTTTATCTCAGAAGGACTGAAGCGTGCAGCCCTTTGCAGTTTCTAATTACCGACAGGAGTTGGGTTTCTGTTCCTTTTTTAACGACGAGATTTATTCAAAGGATTTCCTGTATCATTTTGACGTTTCATTGACGTCTTTCGGACCCCACACAGTTTCCAAACCTTTGAAAATATTTCAGACTTGATTTGTTAACTGCGCTCAGCCTCGCTGCACTCGCAAGCCCCCAGCTAGTGGGCCAGTTTGGGGAACAGCGGCACCGCAAGCGCAGCTACATCTGACTTAACTTTCGTCGTATATTAAGTCTTTTTACGCTTATTCTTATTGTTCATTACCATTTTATTTTGTTTAAAAACAAAGCTTAAATACATCTAAAGTGTTCGTGACATATGAACTTGGTAGTAATGTATGGAAAAGACAGGCGATCGTTAGTTTTACTCTGACGCAATTAACGTTCCTTTTTTAAGTTCTTTTAAAGAAAACAATCCGACTATGAAGCATTATTGTATACGGATTTGCCTAATTCGTAAGGTGTAGTGTATATTGTGCGTTTTTTTTTCGAATATAATAAAAACGCGGAAGAGTTAAGTGTCCAAAGTTCCGAATAGTTCCAGATTTAACTGAACTGCCATAATGCAATAATGCGTGTTTATGGCGATAGTATATTTTTTGATAGTAGTACATTTCTCAGCGTCGTCAAAGAACGTTTTATTTCTTTTTCTCCTGTGGGAGATTTGTTTGTTGTTTTATCAGCCACCAACACTTAATTTCTACAATCTCGACAGAGGCTTGATTTTAAGTGCTCGGTTTGGCGTATAAAATTATAGGCTACAATAACAAATCTGATACTGAATCCATCACTTGATAAATTCAAAGTAACTAATTATCCGATTTTCATATAATCACGAACTAATAAAGATTTGTTATATTTATTTGTGTCATCACACAACCATACGGTTAGCAGCACAGACAGCCTATAACTATTTGGTCGGCTAACAGCTATTTGGTCCGTATTATTAACTTTAATTAACTTTCATATTTTGAAATTTCAACAAACCGAGGACACAGTAAGATATTTTAAAACTTCAAATTATAATAAAATAAGTAGTGCATCTAATTTTCAGAATATTTCCGCTTTTCGTTGTCGTTATCCTTTGAACGGCAACTATTGTGACCTGTATCGTGACGTGCAATTGTACGGAACAAAATCAGGACATTTCGGTTACTAAAACAAACCACTTTACTATAATTCTCTTACGGTCTTTGCTATTGAAACATTGGTTTTATACAATATCCTTATATTCGTAGGAAAAATAAACTGGGAATCATATTTTGTAAGTTGCGTTATTAATTGACAGATAACCCAGCCCTCTAAGGTCAAAGGTACGTCGTCTATAATATAACACATAATAGACAGTTGTATTTTATGAATGGATCCTTACTCTAGGCTACTAATATTCCATTTCATTGGTGATATTGCATTTCATGAAGCATGCTTATTAATTAGGCACTACATAACAGATTGCACTGTCTACGCTTTTCACTGCAGTCAGACAATGTCTAAAAGTCCAGCGCTAGACTGAACTTGACCCACGACGTGTAGCTTCTGATCTGCCTTCCGCTTACTGAAGACTCAACACACCTCCGTGCCGGTAGTGTAGCACTATTGTGTGTATTAAAATTATTTACGTTAAGCTCCCCCCCCCCCCCCCCACTTTCTAATGTCACAACCCGAGAAACTGTTGCATTTGAAAATGTTTTTCCCCTTCTCATCTGCACACAATCGATTTGATAGGAAAATCAAGTGATGAAACAATTGTTAATGAACAAGTGAAGGGTAAGTATTCCAGAAAAGGTGAGATATGCGTTCGCTGCTTGTCAGTGCCTCAGTATCTTTATCATATTTATTCTTTATCCTTAATCCATAAAACTGAATGGGGAACAGCAGTGGACTGAGGTCTTTGAGTCTTGCTGCAGATTCAAGCCAAGATTCAAACTGGGGCTTCTAGAATGCTCCTTTTCTTCCTTGAAAGTTGAAAGTAGGGTAAGACCCCCTGCAGACAGACAAATCCGGGTCCCAGTCAGAGTTCTTCTGCATGCTGGAGGAGGCCAGAATGCATCTCGGCCGCGGCTGGTGAGAGGCACGCCACTGCCATCTTGTTGACACCATCTTGGTTCGTGGGATAAATGTCTGCATCTCACTGAACTGCATCGTTGGGGTGCCTAACCTTCTCATATATATTGACAAGCTTTTTTTGCTGAAAAAGAGATGCTTCCTTTCCAACATCTTATGAAGTCCAAGACTTTGGAGCATCTGAGTGACTGTTAACCCGTTTCTCATTTACTCCACGAAACTGCATTTGCTTCTCAAAGTTTGTTTGTTGTTTATGCAGCATATCTGTGTTTATCCTACTTACCTGGGAGCTCGATGACTCACTTTAAGTAGATGTTTTTTGACGTGTCACAGATTTTCATTAACTTTTTTGGGGCAGAACGGTGGTTCAGTGACCTGTTACTTCACATCTTACTGTTTTGGGGTTTGGATACTTATTCTAGGGGTGACATGGTGGTGCAGTGGTTAGCATTGTTGCCTCACACCTCTGGGACCCAGGTTCGAGTCTCCGCCTCAGGTCGTCTGAGTCTCATCTGAGTATCCCAGCCTTCTTCCGCAGTCCAAAGTCATCTTAGCATAATCGGTGTCTATGAGTTGTCCATAGTGTATGAGGGTTGTATCCCATCCCACAACCACCCCAGTCTGTGCCCTGGGGTATGCTGTTTGGGATAGGCTCCATGCAGTAAGAAGATGTATGGAGTTTTTTTCTTTTAATCTCAACTGCCACACTAATACTGCGTTTCATTTACCTTGGAGGTTGCGCCTCATAACTGGGAATGACGTCACACATGAGTTAGCAGCGTTCCAGTGCAGCAAGTCGAAAAGCCATTTAGGAGTACTAGGGACCCATTGCAAACAGCAAGATTTCTTGCTTAGCTGGATACCTAATCGGATTTTATTTACCCCAGTTTAAATGGCCTTTATCTTCGTTCACTTACATTTAGCCCAGACTTCCTTAAATCTAACAGGTTATCCAGCTAAGCAAGAAATCCTGCTTTCTGAAACAGGCCCCAGTTTTAGGCTGGTTAATTGTTAGCCACTGTAAGTAATATCATTTGATAGCAACACATTGCATGGTATTTTGCACATAAAAATACTGTAGCAACACATGCACAGATAGCGTTTGGACAGCACTGTGTGTACAACAGATTTAATCAACCACAAAGACGTATGTGCTAATTAAACAGTATAAAACTACAGCTTTAACTTCTGCTGAAAAAAGGTGCAGCCATCTTGAATTCTGAGCTTGGGGTCGTGTCGATTCCTCCGAGTTCACGAGTTGGAATTCTGACTTCAGGGGGCGTTGCAGTTGAAGTTTCCGATTAGGAACACGGAATTTCCGAGTTACGAGTTCGAATGGAACGCAGCATCGATATATTACCCAACATGACATCACACCAAGACAGCATGTAGACTGCAGACACAGCAGCACATTGTCTCCATCCACCTTCAATTCAGAAATATTAAAAGAAGATGAGCAGAGAACTTCAACATATACTGAATGCTATTTGAATTGTTTCACAATAAAAAATATCCCTCTTCATGAGAGTTTTATTTATGTGCCTATATATCAGGGGTTGGTAATCTAATCCAGAAAGGGCTGTTGGGTGTGAGGATTTTTGCTGCAGCTCAATAATTAGATTACTAATTAGTATACTGATTGGCTGAAGAGTCCTCACACATGGGTTGTAACTGTTGTAGCTGACCTGAAGGTTACCTGCATGCACACCGGCCCTTTGTGGGTAAGATTACCCATCCCCACTATATAGAGTCTGTTCTGCAGGGTATGTAAATGAATCAATGTCTGCATGTGATTGAAATACGTCTCCTTCGCAAAAGCACCAGGTCATGGTTACTGATGCAACTTCTATGAAATATTTAAATGAATTTAGCAAAAATCAAACAGAATTTATCAAGATAAGAGTATCTGTTCAGGAAATAAAGTTTACACATTAATATAAAAATACATCGGCTATGCTCTTTCCTTATTTGGCTACACATATAAATCCCCAATTGGCATTAGTTTAGCCTCTTAGGAATGAAAATGCAGCATTTCACATAAGCTTCCCTCTTCTACATGTTTGTGTATATTTGCTTGTTTCATTCCTCTTCCTTGCAGTGCTGTCTCCAGTGGACACGCTTCCTGCTGGGTGTGTCACCTCCCTAGCTCGCAGTGCTGATGCAACAGCCGCGTAATGTAAGAGCGTCTCAGGGCCTCCCGTTTTTATTCCGGGGCCAGGCGCTGGGTCGCATCCCGATCGCATCTGTGCCACGTCGTCCCCATCGCGCCAGAGGCTGACCCGTCGCCCACCCTGGTAACCCTAAAGAGGCCACGGAGACAGTGGACTGCCGGATCAGAACACGTGTTCTGCGTGTTTCTTCATGGGCTTCCTTCTGCAACTCCAGTGAATCTCATCACGATAATGACATTAAAAAAAAAAAACCGCAGTGAGATTGATCAGCACCTAAAAACAGAGCCAGTCCCCATTTCTGCTTTTGGTAAAACAAGGCACTAATATTCACTGCTGTCACGCAACCTCATATGCAGCCAAGTTGTGTAATTGCGGTATCGCGTGCAACTGAGATCGTCCATCACACCATCAAAAGTCAGTAACCAAAGGCATGAAACGATTTGGCTTAGCTCTTAAGCGTTACTGGTTTTCACTTTTGAGAGAATAATTCCTTAATAATCAGTTGCAATATACAGTATATAAAACAGATTTGAAATTTTTGCATGTTTAATATGTATAGAGAGATTAACATCACAGCTATATAAATATGATTTAAAACCAGATATCAACCTGTTATTAGTTTCAATTGGCGTTGATAAGTGCTTATAATCATTTCTGCATCACAATAAATATTCAAAAGAAGACAAACACTAAATGGAGCCACTGATGTAGCATAGACTTCCATTATAGTATAATTACTGGAAAAAAATATAATTATCAACTGCAAAAAAGCAGCTACAATGAAGCTATTTTTTCTCACTAATATCTGTTATTTTGTGTTAAAAAAAACATTTGCCGAAAAACAAATCTCTCTGAAATCACCTGTTGAAAATTCCAGGGTTGCTGACAGAAACCCATAATGTGAGTCATGCTGTATTTCTCAAACATAACACAAGTTTGCTCCCCTGCGATTTAGGAATGATCACTGACGCAAAATGGTAACTGTCACACACAAAAGCTCCCGGCTCCTTTGCCAGCTCACATCCTTTTCACATTAAAGTTACCTAGGCAGCTCAGATTGGGTAGAGTCAGTTCTATAATACAGTGTAACCTCTATCCAAGAGCTTTAAGGTTTGTAAATTTAGTTAAGATTTGTAGATTTGATTTCATATTTAAATACTGATTTAACTAGTTTATCAGCAGTTTGGCTCACGCCAGCATCTAAAGACAGCTACAACTGTGATATATCATCATACGTTAAATACAAAAAATACATATCATTTTGCTCAATTTTATAACTGTATATTGCATGTAAAAACATATACTACCCATATAATCAATTTGAACAGGAGCCCCCTATGATATGCATGACTCAACAAACACTAAAATACTATAGATTAATCAGATGAGGGACTGTCTGAAAAGAGAGATATCCTTTTAGTGAGTATGATTTTATGAGTCATACCTTTAAGTGTTTAGAGGAATATAACGTACACTACTTTTAAATGTCATTCCAATGTGATGTATTTCTTTTGTAAATCAGTCATTTTTAGACTATTAATAAGTCCGTATTGATGAAGTCACTATTTCAGCTCCATGGAAATGAGGTGTCATCTTTCCTGAGGCATTGAGAAACATGAAACACACTAAGAGCTGATACAGCGTCCTTATGCTGTTAACGAGCGTAAATAAATAACAGGACTATATATCCATTGTATTGTTATGTAATTTTATTGACTTAAGCTAGTCTGGCATGTATATTTTGTTGCCATGAGTATGTGTCCCTAGACACTCGCTTCTTTCACTTTCATGTTGCAAAAAGATTGTTGTTTTTTTTCTTTCAGAAAAATCTTTTAATAAAAAAGTGTATCCTAAATGTTGCTGTCAGATATCCGTATGCATTTTCAGGACAGGATTTCACAATCTGTCAACTGTCATGGAGCTGAACTGGGCCACAAGAGGTCACTTCAAAAAATACAAATACGACGGAGAGCAGCAGACAAGGAGATGATGGCTGACAAGAGGCGGCCATATTGAGAAAGTGTCAGCACGGTACTCAGGAAAGAAAAGGATCCTGGCTTTTATTTTCCACATTGAACGATTTTCCCCCTTTTTTATTTTCTCGCATGAGCCCAAGGAAGGTCTTCAAAGTCAGCTGCGGTCGTGACATCACACAGATTTGGGGTTTCCCTGCCCTATAAAGTCAGCCATCAGCAGGGACTAATTCCACCCACGTCACACACACGTTATTTTCCCCTGTAAAGTGAACACGAGGAACTGATAAAGTCCAGAACAGTTAAACACAATAGCACAAAATAATCTGTTTGCCTTTCAAGTTCAGATGCTCTTCCTTGAGCAATTAAGCTGCGTAAACAAAGCTACAGTCTAGAATGCACTGTCCTTTCCCCCACAAAGCGCCTCGCACCAGCTGAAATAGCTAACACTGCAACATATGTCTCACGTATGTCCCGCATCAAGGGCACCGAGCCTGTTCCTTTCCGTGCCTGCACAATGCTGATTTGTAGGACTTTTGAACATTAATGACCTTAACATCCATCCATCCATCTGTTCATTCCTCTTGCAAACTCTTACATCCTGGTCAGATCCTGGAGTCTATCCCAGCAAGGACTGGGAAAGAGGCTGAAGTACATCCTGTACGGGGTGCCAGTAATAACGTTTTAAACGTTAAAAATGTAAAAAGTATACTTTATTGGAAATTATAAAATTGTTACTTAGAATTATAAGCAATACAGCAAGGAAAAAAAAACTGCGTAACAGTGTTAATTCTCTGCCCACATATCGTGCAGGAAAAGACACTGTAGCATCTTTGTTAAGCTGAGAGAAAGGTATGTAAGCCATGACGTTTCAGCGATTCCAACTTAATTATTGTAGCAAGTAAAGAATGTAAAGTAAAGAATGACATAAAGACATGTTCCATGTTTAGCATTTGCATTAAATAACACCCTGATAAAACAGACCTTTAAAGGTACGGCCTTTGCATTTGAAAAGATTTATCTTTTACGTAATGTGGCAAAATCCAAAATATTTATATTGTGTAATTTAAAATTATACAGCATTAAGATGATATGCAGAATCGGCATAAAGTTTTTCCGGCTGTCTTGAACATTTCAGATTGATGTAGTTACTTTAGCAAAAAAATACAGTGATTCTAAAAAACAAAGAACACACGTCAGAGCTGACTACAGACATAATTAAAATAAAAATATTATTATCAAACTTGGCTGTGTCAACGGCATGTCTTTCCTTCATATGAGCGAAGTGATCCTATAAGTGGAAATTTAATACAATATGTGTAAATTATCGACACTCTTTAAAATACATGTCCTAACAGAAGATGCTATCGTAGCACAGTGTTTATTTCACGTGGTCACATGATCCCTTTCCTATGGATAATGAAATAACGAAAGTGTCAGTTTGCTAACAGCTAGCCAAAATATTCAGTGCATGGGGTCTTGATTCAGTTCTGGAGGGAATTATTTGCAAATGTCCCGAGTGAGTATTTTGAGTCCTTTAAAGAATAGCATGAAGCTGCTGTGCTACATGAAGGTATGAATAACAGAACCAGGCAACCCTAAATACCGCCTGCAAGAAACCCTCCTCAAGCCCCGGCACTGTACTCCGCCAGCTTTCCTATCCCAGCTCTATCCATCTTGTCAGTGGTCCTGATCACTCAGACCCCGAGAGTCAGCACACCGCAGAGAAGAACGGCGAGATTCTGGTGAATAATTGAAAATGCGATTTGCTCACATCACACTCTTGGAAGTACGAAGAACAATAACATCTAGAATATTTCTGACATCACATGACCGCCCGTAATGAATCTGCAGTCTGGAGAAGATTAAATACGACACCTGGCTGGTTTCTTTTTTGTTTAGCTCTGCAGCATACGGACACGTGGGTGTAGCATTAGCCCTAGACACATATATCCCACTATCTGTCAGTGATGTCTTTGTTTGTAACGTAATGCTGAGCATAACGTTTCAATTATAAAATCATCATCTTAAAAAAATTACTTTTGAAGCTCGTCTACTTTTACATAAGTGCATTGTTTTGTTTATTGGACCTGATTGAAATGACACCATGTTGCAGATTTATCTCAAACGATTTCAACAGCTATTTTGGAAAATATTAATCTGTTGCTCTGAGAGTCCCAAGGTCAGATCTCGTGCCCAAATCCAGGCATGTATGTAGAAAGATATGAATAACATCTGGTATCCAAGGAGAGCCCAAGACTGTTTCACAAATGTTTTACAATTTAGGTTTTGAAGCTACAGACTGGTGTAAAACCAAAAGTATAATTTCAGCAACAACTTAAAATGAATCATTAAGGAAACATCAGCATTTCATGCCGAGTTAGAAGCCTCTGAATGCATCTAGGCCAAAAATATGTCTGAACCCTTGTCTACAATTATAATCTTCACAGGTTGTAAATCTGAGGAGATCACCACAAGCCCATAGTAAGTCTGTGTGCAGCTTCCATGACGGTGGTTCACTTTTGCCCTCTCTCCCAGAATTTGGTCTTTCTGTGCTGTATTATTACCAGGCTAGTGTGATGTGTATGCGATAGGGGTTAAAACTAGCCCCTCCAGAGCCCTGCCATTGGACAGGAAATTTACATAAAGGAAGATGGAAAGCTTGCCCCTCTCCTGATATATAATTCACATGCCGATTCATCAAGAGTCTCAAGCCACCAGCTAATCGCTAATTACAAACATTGCGTCTAAAAACCAAACGCTGAAACACCAATGGAAAAAAAAAGCCTGTTAGCTCACTGTAAATAATGGATTATATCCTGTAACAACCTGGCAGACCTACAACATGTCACATGAGAGCAGACTGGAGCTAGATTTGTTAGTTGGGGGGCCAGGAACGGCAAACAAATTTGTAAGCACATCATCAACGTGCGCAGCTGCGTGACGCCCAGGGCCACGTGAGGAGTAGCGGATCGTTTGTTTTTACTGTGACGAAACGGCTGAAGAGATCATTAAAGTCCTGGGGGGTGACGCAGGATGCAGGTCACCAGCCCCCTTTCTTAGTCTCCCGGTCCAAGGCCATATGCTCTTCCCTAACCTTCAGCCCACCTCGGCCCCCTTAGTATTGCATCTGAGCATCCACAAGCTGTCACCCTGAGACTCCCCAGCGACGGCAGGGGGTGGGGGGAGGGGAGGGGGGAGCACAGGCGAGCACGGCGTCTCATAAACACAAACCCATGAAGCGGCGTCCCCCCCCCATGTCCCTCTCTCGTACCATACAAAAAGCCCCCCCCACCCAAAAAAAAGATCAAATAAAGAAAAGGCTTGGAGATAGGCACCCCCTGCCAACACGTCTCCATGCGCATGTGCACTTAATGCGCTCGCTAATGCAGCCCGGCAAACGGCATCTACTGCTGCAGCATCTCCACTGACGGTCCCAGGGAAGCAGGCGCATTGACGTCAGAGCCTGAGCCGGGAGAACAAAAAAAAAAAAAAACCACACACACACTGGCGCGAGCACTCACACACACACACAGACACACACACAGACACGCACCCCACCGTTCCCGACAGCTTGAGGGTACATCTCAGTGCTGCTGAGGCACCATTTACTTAATAAAAACGCATTTCCACGGCCCTGAGGGATGCACGCAAAATTCGGGGAGTTAACACCAAGGTATATGAAGCCCCAAATGTAAAATACCATCCTACCACCGCACTTTTTAGTTTATCCCACATTTTAGTTCTCCACATATCAGTATTATTTATGCACATATTTTCTTAGTGTGCTTTAATTGTTAGAGAGGTTAAAATTCTTACAATTTTACCACAACGTACATCAGGGCAGCAAACAACTAAGTCAGAACACACAGAAAATAAGGCTGAATGAAATATTTTGCTTGTTACACTTTACATTAAAAAGGCTAATATTTCATTTCCATCCCGCCTCATTTAAAAACATGCTTTCTTAACAATGCTTTTGACATTATATGCATGTTGGGTCAAATAAAAATGTATATGGAAGTTTCCTCTTATATCTTTTAACAACATAAAATAAGAAAAGCAGGAAGTGGATGTGTTTCATGGGGCCCAGTATCTCCATGTCATTGCAGGATTAACAGCAGAACACGACAAGTTGAGTCTGAAAAGAAACACTTTGTTTCGTGACATAAACGAGTCGATCTCGAGCCGTTAACGGCCCAGCACTTGGGAAATTAGTCTCCAGTTGATTTAAACTGCTTCAATTGTCAAAGCAGTTTTAGCAACAGCCTACGAAAAGGTGGAGATCAGCTTGCTAACAGGGGAGGGTGACAAACAATGAGAAAGAGGACAGGAGTAAATGAGGTGCCCAGCCTATCGCAGCCAACTCTGCAAAGACTAACGGGGGGGGGGGGGCACAGTCAGCTGCTGAAATCTTCTATTTCAGTTTTAAAGATCTGTACTTTTCACCTGACCGTCTGCTGCTGCGACTGCAATATTTCAACATGTTGGCACCAAATTCTTAGCAATCAGTGTTAATTTGTCATTTTCAATAGCCGCCTCAAGAAATGTTTCACCCTGTGTGCAGAAGATCACCCGGTGACTTTGTGAAAATGTGCAGGAATCACCGGCTGGGTTTACAAAGCAACTCAAACACAGATAGGGGGGGGGGAGAGAAGGGGAGAAAGGGAGAGAGAGAGAGAAAAAGCATGACAGACAGGAAGATTAAGAAAAATAGAGGGCATGACTGACAGAGACAGAGATATAGCGAGAGATAGAGAGAATGAGGAAGAAGAGAGAAAGAGAGAGAGAGTGTTGGTGCTGGACCCCAGTTGATGTCGGGCTGAGCCGAACACTGCAGACGGAGAGCTGCAGAAGGCCCATGAATCAAAAACCCATCTTAGATGAAAAAGGAGAGGGGGGGGGTTCATCTGCGTCAGAGCTGCAGCCAATACAGCGTGAGATGGGAGATGGGGCAAGCTTGTGCAGCAGACACATTCCCTGGCACTCCCAGTGCCTGCCAGACTCTTATGTCGGCTGCGTCAGAGGGCTGGCATGAATTACCGGTCCCCCCCTTTCATGCCTCGCTCTCACACACACACACATTCCCAGCTCGCTCGCTGCCCCGACACAAACACAGCTCCCACACCCCCTCCTCCCCTAGTTCCCACAAAACGTATCGATTACCCCCACCAACTGCCCCGCATAAGACTGACTAAATTAATAGATGCCTTCACAGCAGGGCGATTTCATCACGGCAGCTCAGCTCAGAAACGCACCTACAGGTTGTTGTCAACTTACGACCACCATCGGTTCATAAATCAGGCCTTTATTTTATACGCACAAATTTGAAAAAAAAATATGACCATATAGTTAAATTACCGTTTTTTAATCTTTTTATCACAATTTCCTCATGGGTATACTAGCAGTTGGGGCAGAAACTATCATTCACTCATGCTGGACAAAACCCGCACTGGCAGAGGCGGTATACACTCACGCTGGACAGCACTCGCACTGGTAGAGGCGGTATACACTCACGCTGGACAGCACTCGCACTGGCAGAGGCGGTATACACTCACGCTGGACAGCACTCGCACTGGCAGAGGCGGTATACACTCACTCTGGACAGCACTCACACTGGCAGAGGCGTGCACGTCCACTTATCCATAAAGCTGTACTATGCACCATCTTGTCCTGCACACGCCTTGTGCATCACCGGGGTAGCGAAGCTGTATACTGGTTTTCAAGCCAATTAAACCAGGGCCCCATTGCAACAAAACAACTGGGAAAAGGTTCTGCTGTTGGCAGACAGATGGGAGGCGGCAACCAGGCGATAGATTATAACACAAATAAAAGGTGTTTATTGGGCCTCCAGTGTTATTTATCCTCTTCATAAACAGCATGATTTATTATTAATATGATGATTTACAGATTTTCAGTTTATACACCAGGTTTACAAATCATTATGAAAACCTCCACGACACGGAAAGTCGAGCTCCTAGTTCAGGCAGCACGTGACCAGAGCCCCTGATGGGCCTTAAATACATGCATGTATAATCCCAAAGACTCCAAAACGACAAGCTACGTATTTAGTCATTCGAGCGGCATAACGTTTGAAAATTTCCATTAAATAAGTCAGATGTCACCGTAATGAGTTAGAGATTTAATGTGTCTGATGTTCTCTAAATATAAAGAGCGGCTTTATTATGCAGATATATATACATACCGATTGTATATCAATTCTTCTTGGAACAGATTCCAAGTTTGTCACAGCCTTGTATCAGATGGATGGATGAATCAATGTATTAAAAATTTATACATCCATCTTCAAATCACTTACTCTGGTCAGGGTCGCAAGGTGGCCTGGAGCCTGACCCAGGCAGCATAGGGTACGAGGCTGGGGTACACCCTAGATGGGATGCCAGTCTGTCGCAGAACAGACATGCAATCACACTCCGGGTTAGTTTATTGACACCAATTAGGCAAACGGGAATGTCTTTGGAGTGTGGAAGGGATCCGGAATGCCTGGAAGAAATGTGAGCAAGTCCAGGAGAGCAGGTAGACTCCACACACACACACAAACGCACACACACACAAACACACATACACATACACAGTGGAGGTGGGATTTGAACCAACATCCCTGCAGGTATGTGGAAACAGTGCTGCCCACTGTGCTAACCAAAATTGAAATATATATTAAGATATATGCTCATGTAACTTTCAGCTACTCTGAGAACATTCTCGATACAGTACAGATAGAACTAGTAGGTTCAATTTCCTTTATAGAATAGAGAAGAACCTTTCAGGGTGATGGTTCTGGGACTGGAATGTTTGTCATGAGCTCTGTGGCCTGCCTGAGACAGAGCTGCCCATCTGCCCAACCGGACGCGCTTGGAACATGCCTCTCTGAGAGCCCAAATGAGCCCCTGCCATACACAGGGTGCGGCCCAACCGCCCCCACCCTGATCTCAATTATGCAACACGCTTAATGGCTGCATTTCCGACATCCAAGAAAACAAAAATCAACGCCATACATTTTCATCGCCATTTCTCAAATCAACATATTTGCATTGTGGATGGGATGAGTAAATTCTTGAAATAAACTGTAATTACTGAGATTTTCCTGCAACACGGTGATGTCACCACATGCTTTTATGAGCTGCATGATGTCATCCTGGGGTCATGTGTGATTTATGACATCATGTCCCTTCTGTACTCTCTGTCTTATGTGACTGGCATGCTGTCACTCTGTAATATCCCTGACACAGCAGGCGTCTGCATTTGGCTGGCCGCTTTCCCCACTGCATGAGGTGTACACTGGTTTTTTTCTCCAAAATTCCATTGCAGGTCCTCTGCTGGAAAAAGCCACTCTGGGTCATGGAACACCAGCACCACCCCCCCGCCACCACCACCACCACCATCTTATGCTGATAACGCAGTGAGTGAGAACTCAACATGCCACATCACACCTAAAGTTAAACATTAAACCTCCCCATGTTCGTCTGCACTGAGCCAAATGCTACGCACGGCAGCATGCAGAAGCCTGAACTCTCATCCATTCTGCATCGGCGCGTTATGAGGCCAGCCAGGCTGTTTGATGCTGGAACAGCACTGATCTTGCAGAAGCTGGTGTCCTGCTCATTTTCCTCTGTGTACAAAGACTGCAGGTAGAGCCATGCAGGTTAACAGATGCCTTTGACGTATCATTCTCTGATAACATTCCTCATGCCTCATTTTGCTTTGAGGTTCGCTTTCGACACTAGTGACCTGGAAGGTGCTTCATAGCTCATGACAGGACAGAATACTGGTAATAGTCATGTTCTGGGCGTAAAATTCTGTAATCAGTCAGATTTTCTTGAACAATTACTTACCAAGTTCTTTCATTAAAATTCATATTTGTACAATAAAATGCTAAATGCTATAGGCACTAGTTATACATCCCTCAGTTGTTGAACTAATGATATAATTTTTCAGCATTTTTATGTCTGTTCAGCTACACCACACAAAATGGTGTTTTAATGAATAAATGAGCCACGTGGCCGGCCAGAAGCTTCTGACGTGTCTCTTTTCTACAAAAACTTGCTTTTACTCTACACAGCTAAAAGAAAAGACAAGAAAAAAGGAGGTAAGGAAAAGGAAAAAGAAAAAGAGACCTGACCTCTGAAATAAAAGAGGTATAAATAAGGTAAATGTTATACCGTGTTTTTGAGTCTCAAAAAGCAGCACTACGCATATGTAAATATACCGGCAGTAAAGGTGTCGTTGTTCCTGATAGGAGCGTGATTCTCATAGTGTATTGTGTCTATAACACCCTCGTCTTGAAATCGGCTTCTCCACAATGTTCAGTAGATCACAGGGTTGTCAACTTTAATCAGCTGTCTGGTGTTAAATTTTCAATTCAAGTCTGCACATTCATTTACATGTATGAAACAGTTTTATTACCTTGTAAATAGTCCATTGATGTAACAAATTTCAGGTTTACAATGGAATAATTTAGATTTGCAGGAAGATGTTTTGCGTGAGCGTGAGAGTCTGAAATCGTGAGTGTCACGCCAGAGGCGTGAGAGCTGGCAACCCTGAGATCATGACCTTAGCCCAGTCATTGGTGCCAACCTCCAGAGATGGAGACTTGAGTCACTGACTCGTGGCTTGGCTTGGAGTCAAGTCACAAAATTGTTGACTTGGCAAAACTGATGGAAAGATTTGTACTCGACTTGGACTTGAGGGCAATGACTCTAGACTTTTTAAATATCTGTGCATATTAATTCTCTACTGTCTATTTTCAATTGGCTTAATGCAAGGTCACCTGAGATAGTTTCATGGAAAGATGCATCACTCCTTACAGACGTAAAAACTGAGGACAACTGTGACAGAATGGAGATTCTTTTCAGCCTGTCTCTGCTTATATACGATGTGGGTTTTTACTGCAGCAAGTTTTAATCACCAAGACACTGACATCGGTCGGGACTCAAGTTACATGACTCACAACTTGACCTGGATTTGATGGAAAGACTTGAACTTTACTTAGACTCGAAACTTGACTTGCACCGCAAAGTTTGGACTCGAGACTTGACTCGGACTTGCCGAAAATGACTAACTAACCTGCTAACTTGTGACCACCTCTCACGCCGCATCCACATCCCCTCCAAGCCCTCCACATCCCCTCCAGGTCTTCCACATCCCCTCCAAGCCCTCCACATCCCCTCCAGGTCTTCCACATCCCCTCCAAGCCCTCCACATCCCCTCCACTACACTGATGCACACATTGCTTCTTCACCACATGTTATAATCACATGTCTTGCCTCTTCTGCTCTCCCACCACTGGCTACTACCTGAGGCCTATTCAAGGCATTGGTACAAGGTAAGGCTCTAAAACTCCATATTATTTTATTCTTTTATTTTATATCAATCTTAATCTTTTATCCTATATTCTTTACATAATTTTTATTCAGTCATAGGAAACAGATGATTTTAATATTTTAATAATTTTTCCTTTTCAAGATTGTCTAGTATACGTTTTTTAAAAAAGCAGTCTAAAGATTACCGCCCCTGCCTTTGCATACCTCTTCATGCACTTTCCAAGCCGGTCAGAACAAGTTGAACAGACAGTGTGTTGCGTCTGTGAGGAATTTAACAAAATGAGTGAACATGAGAAGAGTTAACAAGAACTGCTCACCAAAACACACTCGTCTTCCACCGTATGGAAATATTTTAGATCCCATAGTGATGATATTGAGCAAAAGTGAGATATTTCTCAGCAAATCTTATCTGATGGACCCTGTAGGTAGATAAGATCCGATAGGCTGTATATATAACCCGCTATAGTACCACGATTATTTTGGGTACATTTTCAACTCCTTTCTTGCTTTTAAAATATCCCAATAGACGTCACAAAAAATTCACATCCCGATATTTCAAATTTTTCAGTATCTTATGGAGTCTTTACCATTAAGGCATTTGACTCTCCCCAGTCTGAAGAGCCAGACGTGAAACTCCTTTTTCTTTTAAGCTTTGGCCACCGTTGCGATGGAACAGCCCCCGCTCCCATTCTTAGGATAGCCCTGAAGTCCAGGATACATCCGTTTTGACCTCTGTTTCTTAACCAGGTGGTTCTAATTTAACCCCCCCCCCGCCCCTCAGTGTTTTCCATAGTCTGCAAACTGGATTCAGTGGCAGCAAATATATGGACCTACTGACAGATGCTTTCTG
>JAODJX010000065.1:12987502-13001604 GCA_026776945.1 Isichthys henryi | reverse complement strand
CCCCCCCCCCCCCCCCCCCCCCCCCCCCCCCCCCCCCCCCCCCCCCCCCCCCCCCCCCCAACAGTGAACTTCAATCAAGATGACGTACAGTGAACTTCAAGAAGGATGACGTACAACCGTCAAATTTTGACACTGGCATTATTTTCCAGACCTATTGAAATGTACTAATTTAAAAACACAATATTTCAAGTGCTTAAGACAGATTTTGTTTTGTTTTGGAATCTCTTCATCACCTGGAATACAATCAGGGAAAAAGGTAAGATATGTATGCAAACATCTATATCCAAAGGATTATCACTGATTATAAGGGCAGTATGTTTCCTTTGAAGGTTAATAGCCTGGGCTTACATACGTCAGGACTGTGAGTGAAGCTAACATGCATGTCTGTGTTCCACAACACGACGGTCACCATGGCACAGAGCTTTGCCCAGGATTTGCAGTGTGACAAACCAGCAGATCTACATTACTCTCTGTGCCACACTGAACTGCACAGGTTTTCTGCATTACCCCCTTGGCCATATCCAAAACTGACAGGTTCTAAAACAGGTATTATGAAATAATGAAAAGTGAAAACTAGAAAAAAAAATACTAATAGGACCATATTATTCTCTGTTTTCTCGTGACAAGATCCTGCAGTACAGGGAAAAAAAACATGCTTGACTCCTATGAATATTATAAAGTGTCAGAGTACTGAGCACAATGAGGAATCAGTATGAGAACAAATTGTTAAAAATCCTGCATTTGTAATCAGAGCCAGATCCAGACACAAACTAGGCAACAATCTTGGGCCGGATCAGGACAAGGGGGTTCTGGCAAGGTCAGGAAAAAAGCATATATATTACATATTCATATATACAATATATAAATAAGAATAACTACCCAAAATAAAAAAAAGAAAAACCATATACATCAAATTAAAATGTTTCCTATAGGCAGAAACATAGCCGTCTCTAGCTACAGGCAGCAGAATAGCCAGTACCCAAGGGCCCCTGAATTACCTGTGTTGCAGAGGAAGTAAAGTAGGGGGGGCCTCCCAAGTGAAGCTTTTCCCAGGGGCCCTGAAAAGGTAGATCCAGCCCTGTTTGTGCTTAACAGACCCTGCATATCACAAAATGTATGGTTGGCGTGGTTATTTAATAATAAGTAATCTAACCAGTATCTAATCAATACATCTTTGTCATCAGTGCTTAGGGGACTTGATGGTGTCTGGGGCCATTGCAGGGATTTAATTACGTCTTTTCTATGCCATTGTTAAAATATCGCGTATTCCGTTGCTGCTTTTTCGTTTATTTAGACCTCCAAGCAGACAAATAATATGACATGGATTTGTTGGCGCTTGCGTTAGAAGCTATAAACAGAACAATCAAGGTGAAAGGATGCAAATTCAAACAGGCGTCAACTGCAAGGGACAGCTGACACGTCTGACAACGGAGATTCTGATTTCCCCAGATGTGGTTTTATAGTTTTTTTTTCAGTTTTAAAAGCTTATATGTGAGTTATAATTAAAACTGCGATGCAACCTGTTGCTTCATGTTGTGACGTTAATAAATATCACTATTACAATTCACTTGAAGTATTCAATTGCTTCATTCACGTTCTGACAGTCTTTAGCAGGATAGCACGGTTAGGAAAATGCAGTATTGTTTATAAGCTGAACAACGTCCTCAGTCCTTTTTCCACAGCAAAAATAATCTTTGTATTGTTGACAACCATAAATATATTTGTAGAAAATAATGTTAATGCCGTTTTAGAACATATAACTTAATACTGGGGGGTTTCTTAAGTTATATTGTGTTTTGCCCCTAACTAAATTGTTGTATATGCTAATACAGAGTGTTTTAGCATATCAATTAAACAATAATATAAAAAAAAATAACAATAAAAACAAAATAAATAAAACCAGTGGCCTGATTAGTAAACCAGAAGTTAACCCTGAGTCACTGGTCTTGAAAATATTTAATATTTAAATTAAAATGTTTCATGGCTTTTTTGATTGCTAAAGATTTAAATGTTTCTGAAATTTACATGCAATGATAAAGACAAAATAATTATTAAGAAAAAATGTGTGTGTTCATGTGTTATGTACATTAGGGTATCAAGTAAATATGAACGTATACCATAGTTAAGCAGGACCAAGGTGCAACATGGTGACATATAAACTGGTTGTGATGGTTATCTGGGCCCAAATCTTCATACCAGCTTCTCAGCAAATGCACTGAAATGCCAAGAGCAGACAAATGAAATGCTGTCCTACATAAATACAGTGAATGGAAAATCTAAAGTATGCAAATCTGTTATAAGCTGAGCGGCCAGAACATGAACGTCGTCCTCACAGAGGCCCTTGGTCCAAGGACCTTAGGACCATGGTTGAGGGATTAATTCTGCAACATCTCAGCGAAACTCATTTTGCCCAAACTTCCACTCTACCCATCATGCTTCTGTACTTGAAGAAAGTCTAAATTGGTCAAGAGATGGTTTTTGTCACAAGAGCCTCTCTGATCCGGCCTAGAGACTCGTGCACAAACTGGCAGCTTTCTGATTTCACTGGTGAAACCTAGCTGCGCATAGCCGACACTCTCGGTCCGACGCCACTGCCAAGTCCTCGCATGACGCTAACCAGGCCGTTTAGTAAGCAGATCCATTAACTCACAGGTAATTTCCATGTTCGTTAGCACAGCGGCCCGTCCGCATACTGTAACACGTCAATGCCAGAATGATGCAGCACTCATCTGAAGCCCAGCGGGGAGATCTTCAGCAAAACAAGAGCGGCGTTCCCCTGATCAGCAGGTCCAGCTTCTACTCAACGAGCCAAACAATAAGCCCTTTGTAGGCCTGATATGAATCTCAATGCCTCTATTTCCATTCCTCTTCTCCATCCCATCTGACCATGGAAATCTGAGAGAATAGAGAAAGTGCAGCTAGAACGTAGAGGCTAGCTCAATCTGGCAATAACAACGTCATGACAGTTTTTCACACTATCAGCCTAAACAGCGCCTCCTGCCCTCCCAACACACCCCAGAAAATGGTAACTGTTAGGAGCCGAGCAATGACTCGCAAAAATCTGTAAGCCCCTCCACCCATCCGAGCTTGCCCCCACTCTCCAAAATGACCATTAACCATCATTCCGATGAGCTTATCTCTGGTTTTATCTCATCACAGTTAAACGAAACACATCTTAGTCAACCACACAACTGTGATGTCTCGAACGGCCATGAATATGTATGCGTAGCAGAATGTTTAATATTTTGTGTGATTACACATATACTATGTTTACAGTAATCCCGTCAAATCTGCTGCTGCTGCCGGACAGAGGTCTGCGCTGTTTGTTGTCTGTAACATCTTTGCCATTCAGAATAAACACAGATTCAATTAATAGTGTTTTTCTTGAACTTGCGAGCCTTAACATTAATGGTCTTTTTACAGTAAGTAATGTCACGAAATTACAAATATTTTCCTGGAACCTAAGATGATATTGTAGCACTAATAATAATAAAATATATGATGCATAAAAATACTCACTGTTGATCCGTCAATTGTATCATGTGTTATATTTCATAATAAATACAAATACATTTTATATTTAATTTATAATAAATACAAAAATAGCATACGGCTTTTTATTTATTAGTTTGTTTGTTTATAAGAACCACTAAGTAAATAACTACTATCCAACAATCCATCTTCTAACTGCCTATCTTAGTCAGGCTCACAGAGGGCCTGAGATACAGGTTTCAGTTTCATAGCGTAAATTGCTGTAATTAAATAGGCATTTTGTAGTTTTTACCAAAGATGTTCTGATACGTGACCCACACTACGGTCTAACTTGTACCCAATGCCACTAGTCACTAATCCCAGATCTGATTGCGCAACCAAGATCCTGACATTTAGCACAGAAAGCTATGACCGATCAACGCTCGAATGTTCTTCTTAAAGCCAATCAGTCATAATCCTTAGGCTACAAAACACTTCATCTCCAATTCTTATTGGCTTATTCTTATTAAGAATATTAGCCTGATCACATTACTGAATTACGAGTGCATAAAACATGATGGCGTTACATGATTTGGCAGAGTAACACTTCTGACGACACTCAGCAAAGGGCGAGTGTGAATAACTATGGCGTTTTTTTATACATGATCAGTTCCAGTGGGTGCGATAGCTAACAAATCACTAAATCCGTGGAAAGTCAGAATCATTCGTACACTGGCTAATTCATTTCACTGGAAGAAAAAGCTCCTCTTGTAATGCTGACAGCACATTTAACACCAGAAATTTTGCGTTACTGCCAATGCTCGCAAGTCCAGAAAAACTGCTTACGTCAAGATACAGCACTAGCAATACAATCACCATGGTAATGTTAAATCTTGAGTTTCGGATGAGCTTCAGTGTGCAGCATTGTCAATCACACTACTGGAGTTACAGTGATGTATTTCTCTAGATTGAGTGTCCGGTGCTAAATGGCCCTTAATGTCGTCGACTTCAATGGCCCACACACCTGTGTTTTCTAGACAAAGAGGCTTGTGTCTGCTAGCTAGCCAGACTATTCCCGTATACAGCTCCACCCCAACAACTACATACAACAAGTTTCCAAAACAGCCTTTTTTTCCAGTCAAGTTACTTTTTAAAAATTTTTTATACATAAATCCAAATATACAGTGGAGGTTTCCAAAGACTATAGCCAGGCACTAAGAACAGCGTAGCACTTTCTGACCATCGTGCTGGCAATCATTGCGCTACGCTGTCGAACAACAGCTTGGGCAGCATTAGAATTAGTGGCGAGATAATCACTGGAAACCTAATAAACAAATATTTTCTGAAACAGAAATGATAAATCTATCTGCATCCCTGAATACTAATCTGAAGAAGATAAAAAAAAAGAACAATAAAATACCTTTGCATAGATTTACATAGAGAGCAGTTGCATTGCAGGTCCCATCAATAAAAGATGGAGGGAGTGACGAGAGGCTGGACCAGTGGAGGTGCCATGTTGAGCAGCCCCAAAGGCTGCAGATGCCCCTCTCCGCTGGACAGGAAGGGCCTGGCTTTCCTCTAATAAAGGCCAAAGGAAACTTGCACCCAGGCTGCAGCCAAATACCCAGAGTTGGACATCTGCTGCAGAGTAACGCAAGCAAGTAAACAACAGCACAGGGGTCCCGTCTCCAGCTTAGCACCCTCACGAGCATCACGCAGTCCTCCCTGACATCATATCACGCCGAACACTCGCACAAAGGGCACTGGGAGCATGACTGTACTCGAGATGATATATAAACACACACAGAGATACACAGATATTCATAAGCAGAGACAGGCAAAAAGGCAAAGAGAGAGAGAATCTGTAATCTATTTAATATTTTAGCTAATTATCACAACACAAACATTGTATTATCTAACCCACTAACCACAAATCATTAGAAAATATGCCAGATGTTATTAAACCATTAAGAAACAGCTCTAGATATTCAGGAATACTAGAAAGAACCATGATTTAAATGTGTATGTCTAATTCTATGTGGATTTTTGAATCATTTTATGTTAACATCTTAAGACAGTATAAGACAAGCAAAAATGCTAATAACAACATGAAAAGCGTTTTTTAAAAAAGCGTTAGAAGCATTTTAGAGTCCTGTGCATACCTCTTGTAACAGTATTCAAGCACGTCAGAAAGGCCTTGAAATTTTATTCATGGTGGAAAATTCGTAATTACATTGTAAACAATGAGTTATGCTTTCGAAACATCATAGCTAAGACTCACCCTTGCACTATAGCTGAAATTCTTTTCAGATTGTTTATGTTTTGGTTTGAGGTTAAATCAGCATCCGCACGGCCTTATTTCGGTTTCATTACAGACGCAAACACACTATCTGGTTTTTGCATTTCTTTGCACACGTAATATGTACTCTGGATGTGTGTATATATTTGTACGTGTCCGTGTGTAATAACCCATGGTTGTATTTCGGTGTATGTGTAAGTCCACACCTGTCAGCATCTGTGAATGTGTAACAGGCTTCACAAGAGTCTGTGTGGAATGAAAAACACAGAAACAGACGGTGGTCCGGACAATGAACACAGCAAAGGGCTTCTCAAGTGTCAAAAATTTCAGCGGGAATGACGCAATTAATGACGTCTGTGAATTCTATTATGAAAGTGAAATGAGCTATAGCTTAAACTTAGTGAAATTAAATTCAAGGCATTTTTACTTCTCTTCCAGTCCCTCTTCATAACATCACACTAAAGTATCTCTTCAAATATACAAATCGTAACTTTTCTGCGTTTTTCTTACACATTTCTTCATATTCTTTGCTCAAAATCTACTAAACAAAACTCGTTACGCATTTGATGTATATGATACTTTTATTTAAATGTGTACATATATTAGCCCATGACCTTAACATGAACCGAATCGATCTGATACCTACAGTATCTCTAACATCCATGTTTGCAGTAGGCAGCGAGTTCTTACCTTGGTCGCTACCTTCCGCGTGAGATGAGCCTTCTGCGTTAGCGAAGCCTCCTTCATCATCAGGAGTTTTTCGTTTCTTCGACATTTGATGCTCCTTTTCAATATTATACCTATTGCTGCAGTATGTTCTAAGGCGGTCGTGAGGAGGCGGTTGAAAACGAGACACTTTCAACTCGCTGAGCATGCAATAGGCAGAGGATAGTGGAGAAATCCCATCAAGCCACAATCCCATCAATCCAGACCTCTCCGCTCTATCGCCTGTGCTTTATTGTATAGTATTTCCCCAAACCAATGCGAGAAGAGAAAGTTAGCAGGTGTGCGTGCGCTCTGCAGATGCTTAAATGAATGGAGATAGTTGCAAAACGCACTAACGTAACTGTTTTTGAAATAGCTATCTTGCAAAAGACACGACTATTCCTGCTTCCCCCCCCCAAATCCCCCGAATAAATGTGAAATATTGTTACAGTGGTGATTTGGTGATCACGTGTGCCCGGGATTATACTGAACAGTGTTTTGCTTGAAAGTGTGCATCACTGGCGACGCGTTTCTAAACTGTGGCATTATCCGCGAGAGCGCAGGCGACGCGGGGGTCACACGTTTAATTTCAGTTGCCGACTGTAGCATTTTCATTAAAGTAATTTGCATGACTGGCGGTGAACCAACTGGAATCCGAAGCTCTGGCGCTTACAGTGAGCAAATCTTCACGCAGACTCAAGATTGCACCGTGGTCAACAGGGAGTAGAATACCGATGCCTGAGACAGGGGGTGAAGCTACGCCCTGACAATGCTGCCCTCACGCGATGCACTGCAACCCCTTTCACTTTAGGCAACAGTCTTTGAGGCTGACATCCGAAAACGTTTAGATCACAGGTGCCTTGACACACAAGCTTGAGAGAAGCAGTGAGTGGCAGATGTTGTTAACATCTGTGAAGCGACAACGGATCTCCCCTGTTCCTTCTCTTCCCTGATTATAAACAGAGGAGGACCAACATTTGCGCGCTATAGAGTCAAACAACGGTACCTTAATGTTCATACAGAAACCGTCAACCCGCCGACGTGATGAAGGTCCTCCACTTGTCTTTGACTGCTTCTTCATATAACTTCTTGATCCAGTTGCTAGGGAAACACCGATCGACCAAACGGGCATGGTTCAGCATCGGGCTGAAGCACTTTGAATATCACGGTGGTATTCAATAGTTTTAAGGCAGTGGACGCGGAGATGCCTTTCTGTTGTGACACCGTCTTGTAACTTAGGAGTTTGCTGTAAATAGGGGGTCCACAGCAGCACTTGTGTAGCTCTCGCGTCCAGGAGGAGGCAATGACGTCAGTAGCTCCCTTTGCATGCGGTGCCAAGGCTGCAATTCAGATTGACTCAAAAGATAACCTCACACATCCTACGCAAGCAACCTGAACCTTTAAATCCTGCACGACTCTCGCATACACACACACACATACACAGAACCCTCTCACAGAATCACGAACAAAAAATATCTCTCGCGTTTGATGGAATGAAACACCCATCCAATAATTTTTTTTGTGAAAAAGAAAAATATAGCCTGAGTTTTGTATATGTTTGTTTAGTAACTTAATCTACCATATCCTAGTAAGGGTCAACAATAGAAAACTAATGGAATTCACCAGATTATGTAATTTTGGACCTCGGACCATATAGTCTATGGATTTTATGTACGAGAAGTCATGCTACATTTCTGCTTTAAAATATGGAGTCATTTAATTTGTCGTCTGTTCCTGTATTAATAAAACGTTTCTTCCTCAGGATGGAGCTCTATTTAATCTTAATGTTAAAATAAAGTGTCAGAATAAGATCACATCAGACACAAACACCTGTTGAGCCACGAAGAGTAACCGTAAGTCAGGTGTAGAACAGTAATCGTCTGCGCAGGTGTAAACAAAGCTTTAATCGAGTAATTTGAATAGAACAGGTCGATCAACCTAAGCATCTACAATGGGAAAACTCATCACCATCAGGTTCTTCGTCGAATTTGAAGCTGTGCTTTTTCGGGAGTAACCCGTGCCATACAAAGTTTCGTGATCTGGACGTGAACGGGTTAATAAACATTTGCCTTTAAGTTTCAGCCCGTTACAGTGGTGTATGTGAATCTGGAATGTATTCTTTTGTGAATAATAGTATCAAATTACTGTTTAAAACCTTGCAAATTCTTTCGAAATTTTTGTGATGGTTTAGAGTACTATACATACTACTAATCATAACAAAAATGTCGTTTTTCAAACGCCATTTGGGAAAACAGATTAATATTCCTACACGTGCAACGCTGTCATTTTTTAAAATTTGAGGTTTAATATGCAGAATTCTCCACTATAAGAACTCGGTGAGATTTTATGCAGATATTTTTTTTTTTCTCCCAGTAGCAGGTTCATTTATCCCAGTGACGCCTTCGGTGTTTTCTGAAGGCAAACACGCTCCTCTCGCTCCGCTTCCCCCCCCCCATTCACTGCAGCTACTGACGTCAGAGCTGCTTGCGTCAATGCTCTCGCTTTTGACAGAAGGAGCTTTTTTTTCTATAGGATCCTAATGGGATTATTAAGGGGGGAAAAAAATCAAGCCTTCGGGGCATTTTTGTGCTAGCAGAAAACAGCATTTTTGCGCATTTGACACTGTCCATTGCATGCACAGTAGACGACAGGTCGATTCACGCACGCATGCATATATCTGTGTATGTATAAATTTAAACATGTAATCAATAGTTACTTCATACATATTAAAATGCTAATACGCGTGTGTATATTATTTATATCTTACGTAAACCATACAATAAAGAAATCCTTGAGACAATTACTTTATATGAATTCTGATTTTTTACATTATGTACGTTGCTGAATCCTACAGGACTTTTATAAACTAGAGCGCCATTTTGTGCTGAAATTTCGGGTGGCGAGGACTTAAATGCTGCGCAATAAACGCATTTGTTTGTCCTTTCGTTCTGGTAAAGAAAGGCTTAGAGAACGCAGCTTAACTTAGGATTTAACGTAAGTGAACAAATGCTAAGAGCAAAGCAGGACTGTTCTGTTTCTCCTTGGTAGGCAAACCGCTCTACAAATAACGTGAAGTTAATAAGGCTTCGGTGTTGCCAAGGCATCTGCTCCTATGACGTCCGTAGCGGCGCCGGTTGACTGCCTAGCGCAGTACATCATCACTGAAGCTTTACTTGTGAGCCAGGACTCGCGTGCCGTCCATTCCGTAGCATTTACACTTCATGCGTCCATCAAACCTCCACAGAAACACAATCATATTAAGAACAATTATTTTAGCGAATGAGCTCATTTTCGAAATCAAATGTTTTTGAAATGTTCAAAGTGCAGCGACGCACTTGTATTGGAATTGTAACGGGTACAACCTTGAAACTGAAAATATCGAACATTGAGGACAATATTTATATGAACGCGAGGATGTGCAATGTTACAATTTTACAATTAATAAACAGTATTTTTGAACTTTACTAAGAATACATTTGATATTGTTAGGCTACTCTATTTTGCATACCCCTCCACAAGCCACAGAAGTAAAATATATATTTACACATACTTTCCATGTAATAAGCAAATGTTTTTTTGTGATAAATATGAATCCTAAATTCCAAACTAGTCAACTAGCCAGCCATAATTCACTGACTGACAAGATTAAACCATCTGTAGGCCTTTTCAATAGTGAGACAACTTACCATTTTATGAAATGTTGCTATTTAAACATGATATCATCATTGTAATATCTATTTAAGGAAACAAACGCTTTCACATAATATTTTTCTATCGCAGTACTCTTTATGGAATGAAAGGGCTATTGTACTTTGGTAGTATGCGCGATAAGTAGCCTACTTGCGTCAGTAATGGTGCCGATTAAAAATGCGACAAAGTAACAGAAAAATCAAATATGAGACATATTTCTCATTGTGTTCGTGTGCATGAATAATAGTCTTGTACGAACAGGCACTCCATGCTAGACAATGCTCTCCATTTCTAAGATTCATAGGTTTCTGTGTTATTCTGCCACCTCTTGGAGAGAATCTGCACATACACGGTGTCACTATTCAATCATCCACACCTACTCGATTTTTAATCACAAAGCTGTCAGAAAACACTGAGAATCCTTCATATTCTCCACGGAATTCCCCCCCCCCCCAAAAAAAAAAATGAATTAATTATTACAGTTTATGAAGTTGACGTCATCCAAACAAATGCGAATGCAAACTGCAGTTCACCAAAACTGCCGAAGGATAGCAATAGAGGTTAAAGTTTGATGGCCCATCAGGACAATATACCAGCCAGATATCGTCCATCTGTTAAAAGGGTTAAAATAAAGTATTAATTTAGAGTGTTTTAATCATTGCTATATGCCTGAGTATTTTGCCCATTCGGAGTTTTTTTGAATTGTACTATACATACTACTGTTTTATATATTCATGTTACAAATCCGGCAAATCTGCTAACAAAGTAGATTACACATATTTTAAAAGAAATAAACTATATTTACAAATAAGTTAAACATGCAGCCTTCAACATGCGTTCAGTGATTTCACACTGTCTATTTTCTCCTTAAGTAATTCGGGGAAACTGTTCTCTACAGCATCTTTCTCACAAAAGCTCTTATTCGGCTGCTGATCGCTCCACAATTAGGTGACAGGTCATGCAGCCGATGGTGCACAATGCAGTATAACGATTCGAGCTTTGCTGCTACCCAGAAATCCACAATCCGCAAGCACTGGCTCTTTCACGCCGAGTCTAAGGTCATTGCGAAGGTGTGTGCACATAAAACAGCTGAAAATGGGACACGGTTTCCCGTATTGGTAGTTTGAATCATCCGAATTAAATACACTCACGAAGTCACGCGCGGATGTGCTCACGTGGCGCGAAATGCTGCTATATGGGGTATATTATAATATAGCGGTTTAATTTTAGAGTGACTTGTCCGGTCTCACAGGCATGTGAATTAAAAGCCGTGACAGGCCAATACTTGAAGGTTAATCACCGTGGTTTCACGCCTTGGTGGACAGCGCAGGCTTTTGGCAGACACTTAGGCAGCGTTCTCCTCGTCCTGGCATTTTCGTCTGTGGGAAAGGAGCCACTGAAGATAGATGCAATTCCTCACCCATGTGAGCGGAATTTACTCATAAGAGTTAAGTACACACAGTCTTGAACCGGCTCAGCCAAACACCCCATAATAAATTGCAGAGAATCCAAAGATTCACCACCAATGGAAAACGATGAATTCATGTCTGATGGAGACGTAATTTATGTTCAAACACAGGCAGAATCGATAAGTTTCGTGGATAACATTGGTAATAAGCAATAAGTAACTCCTTCTGTTTACGTTGACTAAACAAGCACTGATTGTCAGTAATCTTGAAAAAAAAAGTGGTTTAAGTTACAAATGTAGCGAATTTTCCCACAAAATGAATAATTTGAAGGATGTGGCAGGGGTTGCTGACACTGGAAGGGTAAACACAATTAACCTGTGACTTGTGTATTCATGCCACAATTTAAGAACTCAAACATGTCTGCATAGTCATGCAAAATGTTTCAGAGGGACCTACATGTGGAACAGGTATAGCTGAGAGTGCCTGGTGCTTTATCCACAACCTGGAGTCTGTAAATCTGGAAAGAATATATTTGTTGACTACTATTAGCGTCTGAGTTGGTAATCATTATGAACATGACAGATTTTTTTTAATACTGAGTATTTAGCTGATATTTAATTTTTGAAGCAAGGTGGGAAGATGGTGCCACTTGAGTGTTGTGCTGTTAAGGCTGGGTGATGTATGACCAGACTGTTATTGCAGGATGGTGGAGGTGACAGTATGTCCCCCTCTCTGCCTTCTTCCAGATGACTCAAACATACCCGGTGTGCTCTCCGTGCTCACTAACCTCTGGTGCTGAGCTATGAACCCTTGGCGACCCCCACCAGCCAGCATTTCAAACACTCACACACACCTACACACACAAAAGCAGCCAGCCAATCCCAGAAGGAGTCTGAGTCACATGATCAGTGGTTAGCTTCCTGACCATAAAGTAGTGGATCTAAAAAAAAGCATCTCACAGCTGCATTGTCTTACTCTCAGTCCAGCAGTTTTGCCTTAAATTCTATATTTTAGATAAATGTTGCGTTTAAATCTTAAACGCCTACCTAATACTTGGGATGGAAGTACATTTTATACATATATTTATAATTTACACATATATACATTTATGAATGGTTTGGGAGAAATGTTGACAGATTAAAACCAGATGGCCAAAATCTTTAGTTATTAAGTATAATATTGAAACATATACTAAATGCAAAAAAAAAATAAAATATATATATATTATAAAAATATATTAAAATATATGGCTCATATGTTGTCTTTTCAATATAGGCTAAATAAACAGATAATGCTGACATTTACATTGTGGTCAAGTACATCCATCACTCCATCATCTACAGCTGCTAACCCTTTGTGGGATCACGGTGGACCAGGAGGCGGGGGACACACACCCCCTCCGTGGGGTGCGAGTCCATCACAGGGCACAGGCTCACCCACCAAAGGCAATTTAGAGACACCAGTTCACAATACCAGCTTGTTTTTGGACTGTGGGTGGTGACTGGAGTACCGGGTGGAGGGGCCACCCAGGGGAAGCTGTAGAGATGGGGTTAGTATGAGGCTGCCCAGTGCGCCATGCTATGCTCTGACATGCTATATACACAAATGCACCCTGGACATAAATCTACACTTTTACCTGTTTTATGAAATGGCTGAAAATACTGTCTAAAGTGTTCACAGGATGCAGCCCAGCCTTATGCCCCTGCTCTCTGGGTCAGGCTTCCGGTGAAACCCAGCACAGGATAAACGTTTAAAAGCTACCAAGAAGCACCTGTCTCTCATGCACCATCATCTGTATGAACCACGAAGGAGCTGTGAAAGATGGGGCTGTTACAAAACCATTTAATGTTTGCCTCAACATCACAGTGGGCAGACCGACAGCAATCTCCTCCAATGTGTACAAATTCGAAGACCATCAATTTTCAATGAAAGTCAAAGAAGGTACAAATAAAATAAACAAAATGATATTTATATTTACAATATGGTCAAGGCAAAGAGAAATATTTACAATTAGCACTAGGAGGTGCTGTGCTATGAAACACAAAGTATAAATAGTCTGACATATTTTCCCAAGACTTAATTATTTCACTTTATAAGTGTGATTGTAAAATAAAATGACAACAAAATTAATAAGAGGCAACAGAATGAAATTTAACTTGCTGGATATCATTCCATAGAAATATAAAATAGAATTACTCTTCTTAAATATTCTCTTACACAGACCATAAATTGTGCTAGTTCAATGGTACTCCACAGAGTAAGCGTGTAACATAAACATGGATATTTTATACCTGTTAATATGATTCATCTTACTTTTGTCACTAAATGCAACAAATAATGTTGTATTTATCTGTCAAAAGTCCAGCACCCGGAAAAGCAACAGAGCGACAATAGAAACTGCAATAATAATGGAAGTGCGCCGCCCTACAGGGAAGGAGGAGTAATGGGAGCCCAGGTGGTGGCTAAGCGCGCGTGGGGAGAGGCGTCGTACTGTGAGGCTTCATGAACTTCCGATGGGGCAGTGCTGT
>JAODJX010000065.1:12952169-12967360 GCA_026776945.1 Isichthys henryi | reverse complement strand
CCCCCAACTCACAAACACTTCCTGCTGCCCTCAGACCCCTCAGACAGACTCCACACTGCTTCAGTCTCTCCTCACTCCCATTGCACCCATGATCCCAAAACACAGTAAAAAATTAGACATCCAAGATGAGCAGACATGCTTAACCAATGTTCCACTAAAGCCTACACAACATATCCAGTCCTATATGTACTGTCACTGCACAATTTACATATGTAAATACTGACATCGATTCATTTGACACTTCGTAGTACCACCTGTCACTTTACTGTTTATTACAAACAATTTATCATAAGTTATAATTATCCTTTAATGCTGTGTCCCTTTGTATTGCATGTGTCTCCTGACCAAGCCTTTCATTACACATTGTATTGAGTATATTGTGTATATGTCAACTTTTATATGACTTGCATACTGACAAATTGCTTAAGTACTATTGTAGCTGCTGAATACAACATTTGCACATTGCTCCTATATTTTAAAATGTCCTGAGTACTAAATTGCCCATTTTTCTCAAATTCTTGGTGAGAGTCTTTAATACAATAGTTCTCATTTCTGTCTATTGTATATCCCTGTATAAACTGGAGCCACGGCGCCGTCTCGTCTCACTGTATACATGTATATAGCTGAGATGACAATAAAGTTTACTTTGACTTCGACGCTTTTTTGTTCCAAGACACTTTTGCATTAAGTAACATTTTTTTTTTCCCACTGGCAATAAATTTCTACAATTGCAGTTATTATCAGACAGTTATGCAAAAAGCACCCTCTTCTGGCGAGCTGTTTGAATGGTCACGTAACTGGCTGGCCTACAGTGAAGTTGAATTTTTAATCGGATTCACGTGAATCTTACAACCGTGTATTACTTGTTTAAGACGTAGGGGTTCATGTGTACGGGTGTGTGTACGGATTTCTTACTTGTATTCCGAGATTATTCAGATATTTCGGTGTCGTGAAACAATGTTGTTTGATGTCAAGTCTCTGTTTTTGAATCTTCTCCCCCAAGAGGTCTGAGTAGCGCCGGTGCAAAACATCCCGCAAACGGTGAATGTTCCTGTACGCCTGCAGATGGCGCTAATACATTAAAAAAAATACACAAAGAAGACGGATTTTCGATTTTTTATTTTGAGGACTAGTCAGCTTTAGATGGATGTTTTTGTGTTGATCGAAAACGTTAGCGTGATTATATTAGTTTTGCATTTTATTGACATTTTTAAAGTTATTTATAGAAAGTGAAAAAACTCAGGAGATGAACAGTACTCAGTAACATAAAGTAGGGTGGTACTTAACAAATGGCTTTGTGTAGAGTAGGAATAATTGTCCTGGAGAACATACAGGTGTTGGGGTTTAGGCTTGGATTTCAGTGTAATATCTTCATGTAGAGAAAAATCTAGCAATATTATAATGGATCAAAGGAATAGACATACATTGTAGATGCAGATTGGACAGTGAAGGAATTAAGTCATCAGATTAAGGGATTTAATCAAATAGACTGTCTATGTGTGACCAAGTCAAATCTAGCCTGTCTTCACGCACTCTGATAGTCCTAAGACTACATTTACAACAAAGTACCAGCAAACTGATTTAAGGGCCTTCTGTTATATTATCAATTTTATCAAAGGAGCTGATGGAAATGTTTTATGAAAACAGGCAGATGACTCTTTAAGGAGTGGCTTCTTTCAGTAGACAGCTTGCGGCTAAATCGAACCACTTGAGTTTTTGGTTTTCATTTCCTCTCTTGAGAAAGCCAAACAAAAGCCCCAATGCAGCGCTGCCCGGGCCACTGGGAGCGCTGTTTAAACTGGTTAAAATGTAGACAGCAGAATCAGGAGGTAACATGTTCCGGCGCCTTCCACTGGGATACCTGCTCCATAGCAGCCTTTGCTCGCCTGCTAGCCTCGCCATCGGGGCTGTGTTCAGGGCTTTCTGTGAGCTTCTCCTCATCCTCACCATCCAAGCACTTCCTCACCTTCAGTTGCTGTTTTTTTTCACCATTCTATAGAGAAAGATCAAATACAGAAAAACTCTGTAGAAAATGGTTCACACTTTGCACGTCAGCAAAGGCCCTGACGCAATACATGAATGCAACAAGCCAACGCAACGTGCCCTTCTCAGAATTTCTCATTTCATTCTGTCATATTCTTACTTTGTCCAGCCATAATTGTATATGTGCATTATCTGGCACCTCTGACCACATCGTCACTGACTTTTATCCCCAGGACAATGACACAGCTTTATGTAACGCCAAACACTGACAGCACAGAAAGTCCAATTTCGTTACACAAGTGGCCAATAAGTGTGGGCAATAACAAAATAAAATACCTTTTTTTTGTTGTGGGCACATGACTGTCTGTTGTGGTTTGGGTGGTTTAAACCATAATTTAAACACCATGAATGTTGTAGTACACTGCACTTCCAGATTATCACCAATGTGCATGGTAACTGTCCATGAACTAGCTGGATCGATTAAGAGACACATAAAAAAAACTGGCCTTTAATCAACCAAAAAAAAATATCAATGTTTATTTAAGTGGGAGATGTGGAGGGGAAATCTGGGCAGGTATTTAAAAAGAGAAACACCTTTACCTCAGACGCCATTAGTTTCATATGTAGGGGTTGGTTTCATTGAAGTGTTCAACCAAATCCAATGCATACTGATAAACAGATAATAACCTGAACACAAGTGTAAATACGTGTAAATATGGCCATCCCATTGACTGCTGGAAACCACAGGCCTGGTCCCTGTCATAACAGGGAGTCAAATCAAAAAATACATTTATTAGTTTTCAGAATCGGAGTTGAAAACAGACCAGCCCAAAACTGGGCATTCCATCCACAAAGCAAGATCTAGCCCCTGAGAGCTTTGGAAAACACATTACAGGAAACAGCATTTGGGGCTGCTGTATGAATGGGCGGCTTCAGGATGAGGCGCACAGGAAGGCGGAGTTAAGTGCAGAGGGCTGGAAAGCTATTAAGAGGAATCAGGACCCAGGAAATGGGGTCAAACGAAGACAAACCATAAACTTAAGCTGCACAATTCAGGCAAGTCATGATCTCGAGCCCAGGTGCAAAACGCTAAACAGGTGCAAGGAACCTGAGAAAATGTCAGCCACCCAGAAACACTATGCTGGTGATGATGCAGGCAACCTTGACCGAAACCCAGGTGCAAAGCATCAACAAGCTGAACCAAACAGAAAAATGATGACTGAGCAGTGTGCAATGCCGGCTACCACCGGCTCAAGACCACAGGCCAGGACGAATGACCTCATTTCAAATGCAGGAGAGGTGTGGCCTCTCCCTTCATGTGGGCGGAGCTTATCCTCACACTCAGGACTGAGGGACATAGAGAAACATCTCCAAACTGAATCTCACCCTTTACACTAATCATCAACCTTAAAATGGTACAGACATGCAAATAAAGGGTTTCCTAAAGGGTCGTTCACCTTAATCATTATCTGACCACTCTTTAAGGTTTAATTCTGTCTGTAATTAGACTTTTTTAAATACTTATGGGTATTGAGAGCTTCATGAGTTTCCATATTCATTTGATTTTGAAGACACTCATGTAAAATAATCTTAATTCTGCCTGAACTCCACAGAAAATAAATGAATGCTTAATTAAAAAAAAATATCACACACAAGCAACAGTTGAATGGTTTTAACTGGAATTGATTATTAATTATGTCTCTGTTCAGTTGATTTTGCAGAATACCGTTCCCCTGTTTTGTGCCCCATGCTTCCTGAAATAAGCTCCCCATTCTCCACCGACTCTGCAATGGAAAATCATGATGGACGGATGATTGGATGGATAGATGGATGGACAGAGCATGCAAAGGTTTACCTGTTAATGTAATGAGCAATTTTCACTGGCTTTCAAAGATATCTAATATTAATGTGCCTGATGTCATGAGAAATTTCTTTTTGGACGAATTTGGAAATTTTTAACGTCCGAGTTACTGGGAGTGCACCGGTACATTGTTATGTGCGACTACTAATGATGAATAATATACAGAATTTGTCCTTTTTCCTTCAGATAATCCGTGTGCAGAACACCAGTATCTCTGTGCATTTCAACCAATCAGTGGTGGTAACGCACCCAGTTCGGTTTGGTCATGCTCTCGGCCCTGTCAGCTAGGGTATGGCTTGGATACAGCTGGGTTCTCAGTTGCACTCGGAAAGCACCAATGGGCGACAGGACATCCCCCCCCCCCCCCATCACCCACTGACTCACTTTAGGCAAATGTAGAAAAGAGAGTGTAAAACTTTGGCAGGCTGGGGCCTGGATCAGGTGTTCAAACCCACTTGGCCTCCTCAACACGGAAAGGGTTCGGACCACTTTGTAGGGAAACACTCTTTTGTAGTTGACAGCATTTTTCACATTCAGGGGCTGCCCCATGAGGACTCACTACCAGGCCCCAAACACCGATGGGCCCCTTTCTGGCCCACAGACCCAACGGAACAAATCACACCTCTATCGGTGCCATTCCTCACAAGCCTGCTTTTGCAGATAATGCTGGATGCTGATTCGTCGTTAAAATTCTAATTTAAAAACAAAGCTAGACATTGTTGGTTGCAGGGACAATCTGCCCATTTAACCTAATGTTTTCTCAGTCAGGTATCAGGAGGTGAACATTTAAAACTGGAAACTAATCGTGAAGGTTCTTTTTGCTAAAAAAATGAATGTTCAAGTCAAAGTAACATAAAAATTCAAAGGTCTCATCAGACCAAGGAAGCATGTGGAGGTGAGTGTGAGTAGCAATAGAGCGGCTTTAACTTTAAGATAGTTTCTAAACTGCACATATCGTGAGATAGCACGAGATATTATTGCTTTACTAACAAGTTACTCAATATATAGGTGGTGACATTCAGGTTTATGATTGGTTTGCATTTGGCTAGATATTTAGGAAAAATAACTATATGGTGTAATTTGAATCTGTTGTGTCATACAGGAGCTCAGTTGGCACTGTTGCCACACACAGCCAGGGTTGAGGGTTCGAATCCAGCCCCCACCCTGTCTGGAGTGTTTGTATGTTCTCTCTATGTCATGGGGATTTCCACCCACAGTTAAAATGCATACATTGGCTGTATCAGAGTTGGCTGTGGTGTAGGAGTAAATGTGCCCTTCAATGGACTGGCATGTCTGTCACAACACTGTCAGCCACCTTTTACAGCCTGGGTCCTTTAAGGGAGCAGTGCCTTTGTCTTCCTGTGCAATGGGCATTGGGGTGAGGATTTTTTAAGACCTGTTGCCCCAGCGATAGTGGAAGAGTGAATCTTGAGCATCTTGTCCTAGAGTTGTCTGGGCTTTCGTTAACAGCTATTAAATGTGAATAACACCAGTTTACAAAGCATCGCACTGCTTTACACATCCATGCTAATGGCAGCCCTTGCATCAGATGGCTACTGAAAGGTAGATATGGGGTTGGATGATTTTGCTGGATGGAAAAATCCCTTTATTCCCTCGGGGTAAGTGACCACCCCGCGGTCGCTTGAGCCCTCATGCTTCGGAAAAAAGTGCAGAGATAGAAGCGAGGAGACAGGAGGAAGAATGGAGGGAGGGGGAGTGGAAATGGGGGAACGATGGAAGGGTGTGAGGTAGGGGGCCTGAAAAGAAAGCTGGGAGGATAGAGAGAAGAGATAATTCAGCAGGAAGAACAGAGAGAGAAAAAGAAAAAAGAGGACAGAGGAGAGAGACAGCAGAGCCAAAAAAAGAGAAAAGAACAAGAGGTCACACAGGAGACAGTGATGCTAGCTGTAACCACGACAACTGCCTCAGGAGCGTTTTAAAGCTATTCTTTCTCTATTTCTTTTGACAGACAGACAGTCCTGACACACAAGGGTTTGATTTTATAAACCCCTGAGATGATGTAAGCCGATTACAGTGGGAGCTCTGGGACCAATGCGTGAAAGGACCCACTGTATGGGGGCCGTGGGTTCGGCACAGCTGCGGCGGGCCCACACCAGGGAGGAGAGCCGGCCCGGCGAACAAAGTGGCCAGTGAAGCCTACGAAAAGCACAACGTGTACCACAACCATCCATCGGCGGAGCACCACAGGCGCCATGGAGGGACGGCCACCCGGGACTGGATGTTCTGACCCAAGGTGGGTACACAGCCTTGGGGGGTGTTGTTCTTTCCAGCTTCATATCCAGACAAAAGCCCCTTTACAAGCATCTGAGATGGGGGGCTGTGCCTCTCTAAGAACTGCACCGTACCTTACATTTCACAGCTGGGAAGACTAGGAAAAACGATCTACAAAATGTGTGAACCCATTAACTTTTGAGCCACAATTCATTGCCCTTAATCATCACATTATCTGGGGCACTTAATTATAAACAGAATACTTATTTTGTAGTTATTTTAATTTAACTTTAAAACTGCTGTACTTCGAAAAATTGTGAATGGAAAGGTTTTTAAATATAATTTCAGTTTACCTCTACAATATTTCTGGGAGACATATATGCGTCCAGAATGGAGGGAAGTGCGCTCTGACGATGTTTCTCAGCACTTTTACTTGACATCATGGCGCCTCTACTGTCACCTTTAGTTCTGTGATATAATAGAAATATTATTTAAATCGTTTTTGGCGGCAATAATGGCAAACAAGCAGACTTCATTTAAAAAAAAGAAGATAATATTTGGGTTTACATTGTTACCTTTTTAATGAAGAATATAAGAATAAACAATAGTATGGGCCTATATACAGTTGTGATTCCTAAGGGGATGCTAACGATAAATGCACGTAACTGAACTACGTGTAATCATAGCCCGAAACAAACTGTTTAATCAGAAACAAATTAACTTACCAAAACTGACCTGTGAAGGCTAAAAACTAAGCCAACCGAGAATTCAATGTCCGGCGACACAGACGCGCACCACGGTATCGGTAGTCAAAACATACAGCCAATCGCCCAGAATGCATTTTCATTTAAATTAAGTTTCTGTAACCAGGTTACCAAATACACGTACTTTTAAAAACTCTTTTAAACTCTTAATAATGGAAGATAAACTAAACACACGCATTAATAAAATATACATAGTTCCTTTTTCTTTTTGCATTTTCTTTGACGCCGTGTTTATTCAAAACATTGTCCCAATGTGCAAAACACCAGACTCAGCTGGAAAACTGCTCCACAAGCATGTTTCCATGTAAACTGACAAACTAACTTCCTGCTCAGATAACCCAGAGATCTTCCAACCAAGCACCACGTCCCGATAGCATTTACCGATTGCGTGCATTAATCATTGTCAACAAAGCAACAAATTCAATTAAACTCACAAAAATTCCAATCGTGCAGCCTGTCGTTTAGCTGACTAACCCGAGTAAGAGATTAACTAAATGATTTTTTGCGGTCGGTTTTTGGAAGCCACTGGGTAAATTCCATGAATGGTTCTCTTCATAGCTATAGCGCCAAGTTAGGGCACTTGAATCGGACTAAAAGACTTTGATGTTGCATCATTACAAGTAAAAAAAAACTAAATTGCCTGCTTGGGATCAATAGAGTATATCTACCTATTTATTATAAACTCGCAATCGGTTTCACCGAGGCTCTGTAAAGTATTTTTATTATAGCTCATTGGAAATGAGCGATATGCACTGAACAAATAAGCAACGATCTTGGACGATGAATCAAAGCAGAAACATCAGTCTGAGATCTGCATGCACCATAAACCGTCCCCTCAAATCATTCATGAATACGCTGAAGTATAATGCAGACAAAATTCTTATGTAACGCCTAAAACACAGCATAAAACGCGGATCCCTTTGGTTTGAATGTGTCGCGCTGACCATCGTGTTTACGGAGCCGTTACCATGGCGAGGACGGCTCGAAATCCCATTGGCTCTCCTCCTGAAGCTCCGCGGATTAGCCTTGCCCCCCACGTAGTGAAATTGGTCCAAAGGACTCTCTGTCCGTACGATGGGAGGATCACCTCCTTAAATGGGACGAATGGAGTGGGAGGGACGGACAGGCTGGGACACAACGTGCTTCCACAGGTTTTCAATTGAAGATTTTATCAAAAATATACTGCCCAGTCTGGTAGTGATTATTACAATACATACACACTGTTTCTTATTTAGCAAAACAAAATTGCCCGTAATCAAATGTAGAAAACATCACCATAATATATTTCTCTAAAATGATAAATATAATTGATAATACAATTCTTTAACATAGTGAATTCTTTATTCATGCCTTGACAACTTCCATAGAATGGCTTAAAAGACTAGATATATTTTACAAGATCAGTATGTTTTATTTTTCTATTTTATTTCTAAGCATAGAATCAACCCTAACATCTCAGTTAATTTCACGGGTTCATTTGAAACTGTCATAACGAAGATTTATGAGGTAAACGATGCCAACAGCCCTTATAAAACCTTGCTAGCACAGACTTAAGAGGCTTATCTAATAAGAACATTTGCGCCTAAAGCTATAGCTTCTTCCACAAATGGCTTAGAGGGACCAAACAAAAACATCTCCGAATTTATTTGAAACAGATATTCGTGAGTTTTGTCAATATTCTAGATAGACGGAAGTTATTTTTCAGTCTGTTAGGAAGAGCAAATAAGCTCTATAGACTATTGTAACTGAATACAAAGAGGATGTGTCATCCATTGTTGACACCTTAAAGCACCGTTACGGTAAAACCAAGAATCAGTGAAACGCATTTACAAACATTTCTAACATCGTTAATGATCAGGAGTCCATCGATATATTTTACACGTTTATTGCATATAAACAGTTTAAAAATTCAACGAAAACACGTGTGCAAACAAATAACATTTTCTAAATTGCATAATAAATACTGTACAAGGCTTGTTTCACGATAAATACACGTTTCGTTTTGTAACACCATTTTATTTGTGTATCTAAAACAACATACAATTCGGTGATTAACAGTCATTTTTTCGTCTGACCAAAGCCGCTCAAATGCAGTCTGTGTCTCTCTGATCTTTTGTTCAGCGGATACAAAGGGATGGTCCCTTTACGGGAAGTAATGGAACCAGTGGAATTCTCCTGTTGATGTCGACATTTCCCAGAGAGACAATCCTGTATTAAAATATCCATATCATGAAAATAACCACAGTTCTTACAATGAGAGGGTGGCTCTCACTAAACAAAAATGCTATGTGCAAATAACAAGCGCTCATTAGTAGCCAGGGTGATGAAAATTACCTGCTTTGTTCTGAATGACAACCACAGGTAGCAATCTCAGTTCACAATTGCTTTACAGAAAACATTCCGCTGGTTTCGTGATAAAGTGGTTGCAAAATAAACCTGACTGTCTATTTGCTCGTGAGCAGTGTTTGAACAAACCAGTGATCTTTTTTTCCAGTTCGGGTCTTATGAGGTGCAAAGTCTACAGTCATTTACTTATTAGCAGCTTTTCAGGTGCGGTAAAGTCGCTAGTTTGTCCACTTTCCCAAAGGCAGCAGCACTTTCAACTCCCTTGAGCCACTCCTTGCATTTTCTGACCACCGTCTCATCCACGTCGCCGTCCTCTTCTTCATACTCCACGTCGTCATATTTGTACTGGTCGTTTAATAAGGAGATTTTTACAATCGTGCGGATGTCTTCTGGGTTCTCCAGTTTGGCAACAGGCACGTTGGACTTGGAGACTCCTTGCGCGCGTTTAGAGGGGAACGCTCGCCGGTGTCTGTACTCGGCGGAGCCGCAGCACTTTTGCTGCTTGGCCATCATCTGCTTCTCCAAGTTGCGCTTCTGGATCACCAGAATCGCCTCGGGAGTGAGGCTCAGGGTAAAGTGTATTTCCTCCTCGGTCTCCTCCTTGGCCAAGGAGCTCCGGGACGAATGCTTGCTGCTCTTCTGGGTGGCCGACTCCCCCGAGCTGGACCGAGGCACGCTGTCGTACGAGCTGGTCAGAGGAGGAGGCAATGCCAGCCACGAGTGTTTCCCCTCTGCCCCCAGGTCGACAGCCGGTCTTTGAATAGGAAGTTTGCTCTTCTGTTGCTGTGGCATTCTCCCCAACTGCCTAAGGTTAGCCGTTGGCCAAGAGGTAGACAACTTATCCTTTTCAGAGTCTTTCTCTTCCTTATTCTTTCCACCACTGAGCACAGACTGTGGAGGTACAATGTTGGTTTTCTTTTTCCTGAACAGTTCCTTCCCTGGGGAAGAGATCCGCGGATGCAGGGTAATCGGTGGAAAAGGCATTTTTAACGTCGATTAAAGTCTAAGACAAATTGGACCCGGTCTTTCACCCGAATTTTCGGAAGAAAAGTAAAATATGTAAAATATCGCTGGGGATATTTCCAATAACATCATCCGCTGGTGCTCTGGCAGTCGTGAACACACTTGTTCACACGCCACTTGCCTTGTGCCCCGTCCGAAGTGGTTCCCAGTCACTCTTCTCTTTATGTCGCTCAGCGGAAGGCGTGGCCAGCGTGAGCTGCGCAGGAGCCGCGGAGCCGGAGCCGGAGCGGGAGCCGGAGCGGGAGCTGGAGTTGGAGTCCGCTGTGAGAGACAACAAAGACGCACCACCCAAACAGCGCTCCCCGCCTGCTTCATTAATAAACGGCTCACACGCGTACATCACATCCTTTTCCAGTGCTATACTATATATAAAACCACATTCATATATTAGAAAGCTCATGAAGACAAACTACTATATTCTGTTATAACAGCATAGCGTTAGATCAATACGAATAATTTATAAATTATCCAATTCTGATATATGTTGGATGCAAACGTTATTCTCTAATATGTCGTGAAGTATATTAGCAAGATTAATTTAACCCTTTTATTTGAGGTTCTCATAATTATGAATGAAATTAACATTCCACGTTCAAAAGGTTAAACGCTCAAAACACCTGTCCTCCAGTGTTGACGATTCTCCTAATGGTAGGCTACTGGTTCATTTTAAAGACACCATGTTATACAGGCCTAGCTAATACGGTAGCTATTTAGCTACATTTAAAAATAAAATAAAATTTCAAGCAGAGCAAAAAGAAATGATAAATGCAATTGTTTGTTCTTATATAACAGGATTGCTTGAGAATATGGCAGTTTAATTTTGAATAAACTGGAGAATATTACCACAGTTTACGGAACCATAAAGGCTAAATGTGCGCATTTAAGCGTTTATATTGACACCACGACTACATGGAGGGTTAGTTGCGTTCTGGTTCAAAGTGTTTAATTAATCGGAGTGTTAGGGAATCATGATGGAGTTTATACTTCTCCATCAGGAGTGCAGGTGTTCCGATTCTGGGTTATGACATGTCTAACCGGCACGTTGGGGAAGTGAAGAGAGGCGAATCACCCATGTCTAGATTAGTTTGTATTAAAATAATATACATCGTTACACTGGAGAGCTGTTGGCAGGTAAAGTTTTTTAGAGAGTACGATTCAGTACTATTCCTAAAATAAAATGTCTGCATGAAAATGAAATTACATCACTTTATATGCAGGATTACACAGTCTATTTTAAGATCAAGAAGCAAAAACAATGTTTAATATATAATGCGATCACAATACACATTGCAATCTTGGCAGATAAAACATGTATTAACAGGTGGAAAATATGCATATATGCTTCTTTATTACAACATTTTTGTATGCATTACTGGTGCAGTTATTTTTAGGCACAATTTTGTTTCTCGGTTAAAAAAAAAAAAAGTCGTTGTACAAAAAACAGAAGCCCCAAGACTTTACATCTTCAACAAGAAACAATGAACAGTGCAGTTTAATGAACAGTGCAGTGTAGCTTACTAGACTAAAAAGCTTATGGGACAAACATACACAATTTCCAGTGTTGAGAATTGTGTACATTTGGATTACCATAAAAAAAGAGTAATATTTCCGCACTTAAACATATTACTGTCAAGAAAGCAACTATACAATCATTTTTAATAGTGAATGCTATACATATTACACACCTATTCCATTCTATTGTGGGTTTAGAGCTATAGAAAATAAATGCATTTACTGCCAGTACCTGCAAACTAGAGCAAACCTTTCAAAGAAGGTGGCTTCAAAGTAGAAGTGTGAATTAAAACCAGCGGATCCAGCTGGTCACACAGCGACACGTTACGGTCGTTTGCTATCATTTGCTGACTGGAAGTGTTTGTGTCGGGCAGCCAGTAAATACCAGGCTTATTAACATCATGGGTGAAGTGTGTTCTCTCCTAAGCACTGCGATGGATTATATTACATCGCCCGGGCAACTGAATCTTTAGCATATTAGGAACTGCCAGCCATCGCTTGAACACCTTTAGATGAAGCTTGCCATTGTCTGTGTGAACCATTTCGTGTTATGTGGTCCTATCAAGTTCACATGAAAAGAATGGCTAGAGTCCAGCTCATTAGGGTGTCTGGAAGAGAATCAAATCATGTGCACATTGGGTCAAGTTATGCTGAAAAGGCAGCTTTCCCTGCACAGGCCCTGGCATTCCTCGTTTCAGCTGAACAAACACAGGCAGATAACAGCAGGAACCCTGCATGAAGATGTGAGGCTGTCCTTTGGTCACCTGAGGCTGCGCTGTCAGGCACTGTGGCGTGGCTAATAGGACAACGTGTAACATATTGTCACCATTATGGAAAAACACACCATTGAGCCCTGAGTATACAAAGTAATAAGATAAGGCCCATATCAGCACAATACTTACAAATGCACATAACAGCAAAGGATACCAGGACTGAGGATGAAAAAATACTTTTCATTTATTGTCTGGGCCAGAGCTTTCACAGAAAAGCCGAAAATCATTTGAGAAAATTAACTCCAAGCTGCCGGTACACAGTAAGATTAAAATGTTCATTTACGATGAGCACATCAACACTCAGCAAAAAGGGACTTTTCTCCTGCACTGCAGACGCTACATGAATTAATTCTGTTTTAAGTTTTCCAAAAAGGCCCAAAGTGAGTTATGGTCAACCAAAATAAAGCTGCTATTATAGTTTAGTACAGAATATAAAGATTTTTAAATATTTTTCTCCAAACATCATTCATCAAAAACATTCACATTGTAAAAAAAGAAAATTTTATTCACAGGCTGAATGATTTAACAGGGAATGGACTTAACAACTGTTACTGTCATTAAGTGCTCTTTGGGGGGGGGTAAAAGAACAGCATTTAAGACAGTTAAGCGAATCATATATGTACATTTTACACTGCAATAGGTGCACTAGTCTTCACGTGAATTGGGAAGCAGGAACCAAATTAACTCAGGCAAGTTGTGAAGCACTTCAGCACAGCGTCCCTAGAAAAGCAAACAAACATTTTTCAATTACACAATTGTGTTTGATAAACAGACATTACAATAACAAAACAGGGTAATGATGTCAAGCAACAACAGCATGTCTTGACAAAGTCATTTCAGTAAGAAGGCAAAAAAACAAACAGGCAAAGGAAACTATGTTTGGCACATCCAATATGCTTGAGCACAAGTAGTACATTCCTGCAGAAATAAAATTACGGGTAGGACCACTCAGCTGTATACACTGTTCTTTGTGGTGTATGATCTCCTTTGTTGCTGTATGGGAGGTGCTCATGAATATTTAACCCTGTTTTGGCGGTAAAGTGACACAAATTCAGCATGAAAAGACCACCCCGCCATCCCCACCCCTAGGTATGTAATGTTGAGATGATGCAATATTAGCCATCACCACGGCAACAGGAGAACAAGGTCACACTGCTGCTTTCCCCACTGCACTCCGCGTGTGTTGCTATGCAGAAACCACATCCCTCACTTGAAACTGACTGGAGGAGGGCTGGAGGAGGAGGAGCAAGGGAAGGAGGTGTGAAGCCAGTCAAGGTTAAAGAAAGATGGGCTGGGAGGGTGTGGGTAGTAACCATTCGTGGTTGCCACCCCCCAACGTAGACACAGATTCACGCCCATTCTCGGAAGTCTCCCATGTGCTTTATTGGTAAATATGAGAGTGAAATCAGATGATCTTTCATTTGGAAAGAGAAGACATGGGAAAAGATCATCACTAAATTCACAAGGCTTCCCTTTTTCTGACGAAACCTGAAAGCAATGGGTCCCCAACAGTCATGTGCGTGAGCGGGGGAAAAAAACCGCTGACACAGCAGGTTTCTAAACTCAGGGTGGTTATATGCACTGCTAACAACGCAAAAAACAGAAGGCAGACTGTTGTGCAGAAACAGTAGGAAATGCAAATAAGCTACTCAAATCAGAACAATCCAATTGAAAGAAATTCAGCCGCAGATAAGGAGATAAACGCAGAATCACTGCCGTGTCGTACTAATGTAACCAAAGTAAATGCCTTTAAACTGTGATTAATGTAAGCTATTCTGACAGGAACAAAGAGGAGTAGCACCAATCAGATAAGCCTTCATCCCAGGAGCATGTTATCAAAGCTGCTGGACTCCCAGCCTGATAAACTGGGTTCTATCGGGTCTTTGTTCCACATTTTTCCATCCCCTGCTCTGGGCTGACCTTTCCTCTCCTCAGAAGGCTATGGGACAGGAGATTTCTCAAATGCTATGCTTGATTATGGGAGCATCTGCCAGCTAGTGGATTTGCAGAGAGCAAGATTCCTCAGCTTTGTGGGGGGGGGGGGGGGGGGGCGCCCGGTGGGAAGTGGGAAAAAGACACGAAACCACATTGGGGCCGGAAAACAAAAGAGCCCCAACACCCCCCCCCCCCCCCCCCCCCCCCCCCCCCCCCCCCCCCCCCCCCCCCCCCCCCCCGCGATGGTACGTGGCATACAGACAGGATACCAGATGGGGTCCTGATCACAAAGGAGCCCCTACACCCCATGTCACCTCAGGTCCTGACATCAACGTCAACACCAGGCAGCATGTGGATCTCGCCCTCGCTGGCAGGCGTAGGCATGTGTCCTGCTTAATCACCGTCCCTCCGACAGCCGATTCATTAGTGCACCTTCCCGGCTAATGGAAACCTACAGCCTGATTTTCACAGATTAGTAGTGCTGTTTATATACAACACAAAAATGAATATCATATGGTATTTCCAAGCAGCTCCTCAACAGTTCAGTGCTTTTATACATACAGAAAGTATAAATATAATTTATTAAACACACCTTCACTAATTATAATGGCAGACAACCTTGATTGCCACCCAGACCACAGCAAAATGAATGACAGCATCTAAAAATAAACTCCGGGATGGGGGGGGGGGGGGGACCCCACAGAACCACACAAGCACCAGCGGTTTGGGGAGGCTTTCCAGTGTATTATGGTTGTTGTGCAA
>JAODJX010000065.1:12933801-12946782 GCA_026776945.1 Isichthys henryi | reverse complement strand
TGACCCAGGCGGAGACTCAAACCCGGGTCCCAGAGGTGTGAGGCAACAGTGCTAACCACTGCACCACCATGCCGCCCAAAGCAAACCTCAATGCCTTTTAATTTGGTTATGTCCTTCATTGAAATGCAAATTAAAAGAGGCTGTTCCTTCAGATGAATGATTGGAGCCTCTATGTTAAATACCTGGAATATCCATACATGCCAGAACCGTTTTTCCACAAGTTTCTGGTCGTCCACAAAATCGAAAAGCCCCATCCAATCAGGCTGCATATCACATTGTGATTATTTGAAATATTTGCGCTTAATATTGCTCTATCTATAAAACCAGAAAGGAGATCAAATTTACCCGAAATAAACTATACCCAGACAGAACTTATCTACCAATCAGTGCCAACAAATGCAAAGTGAGTACAGGGCTTAAGATAACGGGCGCAAAAATGTATCCAGATGCCAACTTTTCGGTATTATATGGATGCTTACGTAAACCCACAACTTGATAAGCAGATTAGTAATATGTTTCAAATATTAATGAGAGGAATGCTGACACCCAACGGTTAGTCATCTATATAAATCTGGTCCAGAACATGTCGGACTTCAGACTGCAAAAAGTACTGCCAAACCACCACCATCTTTTTACCTTGTTTACAACATCTCCGCTTTCAGAAGATGATGTGGCTGCTGAACTGTCCCTTTCTTCACTGCCACTTCAGCGCTGATCACTTCCATGGTTTACCAAAAAAGTAGCGTGTGGCGTGCTCCTCTAATCGAATTTAATAAACATAAGGATACCCCGAATTTACACAGATCACTAACTTTTGGGTGCCACAACCCACCTCTCTTTAATATTATAGGCGTACTACTGATCAGCTTATCAAATTATGGGAAATGCCCATATAGTACTGAACAGGCGCCATCTGTACTATTTTTACAGCTGGTGATTATTGCACAGTGCAGATATCGCGATTATATCGTAATGTGATAATCATGCAGCCCTGACATCCACTGAACTGAGTGTCTGCCGGGGAAGGGAAACTCCAGAATTTGTTTATGGAGGACGTGCTGAATTTCCTTCTCGTTGAAATCTTAATCTTGTGTAAACTGTTGGCTGAATTAATTGCCAGGTTCTATTTAGAGAGCTCCCAGACACGCAGCGCAAGGTAAATGAGGTAAAAGCATTTACCAGCATAACTATGGTGGCAATCAACCTGGTGGGTTCAAACATGCGCTTCAGCTGTTTCAGGGGTCCCATCAGGAAACACGTGCTGCAGAAAGGGAAGCAGAGAGAGACAGCAGGTCCATCAGCTCCAAACCGCACAAATGCATCAGCAAAACCTCTTCAGGTATTACAACCAGTAGCCTTGGTAGGAGAATCATGTTCAGTACCACCGGCTATTCCAGATCTTAGAGCATACTGCCGGAATTTAACAGGTGTGTTTAACACTGACTGACAGTCACATCTGGAAGCACATAAAAATGTCAGGATAATTACACAAGATGCTGTCTGCTGCCTTATGATGCAGGTGGCTTTGGCAGAACCATGCAAGTGACAGAAGTTGACTCCAGAAAGACACAGCGAGAGAATCGCACGGTGGCTCTCCTATGATCCAGCCTAAACGTGCACATGTAAATCTGTAGGCACCAGTGCCACTGCTCCCAATTACACACAAAGAACAAATTATCTATATGAAATGACTGATTATTTACCTCAGAAATAATGAGCTGAACACAGTACAGCAGGAAGAAATATAAAACACTATGAAAAGCACACAAAACATGTTTATGACGATAACAACAGTGATGATTAATTCTTGACAGAAGTAACTGGCCTTAAAAAAAAGAATACTTCACAAAACTCAAAAATGCTCTCATGAATACCAACAGAAACACGAAATGAGACCAGTGTCCCTTTAAGACAGACACCCTCTCATTAGTAGGCAGGTGTGAAGACTGCAATGCTTACTCATTCAGCTGCGTGTCAATTCCAAATGCCAGTTATGGCTGCCAAAGCCAGTGCAACTCTGCTAGACACTGCTGAAGTATCCTTACCCTTTCAGTGGAAACTGCCTTCCTATTTGCATGTCCATACTAGACTCAGATCATTCACATAATCTGTATCAATGCCAAAAATGAGGTGCTAATTCACCTCCTAGATCAGCAAGATTTAGTCTAAACGTACGAGTATTTATGCAGTCACTATAAAATTAAACATTTATCAGTGGAATAGGCTGGAAGGATAGGCTCAATGAAAAACTACACTGAAAAGCCAGTGGAGACATTTCAGAATGCCCAAATTCAAAATCACATTTATTAGTATAGTAATCGCCCACTAACCATTCTACCTCAGATGTACAACAAAGAGAATATGACACTTCATCACAGGTTATGTATAATCAATTGTATATAGATATAAAATGAGGAAAATCAGACAAACTTACTGACAGGCAACATTCAAAGCCCAAATCATGGCCTACTGAATAAAAAGATAATATGCACCTCATACTCACATTATGTAATACGTGCATTTTGACTTCCTTTAAAGTGAAAGTAAAAGCTGACTAAATAATCTACCAGGAGACCCCAAAACTGACATGTACAACAGAACACTATGTTCCAGGCATTTCCTTCAGCGCTGTTCACACAGGCCCGTGATTAGGAGAGCCTCGTAAGCTCTACCTCAACACCACCACCTGTCTTGTCCTGCCTTCTACCTTCACAGAAACGGCACGGGGCAACCTGCTAGCCAGGCGGGCAATGTGAGGTCACGCTCCTCTCCCCCGACAGGCCTGCTGACCTGGAATCAGCACGGAGACTCCAGCTAAACATTCTTTCCACATTCCGCTACGCCTGACCAGACAGGAAACGAGGTGGGAAAAAAAAAAAAAGACCATCCAGAGCAGCTATAAACATGCACCTTGGGGTTTACTCTGTCACCTCGATATGACAGTGACAGTTCAGTGACAACGTCAGTGGAACGTTGCGAAAAAAGTTTAGAACGCTTTGCGTCATCTTACTGAAAAAAAACAGCAGGAATGAGCAACTGGGGACTTGATAGATGAGCAGCTGCGGGGCTGTGAATTGGACCTCAGCATGAAACAGTGTTTGTTTACATATTGGTCAGATTAGAGTTTCTGTGGTACAAACAAGGGTGTTAGTATGTGATGTAAAAATAAGTTGCAGAGATTACTGCGGGCAGTCCAGTGACCTTCATTCTCTCACAGCTTTGGAAGTCAAGGGAATACCTGTTGTAGGTGCTGGAACGCTAATGAGTTCCTAAAATCATTAACGGGTAGGACAAATTTGTTCACAATGTGGCCAATTTATGATTAACAAATCAAAATAAACTCCAAAAGAGTAGAATGTCAACAGAGAATTAATGATGTTGTAAAGAAATATCCCAAGACACTTGATTCATTGATGGCAGAGTCAACCTAACCTTCCACCGGAAACTGCAAAGACAAACCTTCTTAACAGTTCTTAAGTTCCGTACCAAAAATAATCATACATGTTTAGGAACAAATGGGCATATTGCATTTGGAGCAAGAACCCTGCCTTTGATGGATGAAGGCTACAATGAAAAAACGAAACTAGGAAAAAAACTTGCACAGCGTTTAAGCTGCTGCCCTTGACTGTTTAAGCCGTCCATAGATGATGGTAGTCGGCTTGGAGACAGAAAGAGGCAGAGCAAACTGTGCACCTACAGGTCAGTGGTTCAATAAACACCTGCATGTGCTATTTTCTGGAAAAGTCCCACACAAATGGTTACAATTCGGTGAATTTCCAGCGCAACCCAGGTAAATGTGACACAGACTAGGAAGAGCTTAACAGGAGCAAACCTTCTAGAATTTTGTGTGCATGCTAGATTGACTGAAGCTAATCAGAAACAAATCCCAATAACCAACTGTAGCGTGACATCGATGTCAAGATCCAAGTTCCGAAACGGTTTTCACTTACATATTAACGGTTTAAATGTTAACTGGATGAGAGACTGAGTGATACTTTTCTGGTACAGACCAGTTACTGTCCATGCAAGACCACCCATCAGGAAGTAGTTAACATATCACAGCCTCGTCTCCACTTATCAGTTTCATTAGAAATAAGTTTTACCATTAAGCACCATTTCCCATTTGGCAACTGAACTGCTTCACCTGTGTTTCTCCTTCAGATTGTTTTGCAGTGGAAACTGAAGATAGCATATTAATGTTTTCTTACCTTGCCAACGCTGCAAAGTTCCCTAATGTGTAGAAGATAGCAAAGAGCTTAACATTCACGAAGAGAAGTGCTGTTCCCTGTTTGAAACAGAAGAGGACACAGTAAGACATTATCAAGCCTGTTAACCACCTCAGGGCATGTAGAATAAGTAAACTAAACCATTTGTTGCTCTTATAACAGGCACAACTGTTATTGTTTTATACTGCTGAGTAACTGAATACATGAGATTTAACATAATATAGCACAAACAAGCATCGCCATCTAGTGGACATTTTAAAATCAATAATACACACGTGAGTAAGAGCATTTCCTACTTTGTTTTCCCTTAAAGTATGGGCGGTATGGCTGTTAAGTAATTTTTTTGGAAAAATATATATGTATTTTTTTTATACAGTCACTGTTCTCTAAGAGCAAAGTTTAAACTTCTCCTTTAAAAATACTGCAGAAGGGGCACAAAACACAAGATGATTAGTGTACAGTGACACCCCCCCCCCCGCCTATCGCGGAAGATGCATTCCAGACCCATCAGCAATAGGTGAAAAACACCGATATAAATAAACCATATAAACATTTTTTTATAGATTAAGCCTTAAAATACCCTCCCATACGCTTTAAACACATGTAAACTTAATAAAACAACAAATATAATATGTGGATGTTGGGCTAATTATATGAGTAACATAATAATAATAAAACGTAATGTATACGTATGTGATTCCATTTTAACGATGGCTTTATTCCGAGGAGTTCCCACCCTCTTAATTCCTGTTTGACTAAAGGAAAGTGATGCGGTGGCTCTAATATTCTTTTCATCCTTCTTGATTTATCGTACCGTCGATTCATTCAAGCCATAATGGCGAGCGACGTCCGCATGACGCTTTCCTTCCCGAAGAACATCCAGGAGTTTTACCTTCTCCTCACTATAACCAGAAGGCTTAGAAGATGCAGGATGCTTGGGAGCCATCGTAGGGCTTAAAACAAAACGAAAACAATCGAACCACAAGCAAGGAATGCGATACGCAGAGAACTGCGACGCGTCGGGGAAAAATCCGCGATATAGCGGGGGCGTGATACCTGAACCGCAATATAGCGGGGGATCACTGTATTTCAGTAATAGGACCAATTTTAAAAACTTGTAAAATGCATGTTTCTTTGTATACTTATATTAACCCAACAATTATAACAGAGACAAACGTCAAAAAGTCATCAGCCCAAACTGATGCACAAAGTTCAACATTTTTCACACCAGTGAAAATAACCTCAGTTGGCGACTTTACAAGGTGTGAAAAAGTTGCTCTATCAAAAAAAGAAAAAGAGAGGACAGAACGGCTGCCGGTGAATAAAAACCCAGTGCACCCACAAAACTGGGGTATGTCTGTTAAAAACAGCTAAACTGTTCTTTGGGTTGACACAAAAAAGTGAAGCATGTCAAGCCACAAAGACTCATCAACAGGTGCATGACCATGCTGTGAATTTTTTAATATGAAAGGAGGAAAGCCAGCTTACGAGGATTGAACACAGGATCCCGGAGGCAAAACAGATGACGAACCACTTCACCCGTGTGCTGTAGCTGAGCGTAGAGGCATCCAGGACCTTGGGGAACAACATCAGCAAGAAATCACAAGGTACGCATCTTCCTGATGCCCACGACACGGGTAAGAGCGTCTCTCCTACCCTAGGCATGCGCATATCAGCATAGTACGAGGTGAATCTGAATGCTGTGATCTGGATGAAATGTTCTTCACGAATCCAAAAGTAGCATAAACTTCCATCACTACCTGTCATGGTCTGAAGTTATACCTTATTACTTAATGATAACTGGTGTTCAAAATGTCTGAGAAAAAAAAAACATGTTTCTTGGGTTACAAGATACACGAAAAGGACTATAGTTATAAGCAAAAAGGCAAATGAATAAAGAGGTTTATAAAAAAAAATCACACCAAAATGCAATTTTACCAGCTTCAGAAATAAATGACAGTCTACCTCGTTCCATGCAAAATACTATATCTATAAATTCTTTTCCATCCTAGTCATAACTACATAATCCCTGCCATCAAACACCTTACCTTCTTTGATCGATCACTTCCTAAGAAGGCATGAAAAAAATCAGTAATGAGAAAAAAGTCAAGTTAACAAACAGAGGAAATGGTCACCCCCAGCCTTGGTGTCACCACCCACCATAATTGTGGACCTTTTTTTTTCTAAAACAGGATAAAGATTGCTTTTAGGAAATGGCTCAATTTCGTGGCAATCCAGGAAATGTGGGCAGAGTGAAAGTAAACTCTATAACCTCTACTATCTTAAATTTCTTTAACTACGGGAACGGTTGTTTTGTTGTTGAGCATCTATAATAAATGGCACATCTGGGAAACAGTTTAAGCTTACAGCATGGATTGAGTCTGGAAGATAAGGTTCACTGAAGGTCACATGCACGGCAGTGACGCCTGCAAGGTCTGGTAGGCTGGTTATTCATACCAAACCGACATTCTTGTGAATGCTTCAACGCTTAAGCCCAAGCAAAATGACATGGACTGATGTAATAACTAATTCTCCATCGATTTGCAAAAACTTTCTTAAGGAAATACCGACACTGTAGCCAATTATCGTTATGCAATAGCATGCAGGATAACTACAACGATTTATAATAATGCAGCTACAAAAAAACAACATAAAACGCAGCATCATATTAGTTTTAAAAAATTATATCGAATAAAAACACATTTAGAAACAGAATATTACGAGGCCACGGTACATACAATCATCGCACACCCGTATTTTGCAAATTAATGGCAGATTTTTACCTGAGCAGTTAGGCCTAATTCTTCGTTCTCATCTTGGCCACTTAACACACGACGAAGTTTATCCATCGTTCTTTTTTCGTATAAAATTTAAAACTGCTGGTGCTCCTTCACAACTTTTTCAAGCGAAAGAACTTACGGTAGCTTCCTGTTTAGGTGTGTCACTCTCAAATACTGTCAGCTTTCGCGAGCCGCGGAGTCCGCTCAGGTGACGTCATCCTGTAGTGCCATCTGTTGATATTGGGAATTGTAGTCCTTCGGTTAACGCTTGCAAAAGTTCAGCATCCCTTTCAGTAAAATTTTAAATGAAAGGAAGTCATTTTATACGGCAGAATTCGTTAAAATAATCTGGGCCTAGAACTAATATACAGCTATAAAATACAATGTAAAAATCACCGTTTCTTCTTTTTCAACACTTAAAACACGAAGGAATCGAAAATCAAAAGCTTGACTAATGAACACGGTGTTCTGGTTGTAAAAATATTGTGACCGGTAGATGACGCTCGATTTTCATTTTTTAAATGTTTTTGTATCTGCCCCTTACAGGTATAGTAACTATCTTTCTTTTCCAGTCCTGGTGATGGAAAGAGCAGATAATATTCAGTATCCAGATAAGATATTAAAATCGTACAATTTTAGCTGGTAAGCTCCTACTACAAGATTACAAAAAGTGATTAAAAAAATGTAACATGGAAAATCTATCTTTAGAAGAAATGATTTATGCAACATATTGCTCAAGCATTGAAAATATCAAACAAACTGCAGTGTTTTGGAGTTAGTTGTCTTTAGTGTAATGCTGGCTTATGACATCACCATAAATTATAACCGTGAGTATGTTTTTAAACGTGTCGACCTATGAAATACTTCTTTAGTACAATAACAATTTCAAAACATTTTCTTTGGAAAGGAATATTTTCCTAAGTGGTTATATGACAGTGTGATTATCCCCTGGATAACAGAAATTCTGGAATCCTTCAGCAGGGCTGTTATGAGCCAAGGTCAGGCAGCCTTGCAGAGCTTATCAAGGGCATGACCTGGCGCCAGAAGAGATAGGGCACTCACTTGGAAACTGCTAAGACTCAGGTCATGATGTTCCCGTTGGAGGTCAAGGGCCGTCTACCAGCCTCTCTCTTCATGTCTGCCTAGACTTAAAATCTAATCACAAATTGCTCATGGTCAGCAACTGTTGTATACTTGTGTCTGTACGGTTAAGCTTATATATATAATGAGGAAAAACGTAATGTACAGGGTATATTTGAACACATTACCATTTATATTTCAAATTATATATATTCTATAAACATGGTTGTAGTGTACAAAGTAGCGCAAGTTTCAAATTAGCATTGTATTCGAATGGATGTGTTTAGAATACCGCGAAGACTACCACACATAGGAATTAATTATTATTGATCATTATTAGTTACTCGTAATGGAAGAATTAATGCAGACTTGGAAAGATTGGACGAGGTTATTATACCGTGAGCATTCGTGAGCAGCAGGTACGATTTAAAAGACAGTAGTGGGCCTATACGCAAACCATAGCCGATCTGTGATGTCGTGACGTATGAATAATTATTTTTCATACCTGCTGTTCCTAGCGAGCATCTGCCTTCTACAGTAGAGAAGGTCGATAGCTGCCACTGTATTGTCTAGGATGGTTTCACTAACGCATAAAAGTTTACATAAAATTAGTCGAAATCTGAGGACGTGCATTTATTAATTGTGGCGTATTAATAATGGCAGAGAGGTAGAGATGAAAACTCTAATTCGTTTTCGACTTTGAACCGCCTCCCCCAACGCTGTCTTCTGACAATTAATAACTGAGTAGAGTAAACGGCGATTTTGCCCAGAAGAGTCGCAGAACACAGCGATGCGGATATTGCTTTTTCTTCTCATTTTCTCTGCATTTTTGAAATATGTTTTCTGCTACTCCGCTTCAAACTTCGCGTGTCCGGGGATCTGTCATTGCTCCACTGAAACGATCAAATGCAACAATACCATAGAACAGTCCCTTCCAGCCCAAAAAGATACGCAAGTGAGACTGTAAGTGACAATCTTTCTTACTCTTGGCCACCGGCATCGGACCGTACAGTAGGATTCACGTTTAGAAACATGTCTGTTAATACATTTTGAAACCATCTCGATTAATTGTTTCTCGAAAACTAGAATTAAGTATCAGACAAGCAGTTACGCACGTGGCGATGTACGTACGATCTTAATGAGATCCGATAGCGTTCAGTAACCGTGTTCTGCTTACGCTGGTATACTTGCTCTTAACCAGTATTCGTAAATAATCACACATATTATATTTATTTCTGCTATTTCAACACAGAGAGTCAAGAAAATCTATTGTTGCACATTAGTTATATTCATCTTAACAAAATATTCGGCTATGTACAATTCCAAAATTTCCAATGAAATGATGAAGTAACTGACAATTAGATTAAATTTGATGTTAAGTATGAAATCTTGTAACTTGTAATTGTTTAATAAGAAGAAATATATAACAATGTACTGGCTTAAGAATATCGACATTTTAAGAGTTTTCCTCTTAAATGATTCAGGTCAAGCAGCGAAGTGGTGAAATGTGAATCATTAACATCAGTCGTTTATGTATTTTACATGAAGTACCATAATCGTCCGCTTTCAATCCAGAGAAAGATGTAGTGTATTAAATTTTGTATTGCTAAGCAGACAGTCCGTTTTCTGGTGATGTGACTAATTCTTGCCAGTATGAAAGCCATCGGACTAATCTAATTGAATTACGTCACTGCACTTTATCGCTATACCTGCACGGACGTTAATTATACAATTATCAGAGTTACAGTTGAGCCACATAACAAATTGTTATGCTTTCGCCAAGTACAGGGTAACACTGGCAGCATTAATTCAATACCCTGGGTATTTATGTCCAGCAGAATCCAAATAAACAGTCTATTTTTAAGCAATAGTTTAAGCAAAAGTTTCGCTGTCCTATGTGCATGTTTTAAAGGTATATTGCATAAAATCAATAGGATTTAAGAGAGGCTTGTTAAAACTATGTAGCAGAGAATTATGTTTAGATCAGAATCAGAGGATTTGGTGTAAAACATTAAAAGTTTGACCTTCGATCTTCAAAAGAATAATAGTGACTTCTGGCAGAGGGTGGATGCTCCTTTGGAAATGGTTAATGACTGGAGAAGCAATTAGCTGCGTAGAGACAGATTTACACAGTTGAGTGTAGTGTAGCATAACAACAAAGGGTAATAAGAAACAAGCAGATTGTGTCCATTTACTTTCTCTAATGCAGACAGATCCAGCCTGTAACTCAGATTTTACACTGACTGCTAAATGGTGATCTAGCTTTGTTTAGCTCTTCACTGGAATATTAATAGTAACACCACTGTATAGCATACATTACATTATTAACGAAGCATATTTGCTAATAACAGTGGACCTCATCACTTGTTCCCCAGACTTAAGTAAACAGAAACCATAAGTAGCATGTAATAGAGGTAGCTGCTATAAAACTGTAAGCTATTGGTGGCCTTAAACTGCAAAGTTGAAGCTTTATTCGTTTTAGATTGTCGGTTTGGTGGGACTGAATATATCAGCTCCACAACATCAAATACTCTTTACTTATACAATATTTACAGAAGGCATGTTATTCAGAGGGAATTTTATAAACCGTACAGTGAAGAATGCCACTGCATGCAAGTCATTCACTGACATCATATTTAACCATTCAGTGAATGTAACATCAGAACAGCACTGTTAAATATGGTCTATGGCTATAAAGTTATATGGCTATAAAGGGATGTTTTTGGTATGGCTAGGTAAGACTCCATCCATCCAGCCATATATTTTCTGTACCCGCTTGTGAAGTTCCGGGTTGCGGGGGGTTCTGAGCCTATCCTGGAGTCTACGGGCATAAGGCAGGGAACAACTCAGGGTTACCTATGGATAATTTCTTAAGTCCAGTTTACACCAGAGGGAACACTGGAGTTCTTGGAGGAAACCACACGACAACACGGGGAGAACATGTAAACTCCACACATGGAGCCAGGGCAGAGAGGCATGAGGCAACAGTGCGAACCACTGTGTTACTGTGCCACACTTGGTAAGTCTCAGCAATGGAAGAACAACATCTAAATCTGAGCCATGTGGAACCCCCACTGACAGACAATGAAGAATGGTCTCGCCGAAACCTAGAAGGGCCAGAAGAAGAGACCCCAGCAGTCAAAGCAGTGTCTGAAACAAGTCTCACCAGACCATACCCGATGAAAAGGAGGCAACCATTGTGGAGAGGGCCACACTGGTTACTTAGACAACGGCCGGGCTAGTGGAGGTTCAGAGTTGGAAGAAGGGCTGGGTACTGGGACTGATTTAATGAACATCATTGTGAAAAAGAAAATTATTCAATTATGTGTCGACAGTACCCTCTGGAGTTTTGAAAATGAAAAGCAGCAGTGACTGCAGAAAGTATTTCTGAATTACTCGGTGGTCAACTGTTATTTTCTGGGGAGGGAGGTTATAACAGTCTTTTGAAGTGTTTGGGGAAGCATCAAGAATTGAAAACTAAGGATATGAAGAGTAGAAGTCAGACATTATGAGTAAGATGGAAAGGGCCATAGCTATCATATCTATTATTGGTTTAAGGGTTATTCCCAGCCTTACGCCTTTTCTTTCCAGGATAGGCTCCAGACCCCCGTGACCCTGCACAGGGCAAGGGGGTTTGGAACATGAATGAATGAATGAATGAATTGTATAGTAAGAAGAATCAGCACCAAATTTCTGACATTAGCGGTGATGCACAACATTAGAGGTAATGTGAGAAATTCTTAGTGATGTGCTGTCATTCATGTTTGTCACTGAAGAAATCTACTAAATAAACGGTTGTTACCAAGGCTTCTTAGAGTGTGGGACGATTTAAAGAGACAAGTAGAGTCGCTTTCTTTTCAAGGTTGACTCTGTTCAGGGCCCTTCTGTGTGAGAACCTCGCGCAGCGACGGGTTATCTCTGTGCAGAAGGGGGAGCTGGGGAGATCTGTGGAGAGATGGTACCTGAAAAACTGAATGGAAAACAGATCAGGATCTCATATTACCATTAAAATATCATTAACGGTGTTGTTTTGTTTAATAGCAACAAATCAAGATAATAAAATGTCATCTAGGCTTGTTTTTTCATACAGGACTAGAATTTGCTAACAGTTAGCTAGATTTCATCCTCCTCTCATGACAGGGTAAAGTCAGATGAAGATGAAAGTCATTTCTGTTCAGGAGCACTATTGACAGAAACACACTGATAATTTCTGTCATGTCCCTGATATGTTTCTGTTCCACTAAAAGGTCCATGTGACCATTTTGCTTACAGGGGGACCTTTATTAGTGGTAAATGTTAAAATTAGGACCGTATTGTTAGTTGACATTTGATTCATTATCAGATTGAAATAATAGTCAAGAGCTTATTGGACAAGGAACACACGAGGTATGACACAGTTTATATTTGATGATAAAAAGCACACAATAATTGAAATATGAAAAGTAAATGTCAAATGGAAAATAACCCTTTCACATAATTGCATTTGATACAAAAATAAACAACTTCTAGCTGTGGTCTGTAAGTCTACTGTGGCTCTGAAGTGCCAAACACAACCAATTAAGAAAATGAAAAAAATGCAACAAAAATGAGCTTCGGCTGTGATCCCTAATGTTGAGTTCAAACTGACCTTATGATGCCTTGACATAATAGATAACGCAGCTCGACTGTGACAAATTCTGATAATCAATGTGACTCCAAATGCATGTACGTTTGTAATTAGGCTTCTCCAGGTGAGGCCGATGACCTGAATGAATGTGCTTCCACAGGAAGTATCTTACCTGCTCTGCTGATGCTTTCACAGGAAGTATCTTACCTGCGCTGCTGATGCTTCCACAGGAAGTATCTTACCTGCTCTGCTGATGCTTCCACAGGAAGTATCTTACCTGCTCTGCTGA
>JAODJX010000065.1:12912968-12932279 GCA_026776945.1 Isichthys henryi | reverse complement strand
GGAAACCCCACGACGACATGGGGAGAACATGCAAACTCCACACACATGTGACCCAGGCGGAGACTCGAACCCAGGTCAGAAACAGGAACCATCCATCCATTTTCAATTCCTACATGTTAGGTTTATGGGGACATGGAGCGCAAAGGCACAGTGCAGGGAATAACCAAGGATAAAGACCCAATCCATCACAGAGCACATGCACACACATTATTGGACAATTTGGCAACTCCAGTTCACCTTAGCATGTTTTAGATTGTGGGAGGGAAATCAGAGTACCCAGAAGAAACCCCATGATGACACAAGAAGGACATGCAAACTCAACACCATGAAGCTGTGGCAGAGGCTCAAACTCAGGTCCCAGAGATATGAGGCAACAACACTAATCACTGCACCACCATGCCACCCCAGAAACAGGAACCAGGACCCAGGAAATTGTGTCAAAACACGATAACCACACAACCGAAACAGGATGCTAATTGCCTGGCACATCAGCTGCTAAGCTTTGGCTAGTGATGACCATGAACCCAGGTACATGATGATACTAAACAGGACTAAGAAACTTGACAAGATGCCAGCCATCCAGAATCACAGCTGGTGACGATGCTGGCAGCCCTGACCGAAACCCACAGGCAGAAGCTGAACCAAGTCCCGTGTGCTGAAACAGTTCGGAGCCCTACATCCAAAGAGCAATGACTGGAAGGAAGCAATCCACTGCACAACCACACAGGCCCAGAGCAAGATCCTGGACCAGGGACCAGGAGAGGTGTGAGAGATCCCCCCCCACACACACATAGCTCTCACAGTCCAAACAAAAAAACCTAAGATCCAGCCGGAGAACAGAACCTTTCAGTTCTGAGACTAAATTAAAGCCGCCAAACCTACCAAGGGGCTACGCCAGAGAATGGCTGACCATGATGCATGAAATTATACAATGTGACATAAACAAGTTTTATCTGACATTCAAATTACACACCCACGTATTTATGCCTGTAGACAACACAGACGCAAACATTAAATGACCTTCATTAGCAAAATAAGAGTTTTAATCATTATAATCAGTACAAATTATTATAAACAAGGCCACTATGGAAAAAAATGTTTATTACACGTAGAGATATGTAGGCCCCAGCATGAATCGTCACCTTACCGTGGTGCTGATGTTTGTGTGCCCCTGTGATCCAAGGGACACTGGGGAAGTTCTTCCCAGTAGAGTCTTCCCAGGTCTAGGTGAGAAACCAGACTAAAGGCAATTTAAATACTCCTCATGGAGTGCAACAACAAGGAACCAGAAATCTCACTCAGAGAAGGGACACTGGGGCCCCGCCCTGGAGCCAGGCCTGAGGGGGAGCTCCTAGGTGAGCACCTGGAAGATGGGCCTTCATCCATGAGGCCTGGCCAGGCACAGCCTGCATGAGCTGTGTGGCATTCTCCTGTGGGCCCACCACCTGCAGGGGGAGCCGTGAGGGTCTGGTGCATTGTGAACTGGGTAGCATTCGAAGGTAGAGGCCTTGCCAGACAGATGCTCAGTTACCGAAACTGGCTTTATGGACATGGAATGTAGCCTTTCTGATAGGAAAGGAGCCTGAGCTGGTGTGGGAGAGCGATAGCATGTAGATACAGTTCAGCTCAGGCTCTGGAATCAAACTACTGAAGAGTGGCTGGACACCATTCCACTCAGGAGTTGCCCCAGATGAGAGACGTGAGTGTACTCATAGTCCCCCAATTTGCTTGTATGTTGGTTGTCTCCCTTTGACTTCAAGTCGGGGAACGAGCTCCAACTACTGTCTGTGCTTATGCACTAAACACCGGTTTAGAGTATACAGGCTTCTTGGAGACCTTGGATGGCCCCCCTTACGTGGGTAACGACAGCAAAATCTGGAAGGTTGTGATTAGGAGGAACAGCGTGCCTGATGTTGGACTTCTGTGCTAACCAAAGTTTGTCCATAAGGAACTCCATGTTTGAGTGTAAGAGCTTTCATACGAGCACCATAGGGCGTAGATCAATGATCGATTTTATAATAACATCATCAGACCTGCGACTGTATGTCTTGGATATTTGGGTGAAAACAGGAGCTGAGGACTTGCCCATTACTAGAGCACTGAATTAGTCAAAAATAAGTGAAACAACACTTCAGTGGTAAGATCCCAGGGGTGGATGGGATCTGCCCTGTGTTCCTGAAGGCTCATGTAGCTGCCTTTGCTGTAACCCTCTTCAACATTACGAGGAGGTTGGGCACAGTGCCTCTGGATTAGCAGACTGGGGTGGTGATCCCAATCTTTAAGAAAGTGGACCGGACCGTGTGTTCCATCTTCAAAGCGATCACACTCCACAGCTTCCCTGGGAAGATCTACGCCAACGTACTGCAGAGGAAGGTCTGTCTGTTAGTCGCATCTCAGATCCAAGAGGAATTATGCGGATTCCGTCCTGACCGCGGAAACACTGGACCAGCTCTTCACCCTTACAAGAACACTGGGAGGTTGATAGGAGTTTACCCAACCAATTTATTTTGTGGACTTGGAAAAAGCAAACGACTGTGTCACTCAGGAGATGCTGTGGGGGGTGCTTCAGGAGCATGGGGTGCCGGACCTGCTGCTACGGGCTATTAGGTCCCTGTATAACTGAGGTGAGAGTTTGGTTTGCAATGATAGAAGTATGACAGAATTATTCTCGGTGGGTGTTGGACTCTGGCAGGGCTGCCCTTTGTCATCAATTCTTTTCATAATTTTATGGAATTTCGAGGCACAGTGAAGAGCCACTTCACTTTTTGTGTGGCCTGTTGGCTTCATCGAGCTGTGACCTCCAGCGCACACTGGAGCAGTTTGCAGCCGAGTTTGAAGGGGCTGGAATGAGGATCAGCACGTCCAAGTCTGAGGCCATGGTCCTGAATCGTAAAAGGGTACATTGCCCCCTCCAGGTTGCGGAGGACTTACTGCCTCAAGCAGAGTTCAAGTATCTCAGGGTCTTGTTCACAAGTGAGGGAAGAATGGGACGGGAGATTGACAAGCTGATCGGTGTGGACATTGTACCTAGTCTGTTGCGGTGAATAATGAGCTGAGCTGAAAGGCCATGAGCTCTGGGCAGTGGCCAAAAGAATTAAATTGTGGATACAAATGGCAGAAATGAGGGTGTCTGATGCCTTTGAGATAGGATGAAGAGCCTGGACAAACGTGAAGGACTTATAGTAGAGTCATTGCTCCTCTGCATTGAATGGAGCCAGCTACGGCGGTTTGGACATCTGTCTAGGAGGAGACCCCAGAGCAGACCCAGGACACGCTGGAGAGGTTATATCTCTCGGCTGGCCTGGGAGGGCTTTAGTCCTCCCCTGGAGGAGCTGGAGGAGGTGCCTGGGGAGAGGGAGGTCTGGGCATCTCTACTGAGACTGCTGCCCTCGCAACCCGGACCCAGATAAGTGGTGGAAAATGGATGGATGGAGATATGCATGGATTTTTCTTATTTTGCCTGTAATTAAAAAATAATGTTTTTTGTTCTATTTATCCATATGATTTCACAACAAAGAACGTAAGATTTCATCAAGTCCTTTTTATGGTTTCATTTTTGACTGGACATTGATGACACCGTATATCTGCTTCTCTGACAAATTATACAAATGATGTAATTCTTTTAGAGTTGTAACAGTATACAAAATTCACAATTCAGTACAAACCTTGGGTTGATGGTTCTGCACAATGTCAGCACAGCAGGGAAAACAGAATTTGTCTTGAAATTATGTATCATTAAAACTACAAACACAAACACAATTAGGACCAGTATAAACCAAAGACAACAAGTGTGTCAACGAGTTTGAAGAACGAAACCTAAGAGAAGCATCTTTGCATATTGTAAAAATAAATAAAAATTTAAAAGAAGACTACATCATAACAATAATAATCTAAATCCCATTTAAAATTCCTGCTTTCTATTATCAGTTATGGTTGCATGGCGACAAGCAATAGCTGTATGTATTTTTCTTGACTGGTCTGAATATCCTGCCAAATCCATGTCATGTGGAGACTAACTTACAAAGGCTGTTTCTGCCTTTCTCTGGTCATACATACACTCAGATGACGTCATCTCCAATGACATAGCATGTTAGATGTGTTTCAGGATTCCAAATACCAGTATAACAGAATCGACAGATAGTTCTGATCTTATCAGCTACTCTCTCTCCAGTGCTTGGGTACTTAACTGGGAAACCAAAATGTTCCAAAACTGCTGATTATGAGTTACTGTAACCAGCATTAGCCATAACCGAATGAAAGCCATAATTAGCATAATGTTATTCATGTTCAACATCTACTATTCTACAAATTAGCATTGTATGAGGAATATACAAAATAATATATAATATAAACAAATTATGTGGGAACCATAAAGCAATATGTAAATAAATATGTTCTATTCTATTTAAGCAATAGTGTATGATAAATAGTTCATTCATTGTCCCATTCTGTCCTAAAGAGTCATTTAGATCTGCTTCAAGGCAGGCAAGGGCTGTAATGTATAGGTGTGAGTTTGGCCTCCTTATTGTCAACTGCCTTCCTGTCCCCTGTGACCCCAGTGAAATCACCCAGAGTGACTCCCTGAGGACCATAGAGCCCATGGCGTTCCACAATCTTTTTGACCTCTCAGAAATGTAAGTGTCATTCGGGCACGAATGCTGTTTGCTGAAATGCTCTGTGCTCTGGGCCTTCAGAAGGTAAAACTGCATATTTGTTTCTTAACCCTGCTTATCAGGAGATGGAGTAGTGGAAGGGTAAGGAAAGATTAACAAAGACGCCAAAGTATTAGAAGAGCCAGTCCAGATTCCACATGCTTCAGAAACAGAGATAATACAATTATATGTGGCATTAAGGTTTAACATCAGCTAATCTTTATAAGAAAGCCTGTTATAATCCTTCTTTCCTTTCTGTACATTACGAACATGACAGAATATCGAAAGAGCCCCTTGCTGTTTAGGCTTAAAAACAAATTCCTTCAGAGGACCTAAGTCTGATATATAGAGGTGGATAGTTCAGGTCCAGTAAAAATAGTAAGTAGAAAGTAAAAATCCAGACCAAGATTTTGTTTCAACCAACAAGTTGAGTATAAACAGTCACACTCACAGAGTACTCAGCTGCTTGGTTGAAACAAAATCTTGGTCTGGATTTTTACTTACTTTCTAGAACTGAACTATCCGCCTCTCCCTATATTTAGTTCATTTGTTTTCTCAGATTGATTCAGAACACGAAGAGCTTGAAACGCATCAGCCAAGGTGCATTCAATAACCTGCCCAAGTTACGATACCTGTGAGTCTCAACATCTTACAATTCATGTTTATGTATTTGTGTCCAACGTGGCAAATCAAAAGTTTAAGTGCAAGTTCTTAAACAGATGAACTGTCTTGTTTGTTACATCTAAAGAGTCATGTCGAGGAATGTTTGCACACAGATATGCAGTATATGGTACCACTTTACAATAAGGCTTCCTTTTGCCTGTTATAACTTGTTTAAAAGTGTCTATTGATAATTTACAAAGTGTTACAACCTAATGAATAACCAGATTATAAACCATTCATAAACACTTTATATGGGTAGCCTTATTGTAAAGTGGCACGCAGAATGTTAATATATACTGACTGTATTATATGCGTTATAGAGTATAATGTCAATATCAGTCAATTAAATTAATAACTTTCTATCAGTAAAAATGTTTTAATCATATGTTATAGTTGCTGCCATTTACTCTTATAGACTTAGCTTGTTTGTTCTGGTTTTTTGAATCAGAAACTAATGCTCAGTGAAATAAGTCTCTTATTTTGTAGTAATCGGTTTGGTTTTCAACAGAAGCATTTCCAACACTGGAATATCACTGTTCCCCGACATGTCATCCGTCTCTTCTCTCGAATCCAGTTTCATCCTGTAAGTCGGTCTGTTTGTGAAGCTGTTTCCCTTCAGTGCATCACCCTGAATTTGACAGCTGCTGTAATATTGTGCACCGCTCTGAGGTATCCTCACAGGGGGAAATAAACCCCCCCCACTTCTGAACTAAACTTAAAATATTAATCTAAGGTGCCATTAACACAGAGGCTTTTAATCTTTTATGTGCTACTAGATAAGTTTCTATTGAGAAAAAACTGCCAGATTTTTAACATGATGCAAAATATGTTATATCTCCTTAGCGAAATCTGTGACAACCTCCATCTCGAGTTCATACCACCAAATGCTTTTCTTGGATTGGCAACTGAACACACCACTATGTAAGTTTGCCAATCTTATCAGCAAGTCCTTGGTAAAACCCTTTAAATAAGTGTTTCATTCAAGGTTGTAACCCTTCACTTTTATTGCAGGAACCTATATAGAAATGGCTTCAAGGAGATAATGGACTATGCCTTCAATGGAACCAGGATCAATAAGCTGTATTTACATGTTTCTTTTTATAATACACATGATAATATTTTAAATGCTCATTTCCTTCGGGATTTCTGGCAGTAACGTAATTTGTTATTCCCAGGGTCCTGAGAAACAACAAGAATCTGAGAATAATTCACAAAAATGCCTTCAAAGGAGCAGTCGGCCTGGGTGTATTGTAAGTATGGTCAGCAGGTGGCGTAATGGTTAACAGGATTCAATTTAACCTGAAGTTTAAGCTAAATTAGAGGTTGTGCAGTAAAATGTGCCAATGAAAATATTGAGTTATATATATGAGAGGAACGTGTATATTAAACCCTCGCTTGGTTTGTGGTTTCACTGGAGCTTTTAAGTTGTTGTGGGATATGCAGGCAGGTTTAAATCAGCCTTTGATCTGCAGACATGCAGCACGTGCTGTGATACAACAGGACTCCCTGCTTCATCAAAGCACCAACCCCAGTCCTTTTGCGTCATTTTGCAGAGATGTGTCTATGACAGCGTTGGAGAGGCTCCCATCGCACGGCCTGGAGGCCCTTCAGGTGCTGATGGCCCGGGGAGCCTTTGCCCTGAAGAGCCTCCCCCCACTGGGGACTCTGCAGAGTCTACAGGAGGCATATCTCACCTACCCCAGCCACTGCTGCGCTCTGATTGGCTGGAAAGTGCAAAAGTATGACAGGTTCCATGATCTGTGCAGTGAGGCTCACAAGCGACTGGGATTCAGATTTCAGTTTAATTTGCACTGAAAGAAAAGGCTACCCTATTCCAGCAGCTAGAAGATTAATGGATGGATGTCCTGTGCTATGTTTTCAGTGATTTTAAGCTCATCTGTCTTTACATTTACATTTGATAAAGTGCCTTAATTGTAATACAAATGCATGTTGATTATGCTTCTCTCACAGGAAGTCTTCCTTCTTTGACATATGGGAAAACGGATCGGCTTACTGTGAAGACCGCATTTCTTCAAAGTAAGCAAAGTGTTTTTTTTCCCCATGGATAACTGGCAAATGACATCATAACAGGTCCAGAGCATCTTTAGCAGAATCTGGAAACCTGTATATTTCGTTAAGATGGAAGAAAACCAAGAGTACCATGCAGGGCTGGACTGGCATATCAGGCATTTTCCGGTGGGCCGATGCAGGGGGTGTGTGGGGGACCCCCAAACCACGCCCTCTCCCTCACCATGGTCAGCCAAATTTATTGCTTGGTAAAAGTGATGAGGGACCCCATAGTCCAGGGCTGATATTTAAGTCCAGGCCTGGTACCATAGTGGCTTATTGGGGATCCCTGGGGTCTCACACCTCCAGGGTAATAGCTTTGATTCTTGGCCTAGTTCTCTTTGTGTGTACATGTGGTTTAGGGGTCTTAACCAGCCTAGAATGTTCCTCTTCCAAGACTTACTGGCAACGTTCTGATCCCACCCACTGTCAATGATTGGCTGCCATAATTTGACTCCATGGGACTGATCAGTACTAATTATGAATTTACCAGTATGTGTTGCATCCTGCGTATCTCTAAATACTGTAAATCAATATGTGTATTTATGTTAATTACAAATTTCTAATGCATGTGATTTGTTAGCATATAATCCGTATCTACTGCTGCTAGTATTAAAGCAATAGCGGCTGTTAATATTGAGACCAACTTTCATTTTAGAAGATCTGTTATCTCCTTTATTAAAATAATTCAAGCACTCACCACAATATATCATTTCGTGCTGTATAAGTGGGTAGCATCTGACACCCAGTAGCATCACCGCATCGAGAATATTCCTGCAAGGTTGTGGAGTTTGTTATACAACTATGTTGTGAAAGGTACTTATATAAAACGATTGATGTTTTTGTGGGTTTAGGATTCCAACCACTCTGGCAGACTCTTCCATCACGCTGCCCCTGAAGGCCCCCATTGTGTCTGATGTCCTGTCCTCAGAGGAAGATTCTCAGGCCTTTGACGACATGGACTTCCAGTACCCTGACTTTGACTTCTGCCAGACCACGAAGGCTATCCTGTGCACCCCAGAAGCAGATGCTTTCAACCCCTGTGAGGACATCGCTGGATTCAAGTTCCTACGGGTGGCCATCTGGTTCATCAATGTCCTGGCCATCACAGGCAACCTGACAGTGCTGCTGGTCCTCCTCACCAGCCGTAGCAAGCTGACCGTGCCTCGCTTCCTCATGTGCCACCTGGCCTTCGCTGACTTCTGCATCGGCGTCTACCTGCTGATGATCGGCATCGTGGACGCTCGCACCCATGGCAGCTACAGCCAGCACGCCATCGAGTGGCAGACAGGTCCTGGCTGTGCTGCCGCCGGCTTCCTGTCCATGTTCGGCGGCGAGCTGTCCGTGTATACGCTGATGGTGATCACACTGGAGCGCTGGCACACCATCTCCCATGCCATGCAGCTGGAGCAGCGACTAGGTTTGGGCAGTGCGGTGCTCATCATGGCAGCTGGCTGGCTCCTTAGCCTAGCAGTGGCACTGTTGCCCCTACTGGGTGTCAGCAGCTACCAGAAGGTAAGCGTGTGTCTACCGATGGACATCGAGACCCCACTATCACAGGGCTTTGTCATCATGCTACTCCTCCTCAACGTGGTCGCCTTCCTGGTCATCTGTGCCTGCTACATCCACATCTACCAGGCAGTACGCAATCCCGAGTTCGCCAGCAGGAGGGCGGATGCCAAGATCGCCAAGCGCATGGCGGTACTCATCTTCACGGACTTCACCTGCATGGCTCCCATCTCTTTCTTCGCCATCTCTGCCGCCTTCAAGGTGCCCCTAATCACAGTTACGTACTCCAAGATCCTACTGGTGCTCTTTTACCCCATCAACTCCTGTGCCAACCCCTTCCTGTACGCCATCTTCACCAAAGCCTTCCGGAGGGACATTTTCTTGCTCATGAGCTCACTAGGATGCTGCGAGGGTAAGGCCAGCCTGTATCGTACCAAGGCGTACTGCTTGGACAACAGTGCCGGCAAGCAGAACAGCAGCACAGCTGCGCTGAAGCAGAACTCAAACAAGAGGTCCAAAGCCAACGCACCCATTCCTGAACAATAAAAATCAAGAAAACACTACATCGCTTTCAAACACTTGGGTTAAAATGACTTTTGGGAAAATTACATACTGATGTACAATAGATCAAGTCTTTTCTCATGCCTCATTTGAAATTTACTTGAGAAACTTACTTTAGAATTATACCTAAATGTCCATTTCATTGTGCAGTGTTTCATTTGAAGGACCTTCGTCACGGCATTTCACATTGTCCTGCATTGATCTACACACATTTTACATAACTATTCAGGTGTACAGATATTGTACTTCTTTGTAATATACTGTAACATTATGTCTGGGAATTCTTTACTAAAATGTTATAAAGTCATTCAGAATGTCTAATTTTGTTTGTCATGCAAAAGATTTTTTTTTCTTCTGTGACATGGCAAAGCACTTTTTCAAATACAAACAGGTATAAGGCTTTACTCCCTCATTAGTCTATGCTGCATGTATTCACAGGCTACAGGAGTAAATGTGTAAAAGCCTTGTATGTGGCCACTGTCTACTGAATAGGCTATTAAGTATAAAAAAGACATGGAGTGTTATATGTGAGGATTTGTCTGAGGTCACCCATTCACTCAGGCTGGTAAGAGAAGGATGGGACCCAGACATGTGACTTGAAGTACCCAGAAGAAGTCTCAAGAAGACCTAATGTACTGTCTAGGTTGCAAGTAGTGGAAAACTGCAGTGGGGGGTTGAAGTTGCTTCTGTACTCTCTCATACAGAAACTGTTCACATATAAATTACTCTAGAATATTGATATGTCAGTTTGACTGCAGTGTTCTTTTCAGTTATTTAAATATACTTGTGTAAACATTATAAAGTGTTGCGTACAGTTGAAAAAAATAAAGGGAATTTTTGAAATTTTATTTATAATGTGCAATTTCAAGTTTTAATTGTGCCTGAACAGAAAACAAGAACAATTACAAAAAAAAAATCATCTGACTGCTACGTCTGCTTCGCAATGGACTCGCACCCTGTATACGGTGCCCGTAATTCTTGAGGAGTGGTTGGTTTAAAGATTACGGATCTTCATAAAATGACAAAGAGCTCCCTCTGCTGGATGAATAAAATATTTGGCCGTTGGCTGGATTAGAATAGAATAGCCGTACTTTACTAATTTCCGTTAGATAGCTGGGTAGTTCTTACATTTCTCATTATCATTCTCCATGAAAGGTACAGAAACGCAACTTGTGGCAGTGTCCAGCATAGCTTGGGTTGAAGAACTTCGCTCAAGGACCTAAGAGTTATATAATTACAACATCAGCCGAAGAATGAGAAATTACAACCTTACAGGCACGTGATCACCATGATTATTATAATTAATATACTTTTGGAAGCAAACTTAGAATAACATTTTCTTTGTAATCCACACGGCCCATAGCCAGTTAAGGGGCCTTCAAGCGGCCTCCCTGTAGACTGCCAAAACTTGCCCGAAGTGCTGCTGACCAAAGAGGCAGAGTATATGATGTTGCCAGGGGAAGGAAACCCAATTTACCGTGATCAGTATGTAAAGAAAAGGTTTCCTGTCATTGCTGGGAAGCCATAGGTCAAGAATCCGTGGCGTCCTTACATACGAGGGTAGCAAAACCTTTCCCTCAGTCCATTACTGGTGCCAATGCAAATGTCAAATTAATTACATGTAATTACTGTACTAGAATACTTTCAGTATATATAAAACTGACGGGGTTTCGAACTTGTTCTATGTCCTTCGTAGTTATCAGCTCAAGCCAGTCACCACTGACCACACGGTTTCAGAGAAACTGAGCTCCGCCCACACTGCGATCCGTCCCCGGGGATTTAAGCAGAATGCGGGAGTCAGTGTGAATGCACGTTCCTGGTTTCCATTCTACAAGGCAAAATGCAAACCTAGGGGCATCAGATTCAGAAAGACATAAATGAGAGGATCAGGCATTGCTGAGTTTTAATGGAAGAGTGCAAACACAGACACAACATTTTGCAGAGCAGCTGTGTAATACACATAGGAAACACTGATACTCACACATCACACAGTCTTTTATGGGGTGATTTAGTCCATGACCAGGTTGGCTAGTTCAGTTTTATCACCTGAACTTCTTGTAATACACTGAACAACAGACAAAACAGTTATGTGCAATGGCATGCACATGTAACTAGTGTCAATTAGAGGCCAATAATTACTCCTAATTCCCGTAAGCCTAGACAGAATCTGTAATATTGCAGTTTATCTAAGTATACCAAGTTCTCAATCGCTAAACAACTGCAACAAATAAATGTAGACATTCATGCAAGGTAGCGTGTAAGTTACGTGTAATATAGAGGCAATTATGTTTCAAAAGAACTACACACAGGTGTTCCACCGTTGACCACAAGGGGCACACCTCCACACACTATACGCAAACTCACATTAGTCTGGTTAATCTAGTGCATGGAGACCTTCTAATATTTTAAGGGACATTTTATCATGCACGTTCAAAAGCTGTTTTCTATAATTTGCAATGGTCGTGCCTGGGAAAAGGTCCCCACGTCACAACAGGTCCCGACCCTGATAGAAAAACACACTCATTCACTCACTTATTCACACTCTCAGACAATACGTCCCGCCTCCCAAAATGGCACTCTCAGCGTGACGTAATTTTCGAAAGTTTATTTTGGTGAGAGGGGTTCAAATGCATTCATGAGGGGCTTTATAGTACAGATAGAAAACAACTGATGAGTCGGATCGTATAAAAGTACCAGTGTTTTTCATTGTATCACACACAGCCTTTGCGTTATTTGTGAGAACAATAGTTCACATTCCTACGTTTTTAAGCCTCAAAAGGCATTTCGCGTGGTGCAGAAGAATTTGTTCTTTAAGGTGTACTTTCATCGAATCACAAGTGATAACATGCGTCATTATATTTTCGGATGGATTGTTTTCCATTTGACTTTTGGTTTACACATTTATGGATATGGGAGTTTTGGTAAGTTTGCAAATTTTGTGTATTTTATGTTTCAGCTCAAACTGGGTAGCCGTCGTAATAATGAACATGTTGTGTAATTAGTATCAAGCTTGTATTAAGGACGTCTATTGGAAGTTATTTCGAAGTTTAATTTTTATAAGGCTTAAGTTTTTATTTATTCGAAGTATTGCAGGTTAGGGCAGTGTTTTGCTGTGATTTATACATTATATGTTGTCAGTAATTTTCATCATATATGTGCTTTTAAAGTTAATTTGTTAAACTTTCTATTCTCTCTTTGCCTCGAATTTTATGTTAAACCATACCAAAACTCGTAATTAAATACACATACAATTGGTAACCAAGTGGTATTTATTACTGTTATTTCCAAATCTCTCTAAGCTTAAGTTAATTTTACTTACATTTTTGAAGGACTCCTCTACATTTTCACTGAGCTATAATGTTTATGCAAAGTACATGAATATACATAGTATATGCCTACACAATAAATACAAACAAGGCAGTGAGAAACATTGATGGTTGGTGTATACTTTTGTGTGACTTACGTCACAATGAAATTATATTCTACCAAATTGACTGAAATGATTTCAGAAATCAAAGAAATTGGACGTTACTCTGTTTCGCAGTTCAGATGTAGCAGTCAGGAGTAGCAGGCACTATGAACTTCGCATTGGGAACGTGCCGATTAAATTAGAATATCGATTATTCGATCTGAATGTTTTCATTTTGAGAATCGATTTTAAAGTTGAAATATCGATGATATATATATATATTTTTTTAAATGTAGAAAAATCAGTGGTATCGCCATCCCTGGGCCGTGTTTTTTTTCTAAGAGCTTGACAAACTGATGTGAATGTCATGCAGGCATGTAGTATATTTGTTCATATGTCGTAGCATTTATATATCGTAGTATTTATGTTTGTTACTATTCATTTGCACTACGACCAAGGACTATATGACTTCGGCAATATATATCTGAAGCTTACAAAAGATATTTTGACAGGCGCCTTTACCATGGAAACAAGTAACCTGCTTAAAAAAAATTACATCGGATGGCTGAATAGAACGATATATGGGATGAATGAAAATAAGATGAAGAAATATATGCGCTCGTTTAATGTCGATGGTCTTTCCTTGCGCGAAGATAATTGCGGTCATCAAAATAAATATGTTAGACTATCGGTATCTGAAAAGCTGTTGAGATGTGGAACGCTCACTGACTGGCCCGTCCAGGACGACGAGTCCTCTGGTAACAAATTTCTGTGATGCAAATGGTGCGAACTTCACCTTTAGGTTGGCGAAGCCAGAATGAGCTTTTCTGTGGCTTAGAACCCTTTAGCTTTTCCTGAACATGTTTATGACTCTATTTCATTTGGTAACCCCCCCCCCCCCACCCATTACCTATTGTTGCAAACACCGTCAGAGGCAAAGAGCTCCATTTATCAACACAAACGCATTTCCACATAGGCAGCTCAGGGCTGGCATTACATAAAATCTCTCTATCTCTTTATTCCCGTGCTTTCTAGCATTTATTTTAAAGCCAAAGATTTTTGCTGAAGTGCTGTTACCAAAGTTATTGCTATTTAGAGCAGTATAAGCACAAACATCGTCACTGGGGCTTAGCTGGAATGCAGAAAGCAAAACCTATATTTATTTTTTTTAGGCCAACTAACCCTCCTCACACCACAGTCTCCAGCTACAGCCTAAAGTCAGTCTCAGGGAGATGAAATTTGTATACCCTACTCTACTTACTAGGAGATCAGCCCTTGTCTGACACGCTTGATTACATTTCGTGCCCTTCATCACTCTTGATTACATTTCGTGCCCTTCATCACTCTTGATTACATTTAACAAAATTTCACATTTTATGTGAAACCAGCACTTGTTCTGTGTCTGAGCTTGTTTCGTGTGGATAATTTCCTCTGCATGCCCTTACGAATTGATTGCCGATTCATAGAACTTCAAAGAAAAGTGAACAGTGCTGATTCCTTAAATCATTGTGACCAGTGTCTTGTTCACTTTTATATATTGTTTCTAATTAGTTTCTTAAACAAATCCTTTTACGACATGGCACCCTATAAAGCACCAGATACATACTGGTTGTTACCAGGGTTCGAATCACGTACTGGGTATTGGGGGGAAACTCTATTCTCCGGTGTGAACACGCATTCCAAAAGTCACATGCACGCGCATACATGCAAGTTGGCGCCAGTGCGGTCAGTAACAGGGTTACTGTGAAAAACATTCTACTATTACTATACTGCATGCGGACAGTTAATACCATCAGTAACACTTCATGCAGGTACAATAACAGCAACGTAAACATCATGCAAGACATTTAATAGAATAAACACACAACATTGACATATTTATACTACTGTTTTTATTCCAGGAACCTTAATGTATATAAAATAAAATATTATCTATAACCCAACAGTGGATAATTTCAGGGGAGCCTAAGCCCAGTATGGGTGAGCTGAGCTCTGCTTAGCTCCCATGTAATTCCAACCACAGTTGTTACCTGCTAAGAGTAGATCTGAATTTTGGTTGTAATGCAAATTGTAACTGAAGTCATTTTTTCCCGTAGCTCACTCTAGAGAAGTGGCTCAGTCACCCCCTGCCAATGCCTCCCTGGGCAATTCCCAGAGGTTACCGAACATCTCACTGAGCCAGGAGGACATCCAGCAGTTGAACTTCAAGCCTACAGTGGGCCGCCTCCAGCTGTCAGAGGGAACGGAGATAAAGCTGAACTGCTCTATTAACATCCCTCAAGTTTCCATGGATCCAAGCATCGTGTGGTGGAAGGATGATATGGAACTGACTGCCAGTGTGCAACCTGTGGTCAATGACCTTCACACTTTTGGCCAAAACGACATCACACTACTGTCTACACTCAGGTACACTGGGGTGTTTTGCACACAATACAGCCCCCATATAGCCCTAGAAGGCATGTTTTCTGTAGTCAATGAAAATGGTTTGCATTACTATAGGAATTGTATAGCTGCCATACAGAAATTAGAACTTCAAAATGGAGTAGAAGTTTAAATATGACAGAATTTATGGGATCTGTGTGGCAAATGGGCTGGAAATGTGTTGCAATTCTGTTCAACTGACTGCATTGTCTTCCATGCCCAACTAACCCTCCCCCCGTCCCTTACAGTTTTAAAAGTGTCTTGCGGACTGATGCTGGCATATACATCTGCAAGCTGAACATCAGCGGCATGTTAATCGAGTCCCAGCCCATCATTATCCAGGTCGAAGGTTTGTGGCTGTTAACTTGTATATTGAAGGCAGCTCGCAGGATTTCTCCCAGAAATCATAATATCACTGAATATCTGTGTTAAAAATGGAAATAAAGCAGGTGGGGTATAAAATGTGTTTTTTTTTATCTGTATTCTGTGGAAGTTGGAAGGTCTAACCATTGCTTCTCAGCTGAGAATCTTGACGTGAGTGTGAATTTTGGCGTTAGTAAAACACTGCGGATAATTCTAGAAAAAACTGGGAACAGATCTAAATATATCAAAACTGAAGATGGCTGGCCTTTCAAAGGAAATATACGTTTCAGAGGTAATATTCAGAGGTGGAAATTCCAGGTCCAGAGAGTAGACCAGGCTTCTGTTTCAGCCAATTAATTGAGTATAATTGGTTGGTTAGAACAAAATCTTGGTCTGGATTTGAATTTCGTGGACCTGAATCTTCCACCTCTGGTAATATTACACCTGTGCTGAAACTACTATATACTGTGCCCTGAGCAACAATGGTTGTCCATCCCAGTATTGTCAAATTGTTATTTGAGAAGCTGCAACTTGTCTATATATTTTTTTTTGAAAGTGATACACAACTTGCTACAGACTACGCTTCTAAGCAGTAAAAGTTATAGTTGGTTTAATGGTATTATTTTAAATCTGAATCAGTTCATCAGAATGCAAGTTGGGAATTTTTTGTTCAGTTAAATCCTAGCATTAGCAAGCTCAGAATAACAAGGTAACATGCCCATGATCTTAGCAGTGGTAGTCAGCAATGTCTATTTTTATATGCAAGAATTCAGAAAGAGTTCAGTCCTGTAGAATTTAGGATATAAATGTTCGAATATATTCTTTGTCTTATGAGAGTATTTAGTTAATGGTTCCCCCGTGCCTGTGTGTGTGTGTCTGTGTGTGTGTTTGTAGGCCTGCCAATGTTTACTCGGCAACCGGAGGATATGAATGTGACGCGGGGAAGCCCCTTCACCCTGTATTGTGAAGCGGTGGGCCCCCCGGACCCTGTTACCATTGTATGGCTAAAAAACTCTGTGAAAGCTGCTGACAGCACCAAGAACTCTATTACTGTGCCAGGTGAGAACCATCCTTTCTTACTCTGCCTCACACTGCAAGCTCATGGAAACAGTGTGTCAGCCGACATATGTTCTTGCTTGAGTGTAATTCATTTGCAAGAAGCCCCACTGGAAATGCATCCAGTACTGCTTTGTCAGAGGTGTCAATCGCACCATCCCAGTTGCTGTGAAAGGATGCAGTATTATTTGTAGATTGATGGAGTCCTGATGAGCTGAGGAGATAATTTGACAACCAGTGTTTACCGGGTCACTCATTTCACAAGAATTCTTTAAGCTGGGAATGGTTTCACAGATGCTAATGCTGCTTATTTGAAAAGCTACTTGCTATTTCCAAAGCACCAAGTGAGCATCGCGATTTCCTCACACCCTCTGAGATTTTGTTTATCATGCCGGCTTCCGCTTGGCCTGCTGTTAGTTAAAAGGAAGATTGTCCCAGGCTAAATGACTAGTAGTTTTTATTCATGGTTAGACCTGCAGTCCCACGCAAGACCCCGAGCCATGGAGGTAAGATTGAGTTGAATGGTCCTGAAGGTGTGTAAGTATCTGTAAGGTGTCAATTTCTGTAAGTTTTATAAGTATGTATCCTCAGTCTATGAAGAATTTATGTTGCAGTTGTTCAGCTTGGCCTTCACCATAATTTGCAGTAAATCCTTGTTGTCCTCGTCTATAGAACCCACACATGGGAGCATTGATCGGAAGCCGCACTGCAGCTATTTGCTGAAATCCATTCTTTGGCAAAGGTCTGACAGTGGATTCGGAAGCACCGTGAAGGGGGTGGGTAGGATTGTGAGTCGAGGGGCTTGTAGGACAAAGTGTCTATTCATGTGCTGGCTCCTTTGGGTTGGCCTCTAGCAGCGTGACAGACATGGGAATAAGCTGTTGGGCAGCTGATTAGGGACTGAGGCGTACAGTGGATACTGGCAGGTAAAAACTAAAAATTGGCCCAGGTTAGATTTCATAAGTCGGAATTTTTTATTTTCATTCCAAATGAAGACAAAAGCAACTTCAAGCCATTATCTTCAGTGGTCTTTCAGATATGGCTATTAGGCCACACCCTGACCTGATGAGGGTGGTCCTTACTGTAATTCCCATGCCACTGAATCTCTTTACAATTCTCCAGAACATTGACAACGCATAGGTTGGCAGAGTAAGAATTATCCTTTATTTAAAAAAATACTTAAAGGTGAAATAAGTTGAATTTGAAGTGTTTTGGTACATATTTTGCACTTTCTGTAGGTCCAATGCACTTAACCGAACTAACACTGAAATGAAATATCTTGCATTTCGTACCCGCACAGGCCATTTCAGCTATTTCACTATTAAACATCCAGGTGGCATTGAAATCAAGTCGGATCCTTTTTCTGTAAGAATTTCCCTGGAGTTGGGGGAGGCCCAGTGTTTGACCTCATTTCCTCCTGCTACTTTCTATGTCATGGTTACATAGATGAACTTTTGCCAGTTCCACTTACAAACCTGTGTCACTCTTTAATAAGGCAAAGATGTGTAAAAGAAAATGGACATTTATATTTATATATATTTTTTTTTTCATTTTGGGATCTTAGACGAAATAGAGGCAAAATTTGAATTTAAGATAATAGAATATTGACAGCATTGTCATGGATTCCCTTTGAATGTGTTGGTTTTGTAACAAGTTATGATAGGAATTTTGTGAGTGGTATGATAGTACTTTAATCTAAGCCTCACATATTCCTATTCCTTATATATATTCTGCAAAAAGCACCGTGATGTACTTGTGTGAAGATGTTATGTTAGTGTTGGGTCCATGCCTGCTTCTGGCGAGTAATACACAGCAGCACAATAGCAGATGAGATGAAAAGCACTGTAAGTATTTTCAATCTAAGTGTGCTGCTATTTAACGTTTTACAGGGGTTCCCAACAAAATCCGTCCAATATTCAGTGGATTTGTTTACTAGTGGAATTTGCTGGCGTTGGAAGCCCGATAATATCAAGCCACCAGAACCAATGCTCACATTTTTTTCCCAGCCAAGTAACTGAACATTTAAACCTCAGCCAAAGTAATTGAACATTTTCTGTGTTCCCCTCTTTGCTGTGACCCTCCCAAACGAGCTCATTTTTCTCATTTAAATTCTCCATTTTGATGTTTTATATATTATTTATGCTACACTTCCCTACCGCAGTAAAACAGGAAGTGAGAAAATCCAGGAGTATAAGATTGTATTTTTGAGGTTCCACTTAAAACTAATGAAAAATAGTTTGTCAGAGAATCAGGTCCGGTCTGTTTATTTTATATAGTTATAGTGCGACTGCTGTGTGGTGAAGCATTACAGCATTTTGAGGGGAGGAAGTATTTGCTCTCCACTAAAATGTGCTGTGCTTTGTGACCACATTGCGACATAGTGACGGTTTGCAGTCTTGGGACGGAAAGTTTCTTTTCCCCACTGCATTTAAAAAAACATCACATGAATAGTTTGCAAACGGAGCCTCGACTTATTTTTTGCTGATTATTCAGATGTCACACTGCGGCCACTAGCAGGGACACTGTGGGGGGGGGGGGGGGGGGGGTGGAGTTAGAAATTTGCCAAGGGCCCTTGAGTGAAAGGAAAAAAAAAAAAAAAAACGAGGGGCA
>JAODJX010000065.1:12891289-12904417 GCA_026776945.1 Isichthys henryi | reverse complement strand
CCTGCCTCGTGCCCATTGCTTCCGGGATAGGCTCCGGACCCCCCCACGACCCAGTAGGATAAGCGGTTTGGAAAATGCCCAGTATCTTAATGTTCACTATATATCTATGATTAGAATAAATCAGAATGCTCCCCAAAAATTGCAAAACATCATGTTATCTTTGTTGCATGCATCCTGTCACATGTCTTTAGGAGTCTAAATTCCACATTTGTCTCAAAAACTTTGAACACTTCCTCAATATGACCTCTTGCTGCCCGTCACTGGGGCCAGAATGACTCTGGATATGTATGCGCTGTTGTAATTAAGGTGTTTGCAGCACATCACTTTTGGTCTCAGCTGCAGTTGTGTCGTATTACAGTGGGAGTGAAGAAAAGCCCTTAGTCACCTGCTGTCCCCCTCTCTTATTTTCTGAGAGTCATTTGGGAAACATGACACAGGCCTGCAGTTCAGGAAGTTGATAGTTTTGCTTGGCCTGCTGTTCTAAAACTCCAACCATTTCCTGCTCACAGTGGGAATAAAAAATGAACAATATTTCCTGCTTTCTTTTTAGTATGATTTTAAATGTTTAACAATGCTCAGTAAAGTGCTGCTTTACTGGATGCGAATCTTTATTATCATGATTAGTCTCCATGTCATATTGTTTCACTGGCTCCCTCTGCAGGCAAGTATTTGGAAGTAGAGAGGAAATTCAACCTGTCATCTATTACAAAGCTCAGCGGACATACAACCGATCTGCTGTTGAAAATACCCGTACGTATACAATGTTATTTTATACCTCAGGAATACAAATATGTTTACGGTAAAACATTTATAGAAAAATAGCATTATGTGTCATTTGTAAATATTTTACTTTGACCTGAAACTCATATATCTAGATCTGGGGGTTTGATTTCTGTTCATTCTTTTCTCGTGGGTTTTCAACAGCAGTACAACGAAATCTGACCCGGTGAAAGGTTCTCTGCTGTACATAACTATCACGTAAAAATAAAATTGGATTTCTTAAATGAATCACAAACTTTGATGCAGCATCTTAATTCTTCAACCATTATTTTGGTTTTATAGTTGCAAGTCTTGGAATCAGTGAAGAACTTCAGGCCAAACTACAGGATATGATAATTATGAGATCGTTGCTTTCCATTGGAAAGGTCTTGGGAGAAGGTAAGATCCTTCCTGCTTGGGGCAGCTCACAGTGACTTAATGTGTATCTTTGAAAGTTCAGCTGGAAGTTGGGCAGTGTAATTGAGCTTTTTCTTGGTCCCTGTCTTTTCTCTGGCCATCCCAAATTCGTTCCTTTGTTTTGGTTTGCAGGGGAGTTCGGCTCAGTGATGGAGGGTCAACTGAAGCTACAAGATGGAACATCTGAGAAGGTTGCAGTGAAGACCATGAAAAGTTAGCAGTTTTCTTCTTTTCAGCAAATGTTTCAACAATATTGCAGTCCTTAAATGATCCTTGCAGTTTCTACACTGCGAAAAGCAACCTGGCTAGTTTGGTTATTAATTATTCAAACCTGTACCGTATTACCTTATTTGTTTAAAGATGACATCCTGTGTTACCTTTTTCAGTGGATAACTTCTCTCAGAGGGAGATAGAGGAGTTTCTGAATGAAGCTGCTTGCATGAAGGATTTTCACCATCCAAACGTCATCAAACTCGTCGGTAGGTGCTTCAGTCAGAATAAGATAAATGTATAAAACCTGTCTTACTGTAGCGTGTGAATAGTGACAGTAATGTGCTTATTTCCTGGTTGGTCTGACATCCTTCATCGTGGGCCACATTTCCTCTGTGCTGTACAGGTGTGTGTTTAGAGGTGGGGTCTGCCTGCTTCCCCAAGCCCCTGGTCATCCTTCCATTCATGAAGTATGGTGACCTGCACAGCTACCTGCTGCGCTCCCGACTCGAGGACAGTCCACAGGTACCGTGTCATTTCCCGTCAGTTGTGGCTGTCATAGTTTACCAGGTGATGTCCTGGGTCACAATATGCGGCAAACTGGATTTTAGTGTGCACGTCACCAGACTGTTTTAAAAAATGATGGAAAAATGTTTGTCCTTCCAGTATCTGCCAACACAGATGCTTCTTAAATTCATGATTGACGTTGCAATGGGCATGGAATACCTCAGCAGCAAGAACTTCCTGCACAGGGATCTGGCTGCTCGCAACTGCATGTGGGTCCACCGTAATGCTTCACGTCTTTGTTTTGAGTCTGTTTTGCCAAGTTGACGCGAACTGTGGTTATGTTAACCTTCAGTTTAATAAGAGGCATTTCCTAAAATTTAAGGAGCACTACTTTAAGCCAAACCATAACACTCTGCTTCCTGAAACACATTAGTAGCCAGCATTCCTACCGATTCTCCTGCTCCCTGTTCCCATTTATGGTTCTACATCTGTTCTTTAGTTCCATCAGTTTTGTCCTGTAAAATACGGGGTTCCTAACCCCCAGTCCACAGCTAATTACCAAAAATGAACTATTCGATTTTTCATGACACCCCCCCCCTCCCCCAGCTGTTTTACAAGTCTGCAAAAGTCTCGTACAACATGAACCAGTCTCATGAAAATCAAAAGTTTGGGAGTCCCTACTCTAAAACATTTGGCTTCTGTATACTATTTTGAGACCGCAGCAAAGTTTTCAGTTTCACTCATTTCTCAAGTTCCCATCAGGTTACCATTCTTTCTGAAGGTCACTTGAGGTCTTCCTCCCATGTACTGTATGAGGCACTGCCGGATAAGCTGACGGTCACCTTGGGCATTACAGAGCCGCTTCTGCCCTCTACCTGGCTGGTTTCTGGTCGTTCCCAGTGTCTCCTGCATAACCTTGTTCTTGTGTCCTGCTGTCTTACAAGCCTAGAAGCAGTCTGCCTTGCAGTGTAGTCTTCTACCAGCAGAACCAGGATTAAACCAGGACCTAGATATGTAGATTTAAAAAAATATATAAATTGGTCTCAGTTTTTTCCAGAGCTATATGTTACTAAATTTAATAGTTTAAATACAATCATCGTGAATTTCTGTTTGCAATAAATCTAGAACAATCAACAAAACTATATATGGTAAAGCTCACCTTATCTGGCAGACTGAGGTTTTTTCATTTAGTAATCCCTTCAACTTCTGAATGATTCACTGCAGTTGACTGAAAGGGCTTCTGCTGTTTCAGGCTACGTGATGATATGACCGTGTGTGTAGCGGATTTTGGCTTATCTAAGAAGATCTACAGTGGGGATTATTACAGACAAGGCAGGATTGCCAAGATGCCTGTGAAATGGATTGCAGTGGAGAGCCTTGCAGACAGAGTTTTCACTATCAAGAGTGATGTGGTAGGACCATACTATAAGCTTTGTATATACCGTACCTGATGTATGTAGGGATGCAGCAAACTTAAATATCCCTAATTGCATTGTTTTGCTTAAATTTAATTAACATGGATACTAAAAACTGAAATGTAATGACTACCAGCCCGCATTCAAAGATCTCTGAAATATAATTGGATAGAGGTTGACGCCTACAAAGTGAAACTGTTACTCAATATCCTCATTAGTGTATTTTATTTTGTGACTACATGTAAAGCAGTAACAACAATAGCGTCATGTCCTTCTGCTTCTCAGTGGGCTTTTGGGGTGACCATGTGGGAAATTGCAACACGAGGCATGACTCCATACCCTGGAGTTCAGAACCATGAGATTTATGATTACCTGCTGGAAGGCCACCGGCTGAAGCAGCCTGCAGACTGCCTGGATGACCTGTGAGTGTTTGTTCCCAAGTCAGGGGCGGGTGGGCTGCAGGAGATACTTTTTAAGTGATGCTGAACTCACTCTTGTTCTTCCCCGAACCTTAGATTGATTCCTTGTCCAACCCCCAGTGTCTCAGTTTGAGCCAAAGTGATTCTCACAGGAATGTTGCTCTTCCCCTCCTCCCGTTTTTCCACCTTTCTCTTGCTCACTGCCTGCAAAATCCTTTTCTGAGAGCTACTATGTATTACAAAAAGCAAATCTGTTATTTAGGACTATTGTGCCCTTGCTGTCATTTGTTTGAGTTTGGGTTGGACTGAAATACAAAGCACGCCCGATGACAACATCTTGGTGTTGTTTTTCTAGGTATGACATCATGTTTAGTTGCTGGAGGACTGACCCATCGGACCGGCCGGACTTCACCGAAGTGCGGGCTCGTCTGGAAGAGCTGGCAGAGAAACTTCCTGGAGCAGCTACCAAGGAGGACATCATCTACATGAATACCAGCCATCCTGAGGAGGATCCACATGACGAGGGAGATGTTCACCTATGCCAGCCCCTGTTCAGCTCCTCCCCCTCCTGCAGCAACCCTACCTCTGATTCTACCCTTGTTTCCATAGATGTGCATAGTTGTATAGAGGATGATGACGACCGCTATGTCGTCGTCATGTGTTCATCGGGTGACCATGTGCCGGCAAATGACAGCAGTATGGACACGCCCCTTCTCCCCAGTCATAATGTTACTTCTGTAAATGGCGATCTGGCTCGGCAGACACCAGGGACTGATAACATCCTCTAAAAGTCCATTCCTGCTCTGTGATGATAGAGGGGGGTGATAAAATAGTCACCTTCACACCATCTTGGTCTTCTGGGTTGTGTGAGGACCGCTAGGACTGCTAAAGCTCAGAAGTGGTCAACTGCCTCCGAAAGTTGGTTCAGGTTGAAGAATATAAACAATGTGGTCATGATGATACATATTCCCTTTCTGGGGAGAGAGTGTTGAGCAATTATTACCGTATACACATGACCCATCACTGCAACAATGATTTGCTGTATTAATACAAGAAGCTGTGAATGAGATGTGACACGTTTGAAAAAGAACTGAAGAATGAATGCCAGTATTTGTAGCTTTTACAAAAGTTAAAAAAAGGCAAAATGGAAACCTTGAAGATTAAAGAACTGACGACTTTGAATTAATATGAAAATGGATGTATATCTATAATAATCAGTATAGATTTTTTATATTAACTAATGAATCAATCTACCTGTGGTTGTGCAGTTCAAATATTTGGTATTTTTCCAGTCAGCATAATAGACAATTGTCTAAGATTTGCTCTGGACAGGACAGCAAACAGAGCTGGGGGAATAGTAGGAACAAAGGTTTTACTGTTCTCTTATGCCCCGATTCTTACCTCACAATTTATAGAAAGGTGCCAAGTGCAATGATATGTAATGCTTAAGCTCAACCTGGTGAACATTGGCCAAGAATGTATTATAAATAATAATCCTGGGCTTTTGTGCAATGTTTAAATATTCAACATGTATACAATTTTTTTGGAAGGCATCTGAAGTGACATAGAACAAATGTAATTTATAGTTTTACCTGCAGAGTTATAAGTTACATCCCTTTTGGAGACTATTATAGTGTTTATTAACTGAACACCAGTGAGCTTTCTGCTTATGTTTAGAATGCTATTGTAAAAGAAATACTATTCCTATGTTTGAATATCTATCAGCTATCAATCCAACTGCAATTAAGAGGAATATAACATTTTCATCTGTCTGTTACTTGATAATCACGAAATGTTAAAGAATCATATATAATACTTTTTTTTTTTCTTTTTCTTCAAAATTTGACTTTGTGCCATAATTGGGCAGCTATCATCAACAGTATTGTTCTGTAAAATCCCTTTTAGCAAAAGTATTTCACTTAATTTTAAAATTCTAAAAATAATCCTTGTGTCCCCACATGTGCTTATTGATTGGATTCCATTTTCTTTAATTAAGGTAACCTAGCAATTTATTTTGTCTGGGTTCATTACAAAACATGTTTATTAGATCTGTTGAGGGTGACAGTGTAGACTGTTCCATTACTTTAGAACCAGTTAAGTTGGTACAATCTCCAAACTGCATTGTCAGAGATCTGTCAGGAGCACTGTTGGAGCAGCACACAAAGGCATTCATTATAACACGGGTGCCACCCATTATTATACCTCATCACAGCTGTCTTCAAATAGTACAAAAACACATTGGTTTAACCCACTCACAAGTCCTAGCTGTCTTTCAGCTTCTAATTACCTGGATCAGGTGTGTTCAGTCAATCAGCAGTGTGAAGGGCAGGAATAGCTGGAAAACAAGCAGAGCAGTGGGTCCTGAGGACTGAGTTTGAGAACCATTGGTTTAACCTTTGCATTACCAATAAGTACATTCAAAATAATAGTTGACAGGTTTATGTATCTTCAACTGGAACACGAAATAAGATGGAAACAGAATTATTAAGTTATTACAAGACGTAATAGCATTAAAAAAGTGTGTGTGTGTATATATCTATACACACATATATGTATACACATACACATATGTGTTTGTGTGTGTATATATATATCTATATATATATCTCTATATATATATATATATATATACACATACACGTATGTAGGTAGGTAACTAAGTTCACTGTATTTTAGGCCACCGACCACTTCTGACCACTTTGTCAGTGATCTTGAAACGTGGCAGCACTGTAACATTGAATTACCACACAATTCAGAAATGTTAATGTTACACATTATTTTAACCCAAGTCCGAAGACACCACTGTTAAAATACATACAGTATAACCCCCTACACAAAATATCATCTGAAATGCCATACAGTTACAGTATCAGATAAGACTAATTCATACTTTTTGGTGTAACGTTACAGTTCATGCACAGGGTGAGTTATGTGAACTTTGTCATCAGGGGTGTCTGCATGGACAGTCCCCAAGTAGCCCAGATTTTGGGTCTAGTGGACTTCTTGACTGTCAACTGCGCATGTGCAAGGAAACTTTCTAAGCGTTTCTAGTAGGTTGGAGGTAGATAAACGGATAAATATTGTTGTAGTTATGGATGCATTTGATAAGCAGTTGCGCAAGGAGGTGCGGAGGTACCGACATACAGCCGTGGAAAAAAATTAAGAGACGATAAAAATTTCCAGTTTCCCTTGTGGTAGCAAAATTATATCGACCACAGAGAAATTGGAAAAAGTGGATGAGTTTAAATATCTGGGTGTAACTGGAGCCAAGCAACTCAATCTGCTTTAAAACCTGTGATGTGTCCGTACAAACTAGCCCAAAAAGTCTTGGACCAAAAACCGATGAAGTGGCACTACTATAATATACAGGAGAAGTACAGTCTCCTAAGTTTTGCCAATTTTATAAACTACTTTTTTGTAAAACTGACATTTAAATGCCTCAGTTGCCTTGTCCCAGAGTTGGCGAGCAGAATGACGGTAAAAGCCAGCAGCAGAGGAACCCCAACAAGAGGAGCAGCTAATGGAGGCTGTAAACCAGCAAAATACAAAACATCATTTGGTCAAACCTCATTCTCATTTAGAGGACCTCAGATTTGGAATAAGTTACCATCAGCAATAAAACTGTTACCAGATGTCAGGGTCTTTAGCTCCCAGGTGAAAAAATGGCTGAAACAAAAACAAACCTGTGAACACTGTTTTATATTCGTTATATTAATTAATTTACATTCATTTCTTGAGTGTATGTGTGAGTGTGTGTGTGAATCGGTAATTGCTGTTATTATTGTTTGTTTTTAAAAGTCCAACCAAGGACTAGGTTTGCAAATTAGCCTCTGGCAATGGTTGCATTGTTTTTTACATGTAACATTGTCTTTTGTGCTGTCCTTGTTCAATAAATCCAATAAATAAATAAGAAATAAAGCTCCGGACCTCTCAGTAGGTGGGCAAAGAAAATCTCTTTTATTCGAGCAACCCATAATAAAGTGCCCCGTCACACTCTGGCACCAGGTACCCCAAACACCCGGAGCACCCAGTTGATAAACAATAATTCTCAGTTCCAAATAAGGACTTCTAAGTCCTGATTGGTCACAAAACACTAACAAACCAAGCTCAAACGTATAACAAACACAATTCTCTCGCTCTATTGGTTTCTCATTTCTCAATTTATGGGTATGCGCCTGTATAAAATATACATTTTTTTTTTTTGCAAACTCCAGCCTGGCTCTCCTCAGCTTCTCGTTGATAAAGGTCTTCTTGCTTGCTTTATGGGTCTTCAGTCCTGCTTCTAAGAGTGTTATGAATTGGCCAAGCAGTGCAATTCACACTACTTAACATTTTCCTTTCTTTTTGAAGGTCACTTGAGGTCACCCTCTGATTAATGAGACACTATCGTATAAGTTGACGATCATCTCTGGCATTAGAAAGTCTTCTTGTCCTCTGCCTGGCTGGTTTTTGGTTATTGCCAGTGTCTCTTGCATAGACGTTGCACTTTATTGTTCCTGTCCATTGGTATGCAACATTCAACGTTTGTTATTGTTAATATGTCATATTACCGTCCAGACAGTATACCTCTATATATGGTATTTTGGCTGTATCTTGAAAAGCAGCGCTATTCCAGCATTTTTAAAATTTTGGTAATGAAATCTGCCATATGTCGGCGAGGTGACTAATTTTGTCACCAAAATTTCAAAATACTGCAGTACGCCAAACTGTCGTAATACCCTTCAAGCCCAGTAACAACTTTTAAACTGTTCACAGAAGTTTACCCATTTCACTACGCTGCTTATATTTTGTGTTTGTTGTAACACGACTGCCATCTGCTGGTGTGGGGGGAATATCATTGCTATACACAAGCGCTGTCCACGACTATCATGTGCCCAAAAAACAGCGCAGCCGCAGAGATGAACTCGCATACATTTGTGTAAGTCATAAACTTTGTAATTACTTCCATTTGAAAGACATCGATGGTATTATGACGATGACTGACTCATAAGCCGATTTAGACATCCAAGAGTCATACTATTGCAATTATGGTCTTAAGTGGGACCATGAGCCGAGAAAACAAGCACTCAGAACCAGGCATTATCTGTTCAAATACAGATCCAAATACAGTTGGATACCTGGCGTTAGGCATCTACCAGAGGGAACAAGCCACTAAAACAGGGATATCCTGGCCACCTTTCAGATCCTGTATGCCTGCCATACTAGATAACATTACTCATTTGGCTGGGCACTACCTCAGGTTACCCTATGATATAATCCATTTGCATTGACTGGGCAGAGTCTCAGGCACGTGCATCCTTTGCAAGATTGTTTGATAGATAAGTTTTTGTGTATAAGCATTTTTTCATGTTGAAATTTGATAAACGAGAGCCCTAGTCTGGCAGCGCGTAGCTCCATTCATCGCCGATAGGCTCCCTGTAGTAGGGTTTTCAGTGGCCTTTCTATATCTCCAGTTCAATTTGTTCACTAAGAACATGTACAGTGTGCGTCTTTTTAGACAGCACATAAAAAGTTAAAGCATGAAGCACAAACGTTACCCGATTTCCCTCGCGCTCGCATGCTCGCTTTCGTCCCTCACTTCCGTTTCCGGTCTTCCCCTTTCTTTAAGTCCGAGTCAACAACGTGCATATTGAAATGAGTTCCTTCCAAATCCTCAGTACATAACAAATGAATTTGTTCCAAATCAGCAAAAAACAACACTCCAGTACAACGAGACATCACATATTCAGAAAATGTATTTTTGATGTTAACATCGTCATTTTAACAAAACTATCTGCAATTGTCACGGATGTTTCTTGGTTGATTCCGTGACGGGTTTACAGCGCTAGGACCGGAACCCAGGTGAGGCGCTTCACGTTTGCTGAATGATGCGGTGCCGGGTGTACAGCGCCCGACCCGGAACCCAGGTGAAGAGCTCCACGTTTCCCGCGGGCAGGTGCACTAACACGTAGGGCTGCGTCTAGCAGCGAGAACATGGCGCCCGGCGTTCGGTGGAGGACGTGGAGCTGGCACTCGAGGAAATCCAAAGTTTGGCTGCTGTTGCTGATTGGCGCCGTGCTGGTCAGCTTTAATGATGGTGCCGAAGAAGCACCGGAGAGAGGAGAGTGGGACATCATCGTCGTCAACGTAGGTGCAGTTTTATAGGACTTTCGGGGAAATGGAATGTAAACATGGGCTCCGAATGAGGAAATGGGCGCAGGCATCCGAACCGCAGCTAGCTATTTATGACTTAAATCCCACCTTGGTGGTTAGCATAAACAGATATTGAGTATATTGATCAGTGATTGAAATATTACATATTGAGGCTTAGAAGCCTGTGTAAAAATCATTATGACTTTCCCTGGCCCAGGGCTCCCGAATAGTGAAACTGCCGAACACTAGCCGGATAATTATTTTGCGGCTGCGTTTCACCGTGACGGAAGTAACTGTAATGTAATTAAAATAAGAAACCGATTAGCTATCGTTTTTGATAATGCGGTATCTGTTTCCGTTGATAGCTTATTGTCTAGTTTATTGATTTAATAGTTGACTTTATAGACAGTCTATTAAAAATATTACTGTGTTCTTTAGTTTATTGGGCTAGATTTACACATGTAGACTCAGTCATGTAGACTCGCCCCTGTCGGCACTCGCCTTTCCCATTTGAGTTTTAGAACGTAATGGTGCATATTAAAAGTACAAACTACAAGACAAATATATAAAATAACTATTAACTGAACATTTCGAGATGCCAAAAGTAGTGTTAGAAGCACAGATAAGATGGCAAAGGTTAAAAATTCATAAAGCTACTGTGCCACTATACCGTATGTTTTATTCATTTCGAATATACTTAATTATTTATTGTCCCTTAAAAGAGCTGTTAAGTCGCCATGATCAGTTTTAAAAAGGGCTGTCACTAACGAATGTTTTTCTATGGATTGATATAATTTACTAATTGGTCGATTAATCTAAGCGACTAATTTTCCTCCAGAAAATCAAATTTACAGTTTAAGTAAATTTTATTTTGACAACAACAAACTATGTCATTGCAGGGCTTTTTATAATGCGCTCCGGCTATTCGGGACTATACGGACATTACTTTCACCCACAATTCGATAAGATGGTTATAGAATGTCTGCAATATTATGCGTATTGTGATGCCTAAAAGTAAGTAATCTGTAAATTCGGCGTTTCCTTATGTTTATTAAATTCGGCTAGCAGAGCGCCGCAAGCTACTGTTTTGGTAAATCATGGAAGCGGCCGAAGAAAGTGACTTATTAGCAACGACATCGTTCAAAAGAAGATATTGTGGATAATCAAGGTAAAAGACGTTGGTGGTGCGTCGGTACTTTCTCCAGATTAAAGTTCGACATTGTTTTGTAAATGTAGTATTCATCTATGTTTCAGTTCACGAATTATTTTCTTTTATGTAGTGTCCGTTTTCGTTTACAATAATAACACTGGTCCCGACAACATCATCGTAAAATAAGCCCAGATTTCAGCTTAAACATTTTCACAAAACACTTTTTCAATGGAGATTCTAAGGTAGCAGGTGAACAACTTTGTGGCTTTAATAATGAGTATATTTGGCAGCTACAACGACAAAAGATATTAAAAAAGATCTCCGTACCAATGGTAATTTAATAAACATGAATAGACAGCATGGTGGTTTTGCTCACCCGTAATAGCCTGTGTGCGTTTCCTCTTATGGTGCTCGTGCATAGCGCTATGCCATCGAATCTTTGCACAGTGTACAAACCACCTTTTTTTAAGTGATAATTTGAACTACTCCCATAATTGTGCAGTGATGTTAAAGGAAAACAATTGTTATAATCCACTTAAGTGTTTTAGAACACATACATTTAGTTTAAATAATAATAAAGAGATACGTCTATTTAAAATATTGACGTCAACGCATTTTTAGCATCGCTGTCAACTAATTGCGGCAGCCCTAGTTTTAGGTGTTGTTATTTTCTGACATTTTTTTCTTTTAGCAAATATTCGGCTGCCCGTACAATTTCTAAAAAAGTCCTTGGTAGACTGTTTAAATTAGACTTAACATACGAGGAGCAGTATTAATTATTGAGCGTCGTTGTTTTTTTTCCCTCCGAACTCGTGTTAATTCACCTTAATTCATATATCCAGTTTCAGTCTTTGGCAAGGAGAGCTTTTATGTGATCATGTCTGTGAAACTCTCGGGCCTGATTCACAGTATAAGAGTTTTGCGTAAAGTCTAGGAATTCCATCTAACATGAGCTTTGTTCTTTCCAGGGGTCAGGACCGATACTGCTGAGAAAATCTATGTACACCGGCACTGACATAAAACTGAAAAGTGAGTTGTCATGTGCTGGAAATGTATCCTTACAGTTATCTCGTAATTTGGAGCATGGCCTGAACTATTTTGTTAAGTAATAACTGGTAGATGTTTGCGTTTCGGGAACAATAATCTCAGGCGTCAGAGTTGACAGTGAATATTTTGTCTTTGTTATTCCAGTGAAGTAGATATTTTTTTCTGCACATATGTGGACAGTTTTTGCTGTGTGTCTGTTCCTCAATGTGAATTGCTCCTGTATTTCAGTTAAATCCTTTGGATGTCCAGGAGAAACGAAGTTTACCATTGACTGGTTCTTGAAATACTATCCATGTCACAATCGGTATAAGAGCATTGATGTAAGTGCCTTTACTGTAATGTTTTGTGTCGCATCAGTTGAATGATTTAATAATATATAAGTGAATGTCTTTGTTGTCATGAGTTACTTGTGATGAGGTTCTAATGACCGTGGTGATTCAGAGCTACAGATCACAAGCTGTGCATGGCGTGTTTTCACTGCCCCATTTCCTGTCTGCTGCCCTTTGTATATACTATTAGCTTTTCTTGCGAAAGCTGTGGCTGAACGAGCAAGCATTCCAATACACTCATTGGACATGTTCTGGAACAATATATATATATTTTTTAACGTTTTTATTTATGATAGTGGCAGATTTCAGCATTTCCCATTTTACAGGAAATGTATGAGAAAATGGAGCCGAACAGATGGGGAAAAGGCCAGAGCCTCCTGAATTTAGGTGAAGGGGAATACATTCAGTCAGAACAACTGCAGGTTAAATGCACTAAGGAGCTGCGAGACTTTCCCCTTTTTAAGGTAAGTCCATTTCACGTTTAGCTACTTAGCCGATCTAAGTTTTCTACCCTTAGATACAGGGAGATTTTCCATATTGAGAAACATACTTTTATGTACCTTATATGTACTAAGGTACCATTTGTAAGAAGCAGCTCTTCAGTAATTTGCTTATTCCATGTGTATCGTCCTGTGCATAAAATTACCTCGTGGTGTCTTCCATGTTGACCCTTCTTGTTGGTTATATGAACAGTTTCCAAAAGGGAAAACTGTAGATGTTTGTCTCGAAGTGTGTTTTTAATA
>JAODJX010000065.1:12876804-12889224 GCA_026776945.1 Isichthys henryi | reverse complement strand
GGGAAACCAGAGTACCCGGAGGAAACCCCACGACGACATGGGGAGAACATGCAAACTCCGCACACATGTGACCCAGGGGGGGATTCGAACCCGGGTCCCAGAGGTGTGAGGCGACAGTGCTAACCACTGCACCACCATGCCGCCCCCGATTATGGAAAATGAATAAGAAAAGAAAATCATTAAAGAATCCTCAAATTATGTAAATAGTATGACACTTCACCTGTGATTAATATACAGGTGCACTAACAATAAAGTAGTGATAACTGATGGTGGTGCTGGGTGTAGAAATGTAATGTATATGTGGCACAACATCGCCATCTGGTGGAATCTAGATTGTAACAAGTGCTTTCCCTTCATATTCTGTTTTATTTTTCCTCTTCTGGTTGTCCCCTAATCTACAATGCATGGCATACCAATGATAATACTGTAATACCATTTCAGTCATAGTCATTAGGTTGACAGTGGAAGTGGTTCAGAAGTCCTTGTGGTTCTTGTCCCAAGTCCCCTGAAGAGCAGGTACATCCGTCTGAACATCTGGATGGGGAGGCAGGAGAAACACACTATTTTTGCTGGTGGGGGATGATGAAGGAGAGGTTCTCCTAGGGTGCCATGTAATCTAGAACCATCACTGGCAGCATGCTCATAAAAGTTGTTGCCTTAGGAACAAATATTTCGTGTTGTATTTTTAATAAATTGCTCTATTTGCCAGAGCTGTTCTGTCTTCTACCTGAGGGGAGTAATTGAACTTCAGAATGCAGGGGATGTGTTCTCTGCATAATTGTCACTGTCTTCCTGTATCTTGCAGTTTCCCCTGTGGGCTTTGTTACCCTAAACAGCCCATTTTTGTTGCACAATGTTAAATGCCCATAACAAACAAATTATAAAAACACATAAGCTTTTGACTAGATTGATCATCTGAGCATCGCTGTTTGGGAACTGCGGCAGAGAGAATCGTAATAGTTATTCAGGAAAGAACGTGCTCTGGGAACAGGGTATTTATTAAAGACTTTAATTTAAAAACTGAATTTGCTCTGTTACGCTGGGTTTCAGGCGACTGCATGTATGGCTCACAATTTCACCAGTTTTGGAGAACATTCTCTCCATGGCACCGAGCATGATGTGCAGAGATACTGAAACTGCTGCGGATGTTGTGTATGGGCTAAAAATAGTTCATCTAAGCATGTAATGTGTGGGTCTTTTAAATACCTAGATATGAAGAAGAGATGTTATAATGTTTCAATATACCAGTAGTATGTAATAAACTATGATCCCTGCAATGGCACTAGTTGTTGCCATGGACATTCGTTGCTGTACCTGTGCACGGATTAGTGTAATACATTCTCTTGTCAGTCTTTCCGCTGATGCCTGAGCTCTGCCTGCATTACAGAAACCTAGTTCTTTAAATCTTGGGCGCAGCAGCTTATCCAGACCTGTCATCCTAAGACGGAGCAGTTACCCAATAGAGAACCTCTCATTCAAGTCAGCTTTGACGTTTTTGGCCAGCTTGGCACCAACTGTCTCACGTTGGATGTTTGCTTCATAACCAGCATGATCATGACAGCGTTTTTCCCTCAGACAGATCCACAGTGGCTTGGTGGAATGGCTATAGCACTCAGTCACTGGTCAAGTGTTTCAAACTCCTCAGCAGATAATGGAATAAGGTCAGTGTTAAGACTTGAGAGCACTGGTCCCAGTTGTTCCCTCTGGTCATGCAGTCTGTGCAGTATGTCAAAAGTGCTGTGTCAGCCTCCTGGCTGCTACCTTATTTGCAGCAAAGAGTCTCCACAACTCCACAACTTTGCATGCACAAGTGCGGATGTCCTCAGGCTTTGCCCAAGTGACCTTTTAACCACCAGATTGGGACAGGTAATGTGATACTGATTCAGTAGGTTTGCACAGGATATCATTTACTTCACAACCTGTGTCATCCGGTTGTCTTTGGTCTTGGCTAGATGAGCTACCATGTGGGTTTGGGGAAACTTTTTGACTCCCAAAGGGACAACGGACAGCTTCATCATTAAACATTAAATACAGTAGTAATAAAGTACATTGGATTCTGACATTTTAGCCTAATTCTCAGATGATAGAGCAATGAAAAAAATATGTATCAAGGGATAATCCATCCATCCATCCATTATCCAAACCGCTTATCCTACTGGGTCGTGGGGGGTCCGGAGCCTATCCCGGAAGCAATGGGCACGAGGCAGGGAATGGGGGGCCAGGATGGGGGGGCAGCCCATCGCAGGGTCAAGGGATAATGTAATGTAAATATAAATATATATCCATCAAAGGACAAGGGAACTATGGGAAAACATACTGCTACACGTTTACCATTTTCTTCCCTGTCCGACATAAATTTAATTGTTGCTGGTATTATTTAAATTGCAGTACTTACATACTTACAGTACTTACAGTCCGGTACCGCGGAACATTATGAAAGAAGCTCAAAAAGCCGCAACCCACTTAATGTTTACCCGAAATTGTACTTTCAAAATAGCCCAATGAGGCAGGAAAACCAGGAACCGGGCAACTCTGCCCGCTGGCATCTTACTCACGTGACAAAACGTGAAGCCCGCCCTCGTTTTCCTCCTCGGTCGCTAATTGGTCAGCGTTAAAACGTCAGAATCCACATTGGACATAGTAACAGGTTACTGTGTTAAATATCACAAGCTTGAAAAATCGTAGCAAAATACGTTTTTCTTCACTTCAAATATGGTGTTACCCATTGCAGTCACGACTGGTGACGTCGGGAACATTTACTTTAGATTAGCTGGCTGTATATTACAAAATATACAGCCAGCTTTAATTTTGAAAGACAGATCCCGAAAATATGTCATTTCTAGTTAAACTGGCTAATATTCCAAGTTAACAGGTCTGTATTGACATGGCAGCTTTTATTGAAATTCATTATTATTTGTATAGAAGTAGCCCTGTTCCACAATTTTAATACACATACAGTATAAGCAGCTGTCAAATGGAGCCTTTGCTTTTGGTTTCAACTCCGACATGCACGGTGATTTTCATTGTATTACAACACCTACCGGCTTTAAACAAAACGGCATTCGCCATATAAGTCATCGGGCTTTGAGAGACTGCTGCTGCTTATGAGTGTCCCTTCGCCGAGAAAAATGCAGTCGATTGTGGCGATCAAAGGCGTGAAGTCAGGACACAGCTGTGGCTACTGCAGCCATCCCCGGGGCAAAGTGTCTTACGGTAAGTGGATCACGCCAAACCCCAGAAAAGCCGGCAGATGTTGACGGTCAGCGTGCTTCCCCACACACACGATTACGGCTACTATAACGTTTCCACGAACCGCCAAACTCAGAAGTTTAAACTCGGTATGTTGCTGCTAGATATTAGTTAGAAAAGCAGTAAAGCAGTCACCATGTGAGCACATGAGGAAATGTCAGCCTGTTACGTATATAGTAGCAGGTGTCTGTAATTTACAATCCCCGATGTTGCATGTCTTTGGCAGACAGTAGTATCTTTGAAATAACTGACCGCCTGACATATACTGTCTGTGCTGTAGTATTTATCCTCTGTCAAAATGCTGCTGCTTCGCTTTACTAAAGAATTATTATCTATTAATAATAGATATTGTGAATTAATTAATGAGTGTGTTGTTAGCTGCTGGTTCCCTATTGTTTTCCAGTGTTGCTTCTCAGTTGCATATGCAGTATGTAGCACGGACAGAAGGAGGCACGCGCATCTCCACCCTCGCTTTATTATCCGCCTTCTCCATATCGGCCTCTATGGTGCTTTCGCTTTAAAACACCGACGGCCAGTTCGGAAGAGATCCGGTTAAAGCAGCAGACAGGGCGGAGATGGCAGCCGGCAGGGCGTACACCGTGGTGGAGTATTTCGGAGGAGAAGCAGGCTATCGGTGCGGATACTGTAAAAACGACGTCGGCAACTTTTCACACGGTACGTGGCCGGCCGGCCTGCCGGCTCTGGGCCGCCCAGCCGCGGCCAGAGCTCCGGGGGCGCCTGGGGGTAGCGGAGCAAGCCAGCCGCCGGTTATCGGGTATGCACGGATATCTTTAAAATGCAGTGTCTATGATTTCCGCTTCTAACATAATCGTTTCCTGTAAAATGAAACAAAAATATTCTTACTATTTGCGGACTTAGACTCGCCTGCGGCGGCCATATCTAACCCCGATCCGTTCGGTCGTAGTAGGCAACGCACGATTTTAATTTTGTAAATATTGTTATACTAAACCTACGTGAGTACCAATAGATATTCATACATATATTATTTTAATATTAATATCTTATGATTCCATTTTGATTAATAGATACCTACTCAATTTTATTTAAGGAAAGAGCACTTCACTAAACACTCCTTATCTGAAGTTTAGTTGTGCTTCCGTTTATTTTTGTTTTTCAGGTGGTTAAAGCGCTATTGGTATTTTACATATGTGACAGTTAATAATTTTAAGTTCTAGTTTTTTCCCCCTTGTCTTCCTCATTGATTCAGTCAGATCTGGAACTGCCTTCTATATAAATGAAACACTGGCAACATTAATGAATAGAAATGCCCTCCAGGGGTTGTATTTTCTATGGGGAACAAATTCAGTGTCATTAGTCATTGCTTGATATGGATTATGGACATTAATAGGTGACACTGAGTGATCGAGAGAGATGGATGTAGATCTCTTGGAAAATACCTTTCACAATAAAGACGTCGCATCTGGTTACACGTCATGCCACTCTGCATGCGCACATTGTCCTGTAACTGTTGCCTGCTGACTCAGTGTAGTTGTCCTTACAGAGTAGACATTGTCACCGTTTGTAGTACAGGTGCCAGATATGAAGGCTGTTGAACGCTGAAAAAGCTGCTTCCTGGCTCTGATCTCAATATGGCAACCATATGCTTAATGTTGTCTGGGGTGTTTTTGTTTAAGACTGGTTCACTTTGCCCAGTGCACACGCTGCTCTGGGTCTTTCGGCATAGTTCTTTGGACAAAGCTCCTACTATGTTAAAACCCAGCATTAAATTTTTTATTATATTTGACAGAAGCTTTTGTCCAAGTGTGACGTACAAGTGAGGCAGATAATACTGTGGAAATATACGAATCCAATGAGTAACCAAATTGTCATAGAAGGACCAACAGCTATACGGACACTGAGCTTACAGTGGAAAGTTCTGGCTGTATTGGATATTTTATAGTGCAGCAGGATTACTGGGATATGAGTATTGGCACAACTTGGAGGTCCAGGGTGTCTCAGCAGCCTTGTGATTTAAAGGGGAATGACGTCAGAGGTCGTGCCCTTCTGGAGATCGTTTATTTTTTTATTTAAAACCTCATATTTTGATTTGATTTAATTTAAAATTCAGTCCAGTTGCTTGCTTGTCTTTGGAGGAAATAAGACATCTTACAATTTAGATTTTTTTCAAATTTATTTTTAATTTCACAGCATGTCCTCTTTAGTGTACAACAGGAGTAAATATGTTTTCTTAAATGAGTGAAAAGATAGATGCAATAACAAAATGTCCACTACAATGGGCATAAATGGGCGAATGGGTGTGGTCTCAGGAGGATGCGGTCAGAAAAAATGAATAAGAAAGTTGATGCTAGCTTATGGAAATGAATTCCGCAATATTCACTGTATTAAATAAATGTTTGTTTGCTGTTGATCTTAATGTCCAAAATGGCTGCATATTAGGAATTACTCGCCAGCTCTTGTCAGCTATGTCCTTATCCCTTGTGCTCCCCACTTTTCCGATCTTTCTGAATCTGGCTAGACCATTTTTTTTTTTTTTTGCTAAAAGTGGCTGGAGTTTTATTTCTAGTTTTGCTGAAACTTGTTCCAGAAGGTGGAAAAATTGTATGATGTTGTTTATTGTAAGTTTTGAGTCTATTTTTGTCGAACGCCATGTTTTCTGTGCATGTCGTATTAGCCTCCGGTAGCTACCTAGAAGCAGACTGGTTACCGGGAGGCAAAGCAGGACAATGAAAGTTAACAAACAAAAATTAAATTAAAACTGGGGTGACTTATGTTCTACATATGTTGTAATGTTTAAAATGACCCAAAATGAACACTGTAAGCGGATTACTTTATTACTTTAAGTGAATTATTTAAACAGTATTTGTACCGGAATAATTCTGTCCCATGATTTTTAATCTGTATAAGTGGTTGATCACTATAACTGTCGATCTATAAAGAAATTTCCACTGTACTTAATAGCCAATGATTGGAGCATAATTACAACTCGGTAATGTTATGCAGCAATAAAGTGGTCAGCTGAGTACCTGAATCTGCTGAATGGTCAGGTTATCCCATCAATGGATTCTTCCTTTCCTAATGTCATGGGCAAATTCCAGGAAGATAATGCCGAGATCTATCAGCATTGAATTGTCAGAGTGGTTCAGGGAGCTTGAGGAATCATTTTCACACATGAATTAGCCACCATAGAGCCTTGACCTTAACCCCATCGGAAGTCTTTTAGATGTGCTGAAGACTTTACAGAGTACTTCAGCTCACCTATCGTCAATGCAAGATCTCGACGAGAAATGAATGCAGATCTGGATGAAAAAAAACATGTTGATGTTGCAGAAGCACGTAGATGCAATGCAGCACCAATATGCACCATAATCAAAGCTAAAGGTGCTCCAACAAAACATTAAATTCTGCGATTTTTTTTTTTTTTTTGGCCAGGCAGTGTGTCTGATACCATGAGTGAAGGGTGTGTTTGGATCTGGTAGCTGTGCCTGTTTTTGGTAATCGTCTCCCTTTCCCCCACCCACTTCTCTCTGTCAGTTCTACATGGTGATGTGCATGGTGTACATTCTCTATGCACTGTTCTGGTTCATGTGGTCGGCCTGCTACTGGAAAGATCTCCTGAGGATCCAGTTCTGGATCGCCGGTGTCATCTTCCTGGGCATGGTGGAGATGGCCGTCTTCTGCGCCGAATACGAGAACACCAACACGGTGGGCTCAGCCTGTAAGTGCCTGTATCCCAGCGCTCCCTAGCGCCCATCTTCACCAGGATATTACCGAAGACTGCATGTCTTCAGTTGTTTTTCTTCCCTGATCATTCAAGCTTTTCTTAAAGAATGTCCGCGATAGAGAGTTGTATAAATATTTACTTAATCTCACACGCTTGTGTTCACTCGTTATTTGGCTTCTAACGTCGCAGCTCAAGGTCTGCTGATATTCGCTGAGCTCCTCTCGGCCCTGAAGAGGACCCTGGCCCGGCTGCTGGTCATCATCGTCAGCCTGGGATACGGGATCATCAAGTGAGCGCCGAGCTGCAGCCTTGCTCTTCCTGTTAGCCTTTCCCTGGTCTGCACGCTTTATGCTCCTCTACACAGCACATCCCAAATGGCAGTGTAATTCAAAGGAGCACCTCTAAATTAATGATGTACGAATGTTTATTTCTTGCTTAGAGATTACTAATGGTGGCCTTTATTATGATTTCATTCAATACACATTCAATTAATAGTTTATTAAATTAGCTCGGTACTACAGTATTATTGTTATCCCTAGTTCCAGTTTAGGTAATTGATTGATCGCTGATGATGATGGTCTGTTCTGAGACCTCCTGGTTCTCAGCTGGTAGGCGCTTGTGTTAATGTGCTCTTCATTTCAACTATGTCCTGTATTTAGGCCTCGCCTGGGGACCGTCATGCACCGAGTGGTGGGGCTCGGAGTGCTATACTTCGCCTTTGCTGCCATTGAAGGTGTTCTGAGAATTACTGGGGTAAAATTCCATTCATACCTTTCTGTTCAGTTTCCGAAAATATGCCTATTTGACAGGGTGTGCTATTCTCTACAGAAAGCTAACGTATAAAACCATAGAATCTAATGAGATCTGCCCTTCTAGTCCTCAGTCTTTTCATCGTTTAATCACTGAATTTGAATGTTAAGACACCCATTTCATTTTCTTAAAAACGAGCATTTAATTAGTCTTTAGAAAGTAGTTTCTCCTGTGAACATGAGGAAGCTCCTTCAGCGGCTGTAACATGAACTAGAAGTTTGCCATTATCTGTGGTCAGAACCATGGCACGTCAGTGTGAGTGCGTGCGGCACCGCACGTCTAACCCGAGTCGTGTGTGTGTGTCTCGAAAGGGTCGAGAGAATAGCAAAGCCCTAATCACCGCCGTTGTCTTAGCGGTGTTTGACTGCTGCTGCATCTGGTTCATATCCTTTGCTGTTGTAGTTTGGTTTAATGGTATTTTACAAATCCCTTTTTTGTAATTAAATATTTCATTCCCCGACATGAAAAATGGGATTTTAAGTGCAGGAAAGGGTCATACTTAGTGAGTTGCTTCCCCAAATCGTGTACTAATCAGTGGCTTTGTATGGAGATGCAGCTCCTGATTCGCACTCCTGCTGTGTCTCCTCCTTGCTTCCTCCTCCTTTCCTGTAGGCGAAGGACTCAGACCTGGCCCTGCTTGCCAACATTCCGCTGGCTCTACTCGACTCCTCTCTGTGCTGGTGGATATCCTTTATGGCGTGCTTGTCTGGCTGCCCTGTCTCCTTGCCTTCTCTCTTCTTTTTACCTTCTGAGGCTTTTATTGCATTGATTCCACCTTTATTCTCAGTCCATTTATCCTGTTATCCAGCTTTTGAGGTCCCAAAGAGGGATGCAGCTCTGTTGTGCATCGTAGACTAAAGTGTCATAGGGTCAGTGGGGTAGGATGCTGTGCTGGTGATTGGAAGGTTGCTGGTTCAAATCCCAGAGTCAGCAAAATGGTTTGGCCCTCAAGCACATCCGATTAACCTCATTTCCTGAAGGGCTAGTTTGCCTAATTCTTTGTCACTTTGGATAAAATTGTCTGCTAATTAAATTAATATAGAATTTTGAAATGTGAATGTGCAGTAGTATCATGGACTTGTGACAGGGAGGTTTCTGGTTCACGACCCTACCGGGCTGTTGCTGCCATGCCATTCGGGGAGAGATGTAATTGGTATGCGTTCAACAAAATGGAAGTGACTGAATGCATGTTGCCTGTTTCTTTAATTTTTTTCAGTTACCGTTTATTTTGTTAGCATGTGCCTACATTTGTGTGCAGTGTTGATGGCTTTTCAGTACAGAGCTCCAGCACTGCTTAGATCACCCTCTTTCCTTAACTGGCATCTACATATTTGTGAGTCTGGCCCAGACTATAAAGACTCTTAAGCTCAGAAGAAACCCAGTGAAGTTGTCGCTCTACAGACACTTCACCAACACACTCATCTTTGCCATCATTGGTGAGTCAGCCACTCCTGGGCATCAATCTCATTCATACTGCACTAATACTGTGTATGCAATGTGCATCTGTATATATCTGTATGGCTCTAACCTCATTAGTGCGTATGTATATTTATGCAGTGTGTGTGGGTGCCTGTGTGCGTGTGCGCGCGTGCAGTATGTATAGTTTGGACACTCCAAGCCGCCTGCAAAGGAGAGTGTTAGTACCACAGTACATGATGTGGCCGCCTAACCTAAATACAGCAGAAATGGGTTTGGAGGAGTTTGACCAGAAAGTGACAGAGAAGCAGCCAATGAGTGCTGAGCATGTATATGACAGCTGGGAAAGTATCCAAGGAGGCCACCTCATGAAACTGGCATGGAGGAGAGAGCAGGGTCAGCCAGTCACTGGAGCAACTGGGGTTAAGGGCCTCGCTCAAGTGTTGGCGTCACTCTGATGACCCCGGGATTTGAACCAGCAACCTTGTGGGTCCTAACCTGACAGATATGCTGCCCCTCCCCACAAATTAATTTCCATATGTGTTATATTATAGTTTTGGTGCCTTTGAAAGTATTGTAAAACCTAGAGTACAGTACAGGCATAGCTGTCATTGGGTTGGTGTGTCCAAACTTTTGACTGGTAGTCTCTGTGTATAGTGCTGATGTCATTCTGTATGTGTACTTATGTGTGAGCGTATATGCAGTATATAACTGTAGCGCTCACGTCCTTAGTGTGTTTGCATATTTATGCAATGTGTGAGTGTGTGTGTGTGCGCAGTATATATTTGCATAGTGCAAACATCTTTAGTTTGCGTATTTATGGAGACATGCTGTTTCTTTTTTAGCCTCCATAATTTTCATGGTGTGGACAACCAAAAAGTTTCGGTTAGCCGAATGTCAGTCTGTGAGTACAGCTTTGACATTATTTCTTAAGTTATTTTTCCTTTTAAATATTCGCTTGTTGAGCTACTCTCAGTGGAGAAGTCGTTCATATGGTAATATTACTGTGAGTTTAAATATGCTCATGTCATTTCTGGGTTATGCTATCTGTTTGAAGTGTATTGCTGTATTTTGTTAGGAAGGATCGTTTTGTAAAGCGCAGCCAGCATTGTTCGCTTGTCTCCTGTATGTTCTCAGCAGGACTGGCAAGAGATCTGGGTGGATGATGCTTTCTGGAGATTCCTGTTTTCGGTTATTCTACTGGTTATCATGTTTCTCTGGAGGCCGTCCGCAAACAACCAGAGGTGAGCTGACGACAGGCTGTAGATCTGTGCGCGTCTGTTTTAATGCACATAGTAGCTGTCCATTGGGATGCCAGTCTAAAAGGACTGAAGCTCATTTCATTATGCTTTACTAATTATGGTGATTCGAAGTATTGTGCTTCTCTGTAATAGTTTGTATTACTTGTCATCTGTTTGTTGTTAACCCTTCTAGGTATGCCTTCACTCCACTGATTGATGACTCAGATGATGAAGAGGTTGAGGAGTTTCTTGTGCCCTCTAACTTGGGTAAGATCCTTTGGAAGTTACCTTTAACTCATTCAACCACATTGTGCTGAGAGTCATGGGATGGGTTAACGGGAACATTGATGTTGACTTTCACAGGCGAGGGCATCAAGCTGAGAGGAACGAAGACCGAGTCAAACGGGACTGCAAAACCTGTAACGCCTGCTGTGAGTGTCGCTTTGGGAAGTTCTCTGCAACGCAGTGCTTGATGGCCTCAGATATGACTCACCTTGAAGGCAGGAGGGCACTTCTGCATTAGCATTTGGTTTTGGTGTGTCTCAATCTATATCCTCTTCTTGTGGGATCAGTAGGTCGTGCGCATGAAGACGACCTGCTTGTGGTGGTCTGTCTGACAACCACGCAGGGGAATATTCAGAAGAGCTGACATGTATATTGAGATTAACCCCCACTAGGTGGCAGTATTGATTATGAATAACTTCCATAATCTCTTATCCCCTCTCCAGGATGAAGACTTGAAGTGGGTAGAGGAGAACATTCCTACTACTTTGACAGATGTGTAAGTATCATTATGTGTGTGTGCACAGGTGCCTGTGTCTGTACAGCTGGCACCTATTGGACCTACGGATACACTGCAGTTGTTTTTGTAGGGGTTTTTAATGTAATGCATTTTTTCCCAATTCCGCTTCTTCATGCAGTGCCCTCCCCGTTCTTCTTGATTCGGATGAGGTAAACAGTTTAGTTTTTTTAAAGCTTTTGTTGTATTACGCTGCCATTTACTTAAGTCTGATTGTTTTCTGTCCCTCAGGAAATCATGACGACAAAGTTTGAGATGTCAAAAATGGAATGAAGCAGCACTTTGAGCACAGTTTGAGTTTCAGCCGCTTATGACCTTGCTAAGGAGCAGTGGGGCGACATACTCGGCACGTCATTAATTCTCATTGTCTGCTGTGACCTTTTATTTCACCTTATTTGCTTACAAAACAGTGTCATCCTGCTCAAGTAAGGAATAATGATTTTTCCGTTTTTGCTCATGAACAAAAATATGCTAATCTTGTTCCTGGAATTTTTCGGTTATTTTTCTTTTACAATTCCATTTATTTAAAAAAAAATATATATATGCGACTGAGATGACCAAAGTCTAAGCGTGTTTTTGTTCCACATCTGTCTGTTAACGTAGATCTGAGGTCAGTTTTGTGCTGTTTAATGCCACTTTTTGTTTTTGGTTTGCACATTTGGTTCATCTTACTTTTACTAAGGAAGCCTTGTTGTTATGTGAGCTGTTAATGCATTTAAAACGGTGTCTTCACAGCCCTTTTATTGTCATAATGTTCATAATGCTGGTATTTTATGGTGATTGTCGCTGCCTTGAAACGATACTTTTTGGTCGGGACTTTCTTCCTCGTGAGATGCAAAGCAATAACCCTTCTTTGGTAATGCAAATATTACTCTTCCCAGCTGGATCCAATATATATCTTAAATATTTAGGTAATACTTAAGGCGTTCGACCTGTTTTGATATTACCTTCTTTGATATTGCAAATGCTTTGGATTGACAAACGGGCACCTTTATTACATAGGGAATGATGCTGATTATTATCTCGGTGACGATTTTTAAGCGTTTTTGCGCAAAGCAGAACTTGATGAGACATGAACGCGAGCTGCAGTGTTGATGAGATGTCTGTTGCGGTCTCTTCAAGATGTGAGACGGGGGGGGGGGGGGGGGGGGGGGGGGGGGGGGGGGGGGGGGGGGGGGGGGGGGGGGGGGGGGGGGGGGGGG
>JAODJX010000065.1:12864124-12876704 GCA_026776945.1 Isichthys henryi | reverse complement strand
TGTAACCGTGGGGCATTGTTTTTTTTTTTTATGTTGGGGTTACTTCAATTTTTGTAAACCCCCCCCCCCCCCCCCCCCCACTCTAACTTTGTTGGTTCAGCCTCGTTTCTCAGAGGGCACTACTGGTTTTCTCAATATTCCCCATCCTTTGTATTTGTACATGACTTGTTTCCTGTAAGCGCCGGTCCAGCTCTCTATGTAAAACCCTGGTGTGTCCTGTATGGTAAACCTCACACCTTACGGCCTAAGTATTTAACTATTAGCACATGGTGTAAATGGTATATGGTTTTTAAAAATATTTGTATGTAGAACACCTACAGCAGTGTATAGTTTGTTGCAAGAAGGACAGCCTGCAATGTGAATGAAATTGAAAGCATTCTTGTTTTCAGTTACTATTGGCAAAGTCTGTAATTGTTTTATGACACAATGTATTTTTTCTTTCTGTTTATATTATATATTTCTTTACCTGCTTTGAAATGGTGAACTTTGATGCCTCTGCAAGTTTGGATCATTCCCTTTATGTTTTTTTTTTTTTTTTTTATTCCACCGGTGGCAGAGTGTCCAAATACGATTCCTGTCATTTTTATGTTTGGTTTGCAAAGACAGGTTGGAGCATATTCGATACACTCCGCCTTTGTCTGTTTTGTCTAAAATCCCCCCCCCACCCCCTGTCCTCTGTTCTTTTGGAATTTATGGGATCTTGTAAATCTATATAAAGTTTGGTTGGCTAGGAGAACAGGTATATACTTTCTGGTTTTTCAATATTGATTAATTTAATTGTAAATAAAAATTCTTTATTTTATCGATGTTTGTCTTCTGTGCTTTGACTTATTCCTCTTCATTTGCATTCAATTTATTTTTTTTTTTCTCTTCCACGTTGTCTGGGAAGTCTGTTTCCTTTTTTTTTTTTTTTAAGTAGTATATAACTGGGGTGACTAGTGCACTCCCTGCAGCTTAGATTGTATGGGTTACTACAAAAATAATTACTCCACCGTATAACTGTGAGTTTGGAAACAGGCAAAATGCAGGACACCCAGTAGCAATGAAGGACCCAAGCTGCCCTAAGGCACTTTCAGATTTTATTAGGGCCAAGAGGTTGTTTGGTTAGGTTTGTTTTTTTGATGTTGAACGAAAATGTGGGAAACGCATCCTTCGAGAATGTTTATGTGTTTCTGTGGCCTGTGAGGGTATCTCCCAGCCGAAAGGCGGGCAGTGTAGACGTAGACATTCATGGGGATTCCAGCTTCCTGTTTGGTCACTTCCTGTGTGGGAGGTGTAGCCTGCACTACTTTGTAGAGCAGTGTTGGTCTCGGTCTCACATCCTCTCCACCTAACTGACCTTTTCTTTTGAGATCAGAGGCAGCTTTTTTTATTGTTGTTGGGGGAGGGGGTTGAGCCCACTACTGATTCACTGGTGTCTCGTACATGTGAAGAACAAGGATGAATAGAGTGCTGATGTTTTAATTCGCTATTGAAAAGCCTCATGTTTTTGAACTTATGCACAGCTTGATGTAATTTATCGAATTAGGCCATTAGGCTGTTGGATAGTGTTTGACTAGGAGGCAGCAAATTTAATTTTTAACAAGCTTTAGAAGGCTTCTTTGCTGTGATGATTTGTTACTTGTGTAGAATGTCCCCACAATCTGGTGAAAAGAACTGTGTACTCTTCCAAATGAATTTTTCATGCGACATTTCCACCATTGTACATCTGTAATGTGGTTTAAGTCCCAACAGAGCAACTATATTTTAAGAGATTCAGATTTTAAGACTGCAGAATTCCTTCATAAACTGGGAGGCATTCAAATTCCAAAATGACCTCAGATGTATGTGGGAAATGGCCTGTGCTTTTTATGATTTTTTAAAAAAATATATTACTTCACCCCACGACCCTAACCATGATAGGCTTTTGCAGGATGGATAGATAGATGGTTGGATGATTTTAAATACAAGTGTACATTTATGGAAAGACAAGACTGCATGGAGAAGTATACTGAGCTTCTTATGTGAATACAAAAAGAAGCCATTTACAATGGTAAATGCAGAAAAGGACTCAATGAGGTGAAAAGTAACATAAGGATCAGGATCAGGGGTCTCTCAACGGTGAATTCTAGCACCTCTGGGATAGATCAGTTGCTGACCTCTATCACTAATGAATATTGACAGGGGTGGAAGATATTTGCTGCCTCTTTAAACTCTGACCTTCGAGTTGCTGACTTGTTAAAACGCTTTTCTTAAGCTGGCTGCAGGAGTAATTTGTTTGAATGATTGGAATCCACACCGCCTGCTTCACCTGCGGAAGGATACAGAGGATCAACGAAGCCGTGGTTCAAAAATGTGCATTTAAACAGAAATATTTTTCTGAATGTCACTTACGTTTGAACAATTTTTACGGATCCAGTGTCACACCGAGTCACAACATTCAGGTTCCTGCAGGTTACAAAGGCTTAATGTGAGTGTTGAATAACCTGCGTGATTCTTCAACTGCATCGTCTTTGTGGGCAGTTTCCCAGAGGACGATGTCCTACTTCTTTTAGTTTACAAAATCAGATAACTATAATGCAAAGGTGAGATTTGGTGAAGGTCACGTGAGAAATGTCACTGAATGCTTGGATGGATCTAAATAATTGATCTCTACAGATACTGGGGGAATTTCACTTTTGCTTCTGACCTCACTTTGCTACTGAAATTTCAGTAAGTCTTACATGACTTAACTAATCTTTTCTCCAAAATTTTGCATAAATAATTTAGACTGGTGCTTTAAACATTTTCGAGAAGTTAATTTGTTTGGATGACAATGGCTTCCATTTCAGAAATTCACTTGCCGTATGCATTGTGTCAGATAATTTTTTTCAGTTATTTTATTTCCATTTGCTCATATGACCCCTTCGTTTAAGCTGTACATGATATATCATTAATTAGCTGATGACTGTGAAGGGTTCTTACTTCTTAATAAAAAAAAAAAAGAGCAAAAGCCCCAGCAGTTGTTGGCTTTAATGGTTTACATGTTTTTGCTGTTTCATTTTGGTGGTTTAGACTTTGATACACATTGTTAGCAACATATTCTCAGTTATTTATAACAAAAGCAGGAAATGTGCGATTTCATTTAAATCTGAAACAGGAGGGAAAATGATTCATTTTACTGTTCAGACGTACAGTGACACTTTGTTTCATAACTGGTCGCCCCCTGTCAGCCTCTCTAAGAACAAAATGGGAAAATATTCTTGGCTCACTGAATATGCATCTTGAGTTGAACTAATTAGCAAAGAATTAGACCAATTTATTGCCTGGAATACAGCTGACTACCGTTGAAAATGCAAGGTTCATAGTTATGTAAAGACATACATACAGCCGCGGAAAAAATTAAGAGACCACAGCACAATTTTTTGTTTCAGTTTATGGGTGTGCGCCTGTGAATTGTATATATTTTTCTGCAAACTGCAGTCTGGTTCTTCCCTGTTTCTCATTAATGAAGGGCTTCTTCCTTGCTTTATGAGACTTCAGTCCTGCTTCCAGGAGCCTGATACAAACTGTCCTAGCACTGTCCAAACAGTCACACCTGCACTTAATGTTTCTCATTCCTTTTGAAGGTCACTTCATGTCATCCTCCGATTCATGAGACACTGCCGGATAAGTTGACAGTCATCTCTGGCATTAGAATGTCGCTTTTGCCTTTTACCTGGCTGGTTTCTGGTTGTTCCCAGTGTCTCCTGCTTTCACCTTATTTTTATGTACTGCTGTCTTACAAATTTTTAACCTGAAAGCATCTGGCTGCTCAGCGTAACCTTCTGCCAGCAGAACCACAATTAACCCATGATTTAAAAATGCAGATTTGTTTAATTTTTTCCATGGCTGTATACTAGTGTTTCCCAATCCGGCCCTCGGGGACCCACAAACAGTCCATGTTTTTGCTCCAGCTGGGACTGTCTAGCAAGGAACTAGGCGGGAGCAAAAATGTGGACCGTCGGTGGATCCCAAATGGACTGGGTTGAGAAACCCTGACATATACAATGTATATGTGTTTAATGTATGTGGGGGCACATTAGCTTATCTGACATCAGCATGGACACTCAGGTGTTGTTGATTTAACTAACAGTTACATTTTTACTGAGGTGGGGTGGGGCCCTGATGTTTGCCTTGGCCACAGGCTGAACCTAGGGTAGCCCATACATTAATTCCCCAAAAATATATGTATTATATGTGAGGTGACAGAAAACAATGAGAATTAGCTGCATCAACTGAATTATTGTGGAGCAGGGGAGCACGTTTGTTGACACCTGTCTTATTTGCTAAACAATTGTTTACAACCATTGTTGTTTGCGCAAGCTTTACATGAATGTAATAAATGTATTTTGAAAGATTTTTAAAATTGCTAGGATGGCAACAGGTATGAATGTGTAGATATGCATTTTCTTTTTTGTAATGGATATGCTGAAAAACACGTTTCTTAGGCATGACAGACAGAACCCCCGAAATATAAGAATTCCAGGATTTAGTGCGTGAAGCACAACAAACATTATTTTATAATCTGTAATGTATTTAATAATATATTTTCATTATTATACTTTTTATTTTTTATCAGTTTTTTTTTCATTGCCCTTTTTGTGACCGGGTACTGCCTTAAATAAAAATACCTTTGCACTTAAGTGTTGCTGAGTTGCCGTCTTCCCTGGAATGTTTCGGCAGCTTTTCAGGGTGCTGCGGAGTGCAGCTTGAAATCACAAATCAGGCTGGAATTTGTGCCATCTTGTCTATGGTCCTCGTAGCAGGACTGACATACCATGGGGGGGTGCGGGGGTGGATGTTTCCTTTTGCCCCTACCCTCCACGTGCAGACCTCCACCCGGGGACAGACACGCACACATACCCTCATTCTTCCACTCATCTGCTACTGGGATTCCTTCCCAAAAAATATCTCCATATGGGGAGCGACCTCCAACCCTCAGCCACCTCTGTTTCCTAAGTACATTCATAACAGAAATGTCTAGGTTCCGTTCCCATTCTCACACTTTCTGAATTCATCAATAACCATCACTTTTTGTCGATGACATGGGACAAGATTTCCTCTGTAGTTCCATTAAGAAGCTTAAAATGAAAAAAATAGCTAAACCATGGCAGGTGAAATTCCAAATACATGGAATGTCAAATATTCTCAGCACTGAAATCTCTGTGGAAACCATGTGACACGGGATGCGTTCCTCAATAGCTCTGTGGTGTGATCACAAGGAAAAAGGTCACCGTCAAGTGCCATGACTTTGCAGGGCATGACTTCCTGGACATTTTTCTAGTGATGCTGGTGGCAACAGCTCTCTTTTGCCATTATAACATGGGGGGGGGGGGTTCTGATCACTTCTTATGAGTGGCTCCTTATAACTTCCAGCAGAATAATCCATGTAATAGATTTTGTGCGTTGGAAGTAATTACTACTGGTGGAGAACTGTTGCACAGATCAAAACAAAATCGTAAATACCACTTGGAACAGAGAGCAGGCATAGTACTATTAATTACTGGCTATAGCCTGGAGTTTGCCGTTAAAGCACTTTGTCAGTTTGGAAACAAACGTAAAATCCAAACACGTGTAGCACCCCCGCCCCTCCCGCTGACCCCGAGCCCATCCTGGAAGCCTGTGGTTCTTTTGATCCTCTTATTGCGATTTAAAGCGCAAAGAGGGATGTGGAGGCAGAGAGGAAGACAGAGGACACATGTGGTGAACATTACCCTCCTCCCTGACAAACATGTCACTGAAAAACACATTGAGGTGTATTTTTAATTTCCTGGTGCTTATTGTTCCAGTCAGTATGAAATCGTCCTGGAAAGAGCTATTGTTTGAAGCACATGGGCCATTTGGCTTATGAATCCTACAGGTCATTTTGCAAATCCTCTTTAAATCCTATTCGGAGACATTTTTGAGTCATTTGTGAGCAATGTGTACTTTAATCAATAGATTAATTAGACTTGTCAGAGTTCAAAGACACGGAGTTATGAAGTCTTAATAGGATTGTTTGTGAGGGTGGGGTTGGGGGAACCAGAGTCGTCAGTCAGTCAACGCAACTCAACAGCTGTCAGTCCGCTGGGTGAACTATAGACAATTAAAACTGGAAAGAGGACATATGAAGAAATGTAAGAATGAGCTATTTATTAAAAGCAGGCAGACATGGACAGAAAGGCAGGATGCCCAAGACAAGAAAAACACTGATCTTTGGGTAGAAAAGGAAACGACTACAGTGCTGATTTTACTTCATATACATAGAAACATTTATGTGCAGAAATGATAAATCCTCAGTAATAAGGCAGAAAGAGACTGAGGTTATATACCTGATATATACTGCGCTAGGCTGAATGCTGTGATTATACTGCAGTAAGATACTCATCACATACTCATCATACTGGAGTAACATACTCGTCACTCAGAAAGAGGCTGAGGTTATATACCTGATATATACTGCGCTAGGCTGAATGCTGTGATTATACTGGAGTAAGATACTCATCACATACTCATCATACTGGAGTAACATACTCGTCACTCAGAAAGAGGCTGAAAAACAGCCACACATCTGACCTCCAAAAACTTAAATTAAGAAGCATGTATGATTTGGGTAGCATGACAGAAAAATAAAGGAATACGTGACAAAATACAAGAGCAATAAACATTACGCTGAAGTTAAAAAAAAAGGAGAAACAAAATATTTAGATAAATATAAGGAAAGGGTCCGGGGAGGTTTCGTTTTAATCTTAGGCTGCTGCCGATCCCCATGTCACATGTCTGATCTGAGCAGTGCGCATTTGGAGGGAGAGCTTTGGGTTGCTATGGAAACCCCAGGGGCCACTCCCGAACTAATCAAAGACTGATTCCGAGGGGGGGAAACAAAGGTCTTTCTCCCCTCGTTTTTACATTCATTAGTTTCTTTGTGTTCCTCCTCTGCGTTTTTTCCCTCTTGCTGCTTCGTATCGATGTCTGCTTTACCTTGCTGCCAGCACCGGATTCCTGCCTGTGGTCTTTGGTTTCTGTCTAGTTTCAGTCCGGCTCTCAAGAATGGCCCTTAACCTGCCTTGTGCTTGGCCTAACGGTTCTTCGGTGTCGTTGAATTGTCTGGCCGGGGGGAGGGGCGGGGGGATTGGATAGGAGGGGGAGAGTTTTGAACTCTGTACGTTTTCTTCCTGTCCCGTGATAGAGGCTCAGAACTCATATGGGGAGACCATGATGTGCACCCTGGCCACATGCTTGGCCTGGAAGATGCGCTCCGCGTATTCGGACATGTCCACCTCCACGGTGATGTCCTGCGGCCCGCGGAGCGACTGCACCAAGATCAGCTCGCCGGTCTGGCGGTCGGAGCGCTGCATGATGAACAGGCCCTTGGTGCTGGCGGCCCCCCCGATCCCGAAGCGGAGGCTGTCTGGGCCAGACCGCCCCGGCAGCGCCGCTGTGGCCATGCGGAAGAGCGTGGCTGGTGTCTGCAGCTGGGAGGGCAGCGACAGGTAGTGGAAGGAGACCGTCTTGGGAGCTAGGTGACAGGAGCGGCTCTCCATAGGACAGGGGTTCCTCTCGCATTGGCTGTGGGGGGGGTGGGGGAGGGCAGGCATGTGAATGCCAAGTAATCGTCACCACCTGTTCTTGTCCTTTTTAATTCAAGTATTTCCTCCCTCCCTGGCACTCCTACACTGCTATAATTTCTGCTTGGAAAAATAAACCTAAATGTTACAAGCTCCTGAAATAATACCATGTACTCCTTTGATATTAACCGTGATATTAATTAGCGTACGGGAGATGTTAAAGAAGAACAAAAGGGTAAAAAGGATACACAAGGTGGACAAGGCCTGGAAAAGCGGACTGTGCAGGCAAAATTCAGACGTATGGTAACCACACTTGCTGCAATGTGATCTTGTTCTCATGGCAATGTTAGAGCTATATGTGGTTTGAAACAGACGTCCATCTTGGGCTAAATTTAGACCAAATCAGATGGACTAAACACAGACTATTTCTGGTCTAAAGGCCATGATTGGTGGGTTTAACTACAGATGGAATATGCTCATTCTTCTGACTATTATGGACATCTAACTGACCAATCAAAAGATGTTTTATGAAGCCCTCTATTTAATTAGTATTTATGTGATGTTTTTATGCTAGTTACCGTTTGTGTACTACTTACTATTTGTATTCATGATTGTCGCTTGCTTGCATTTCTTTATACTGCTAATTTTAATATCTCAGCATTGATAGCCAGATAGCTTGCTAACATCATTAATTGTGAATATGAATCTTGTTCATATTGACATAATTGCCTCACTAATATCAGTCCTCATAAATCCATTTAAAATCTTTTTGTGGTACTAAGGGTGTCTCATAACATGTCTTAGGTTTATTTTGTAAAATTTTTAATTACTATGTAATTACTGACAAAACGCATTTTTACACCTTCCTTACATATTGGATTTTTGGAGATATATGCTTTTTCATCAGACAGTGAGAAAATACTAAACCGAATAATTTTACAGAGTAAATAAAATGTTTGTATAGTCTTTTGGCAATTTTATGAGCCACAGCACGGTTTCATACTTGATGCCCCCTGGCAGAAATTTGCCAGCCGTAATTTATATCTTTATTATCCTTAAATGAGGCAATTTGTGTAAACTTGGCAGACGGGCCAGGCGGGCAGCCAAGCCAAGCTTTCCAGTCAAAGGCTTTCACAACATTTTCTTAAACTTTTGTAACATTCTACTTATGACCATGTTTTCAGTAATTTATAAACACATACATAAAGCATTATAAACATGGCTATAAATATTTATAAAAGGCATAACACACTATAGCCATGTTTATTATGTATTATGAATGGCTTCTGAAGTTCTCATCTATAATGCACTATAGATACCTTTAAAATGCAGTACAAAGCATCCTTAATGCTTATACTGACCACTATAATGCAATATAAAGGTAACTATAGTGCATCATAGATGAGAACTTCATAAAGCATTCATAATCCAATATACACATGCCTATAATGTGTTATACCTTTTGATAAATATCTATAGTATGTTTATAATGCTTTATTAATGCATTATTATTTGTTATGATTACTAAAAGCATAGCCTTAAGCAAAGCGTTACCTAAACTTCTCCTAGATTTAGGTACCTTCATACCAGTCGTGTACAGACCTTTGCCCTGGAGTCACTGTATTATCAAATTCTCCAGAAACTTGGCTATGCACTTACACTGTAAATTGACATGGAAATTAACAGCAGATTGAAAACCCTGCTTAATCAGCGCAATAAAATTATTAGGATAGCATGGAGGAGCACTTCTGACATAATAAATAAAGCTAAATTCAGTTTTTGCTCCCTGTAAGTCCACTCACAAGGGCGATGTCTTGACATAGCTGACGTTGCCATGGGAGTGGGGGCACTCTGGGCTGACACACTGGAAGCCGCCGCCGGTGTTGATGCAGGTGGTGCCGCGTGTACAGTTGTGCTGCTGGCTCAGGCACTCATCCACATCTGGCCAGGATGGAGGTGACGGTGAAGATGCCCAAAGCGTGAGAGAGAGGGACAGACACAGAAGGTGAGAGAAACAGAGACAAGCGCAGACACTGGCTTCCTTCCTGGCAACAGCCGGCTGGTCTAGGGGGCTCAGTTTATTTATTCGGTTCCTCTGAAGGCCTGGACATTCCTCCGGGTTGAGAGACATTGAGGTCATTCGTTCCGTTCTCCTCTATGCTGCGTGTGATGGGATACAACTCACGGACTTTGAAAAGGACTGTGAAATAAAATCCCAGAGGCATCCCCGCCAAAAGCCCCCTACCCAAAGAGCCCCGGTACACCTCTAGTCCCACGCCTGGCTGACGGCACAAGCGTCCGCCCTGTGTTCTGCTGCCACATTTCCCTAATTTGATCCTGTGAGGTCTCTTTCCCATGACCTCATCACACCTAATGGCCATGTTATTTATTGCAATCCCAAGGCCCAGGAGTCGTGAGCTCGTGCATCGCAGCGGCCCCTGGCATACCCTCGCAGCTCCGTCCATCCGGCAGCAACCTGTATCCGGCGGGGCAAGAGCAGCGGTACGAGCCAGGGACGTTGACGCAGGCGTGCGCGCACAGTTTGCCGCCCCTCTCCACCTTGTACACCTCGCACTCGTTCACATCTGTGGGGGAAGAGAGAGCACAACGGCGTGAGGGTGTCATGCGATCTCACGCATAGCTTAGGATGCTGGGCTCAGGGTGGGAGGATCAGGGAGAGACACAGAACCAGACTGCTGCCTGGGAAAATGAGAACAGAGAGACAGAGAGACAGAGGATCTTCTGTGCAGCCAGCTTCCAGACCATCCAGCCCAATATTAATAGGCCTACTGAGACTCAAAGGTCTTCACATGTCCTACAAAACACAAAGGCTGTGGGTAAGAAAAAAAAGATGAGATGAGTCAGCCAGGAGTGACCATGACGACTGACTGCGAACCGCTTTGTCTAGCTAAACACCGCCCTCCTTCGTCTTCGGGTTTGTTGACCTTGTTACAGCTTTCACTAAACTTTAAAGGCAAACAGTTCACATTAATTTATAGCCAGGCGAACATTATGTTTTATTACTCCTTTCAGGTTTGCCATGTTTGCAGTCTATAGACTGATGTTAGACTGTACACAGATTAGCTAATTCAACAGTAGCACAAAACTCACCACGAGGTTACAATTTTTATTGTCTTATATACACCTGTGTTTCATGTCTTCCCTGGCTTGAGGGAGGTCAGACCCCATTTCAACAGCTGAGGTCAGACCCCATTTCTTAGTGACACTGCTTGATAAAATAACAAACCCAGTCCCCTTCTTGGCAGTACCAGGCTCAGAGCTCCAGGCTCCCTCTGCCAGGGCTGAGGCCTACTTAAGCAGCACTCGATGGGGCCATGTCGAGAACGTACCCTGGCAAATGCTGCTGTCGGAGGTGCCGCTCATGTGAAAGCCGGCATCGCAGCTGCAGTGCTGGGCCCGGTCCACCTTGGCACATCGTGGCTTCCTGCTGAAAGCCGGGTCGTTCATCACGCTCCACTCGGGGGGCGCTGGAAGCGAGAGCGGAGGCAGTGGTGCTGATTTAACCCTGAGGTCTGGGGAGGGCCTGTGCACGATTGGACAGCTAACAAACCTTCATGTCCTGCACTCACCATTTTGCCAATAAACTAGTGTTTCCCAGTCTGGTCCTTAGGGACCCACGGTCAGTCCATGTTTTCGCTCCCTCTGAACTCCCTGCCAGACAGTCCTGTAGGGAGCTGGGAGGGAGCAAAAACATGGACTGTCTGTGGGTCCCCGAGAACCAGAGTGGGAAACACAGAACTTAACCATGGTGTCCATAGAGGGACACGGGTTGCTTGGCAACGGATCATCCTTGTTCTGGTACAAACCAGCTTGGCTCTGCTAATACAAGAAGTCACTGGCAAGTGAAGTGGTTAGGGGGAGGAGTACAGGATGGTGTGCATGACAGTTTCTGCTGAAAGCTCATAAGGCTAGTGAGCAACAGACCTGTCTGGGTTTGGTGTTGACAGTGGGATCCACTCCAGTTCTGAGGACAGGTACACTTGTACTGGTTGACTCCCTCTACACAGGTTCCTCCATTCTGACAAGGGTTACTGGCACACCTGTTGGTATCTGTATGATTGAAATGATTTCATTACGACTCAATACACAACATCCAACATCAAAGAGCTTTACCTCAAGGCTCTTGCTGTGCTGCAGTCTTCCAACATGCATAAAAGATCAAGAGCTAGAATGTTTTCATGTATTTTTTGGCAAGAAAACAAAAAAAAATAAACTCAATAAACAGCAAGTGACATAAGTGTCTACCTTGAAGCCAAGGTAATGTAAGAGGGTACACACTTTTAAATCTCTGTGTCACTTTCCTGACAAGCTTAATGAGATCCATGGAGCCTGACACAAAATTAGGTCAGTGTTGTGACCTAGAGGCAGCAAGGCTGATTTCTTTCAAGTGCTGCTGGGCATCTGCCCACTGGCATTAGAAATCCACACCAGGGAGAAGTAAACCTGCCGAAAGAGACGATCCAATGCTGAGAAAGTCATAAGCATCACTTCATTAAACAAACTGCAGGACATGACTTTTAGGGGACAATATCCAGCCGTGGCAGCTAGCAGTCCCCACGTACAGAGAGAGCCCAGAAACGGATGCGTTTGGGCCATCTAATTTCCGTGTGTAATGAGCAATATACAGGCTACAAACATTTCGAGTTGCAGCCCGGTGTAGTTACACCTATGCAATGTTCCTTGATTTGGCTCTCAAACAGAGGAATTCATGACACATATGCAAAAATTCAACACTAACATTAGCCTCTGGGGCAGAGTAAGGCGCTGGCTATCCTAGGCTACAGCCAAGGGCCACAGCAAAAGAGGGAACATTAATCTTCTTAAATTTGCCTGATCGATCCACCGGTGTGATCCCCCCTCCCTCCAATCGAGGAATTTTTTCTGACAGTAGTCCCGCCACCACCCTGATTGGTTAGTTTTACTGCTGACACCCCACACTTTGATTAGCATATTATTGATGTTCCATCATTTTCATCAAATTCCCTCTAGTTTCTCTTTCATCTCTAAAACAT
>JAODJX010000065.1:12820923-12861616 GCA_026776945.1 Isichthys henryi | reverse complement strand
AGGCTCCGGACCCCCCGCGACCCAGTAGGATAAGCGGTTTGGAAAATGGATGGATGGATGGATGGATGGATGGAACACTGATGAAAAATATTCATGATCACACTGTTGGTCAAGCAGTTTAGTGGCTAATCACATGTATGAGTTTCTCCCAGAAAGTCTCATGGAGTTCTCTGGGTTTGGGATTTACCTCTGCAGAGAGCAGTCAGCCCGCTCCAGCTGCCGGTCTCCTGGCAAACCCGAGTGGCTGACCCAACCAGGTGGTGGCCAGGGTCGCATGTGAAATGGACCTCGTGCCCCACCAGGTATCGGGTGCCGAACTTCTTTCCATGGGCTGGTGCCTCGAGAGATGGGCAACTCGAGGGTGCTGCAGAATCGGGGGGAGCCAGAGGATGAAAGGGGAGAGAGGGAGGTGGAGTGAAGGAAGTGAGGGAAGGAGAGGAGGAGAGGGAATCGAGGAAAGTGGGGAAGGGGGGGGTGAGAGGAACACAGAGGTGTAGAAAAGAAAGCAAGTAAGAAAGAAAAGAGATGACAACATAAATTAAGCAGATTTGCGATGCATACTGTGCCATGCGTGAATCACTGGGAGAACAGGAAAGACCTTCATGGGAAAAGAAGCTCAGAAATTTCCCGAATAATCCCAGCAGATTAGCGGGAAAGAAAGCCCAACTGAACCAGGCGGAAGGATCAGGTGCACGAGGAGCCCAGATTCCTCAGCGTATTTACTCTGGAACGGCTTGGAACATATGGCTGAAACTCACATGTGCAGCGTATTTGTGACAGAAAGACATTACAAATGCACGGTGATGCAGTGGCAAAAAAAATAATAGATGATCTCAGCTAACAAAATATATGAAGAATGACTGGTGCTGGTCCTTCACCTGTCTCTCATTACTGTTTTATGCATGAATTTGGCCAGTTCTTCTGAGTTGATAAGTGTTTTAAATTGCAATAGACATTACATAAAGAACTGGAAGAGAATCTTTTTATACTCACAACATAAAGACGCATTACGAGAAATAGGAGATGAAAGGTATGTTGCATAATTGCAAGCACATGCTACACAGAGTCTAGCCTTCTAATGACTCTTTGTTGTACCGAAGAGAAGATCTCATGCTATTTTATGTCCCACATAAATAGTCAGTGGAGGCCCTGGACCCAGTCAGGACACTTTTCAAAACTGCCTGCTTCAGCTACTCAGCAGCACGATCTATCTCTCTTCTCTTTACCATCCGGGCTCTGCGTCCTACATGGCTACATCTGGCACTATCACACCGACTCACACTGCCTACATGAACCTTTTTTTGGTAGCTGTCGGCATCTAAGATACCTTACTGCCTAGGTATGCTTTGGGTTACACTGGCGATCGAGTTGAGGCTTGAACTGAGGGCACGTCAGATGGGAAATTCACAGGTTTTCTCCAGGATGATGTCAAAGTCAAAAAACACACCTCCGGAAGCATCCTCATGTAAAGATGACAGTGCGCCTGAACAATCTTCTGATTATATAATACACTGCATAGGCTATTCAACTGATTTAATCTTATTCTTTTCAACAATGACAAACTACATAATCTCCCAACCTGTTTCTTACAATAGTGATCAGAGGTGTCAAAGGGGCACAGAGATTTAGGCAGCCCAGCATTGTCTAGGGACCCCAGAATCTTTTGTAGGAAGCCCTCCACATACCATAATTTTCCAAGCTACCCCCACACCGCCGCAAAATTTACCGACAGAGCCTAAAGTGCCAATTTCTAGCTATGCCCTGATATTAATAATAAAAGTAGTTTCGATCATAAATCATATCTTTCAAATGCTTAATATTTTACTTTTACATGTACTAGGAAAAACTTGGTATCTAATGATAAATAAAATTAGATGAGAATTTGAGGATGCTTAGAGCAGATTGGATGAGGCAGACCTCACTTGTAGCTCCATCTCTGGATCTGGAAGCAGCTCTAGCAGCTGCCATGTCGGCGAACTCCCCGTCCCTACTGGGGGAGAGCACGCAGTTCGGGTCACGTCTTCCATTCGCTGCTGATTTATTGTGACCCCGGGAAGGAATGCAGATCACATCAAAGTACACTTAATGAAGCGGGAAACGACAGCAAGGTTAAACGCGTCACTGAGCCAATCGCACGGCTGGTAGTGTTTTTAATAATGGCATTGTATCACGACAAACGCTCTCTGACTTGGAGCACGGAGAAGCATGGGTGCAGCACTGATTTGTTTAAAATTATGTGCGATGGTGCCTTACTTTAAATGGTAGAGTTTGGAAGTAACCAGTCCAGGCTGGTTCATCTCTAATGCTAATTTTCTGAATACCAAACACAGCACTTACTTCTCTTCTCCGGATCTATGAAATGTTCTACAAGCTATTTGCTTTATCCTGCAGTAAACCAGGCTTACTTTGGGATGTATTCCATGCAAATACCCTAGCCCTGTGCCTTGCATTGCCTAAGAATGGGCTCCAGGTCCCAGTGCTACCATGGGCAAACCAGCAGATAGAAGATGGATATGGACGGATGTTGGTAGCCTGTACAAGACTGCAGCCAGAATAAGACTGCGGATAGAATTTGCTTGTATTTTCAGAAAACAGCTGCTTTCTGGAACAGTACCGTTTATTTATTGTGCAATTAACAACTGCATAAAGACATGGTTTGGAACGGAAACTGTCTTTGCTGCAGATGGGCGACTGGCATTCGCTTACAGTTTACAGCCTTGTTTTGTTGTTTTTGACATTTGTTTGAATTTTATATTAGACGACATTTTGACTTATTGTGCACGCCACTAATTAAATACGAATCTAATTATTTGGAATATCTTAGAATGAAATAAAGTGATATTTTAAAAAATACCTTAAAGTGATTTTTTTTTTAGGAATTGTAATTATGTTCATTTTGATTTCAATCAAGTCACTTTAAATAATGATAACAGTTTCTAATTTGCAATTTAAAATAAAGAGTAGGGTGGGTGACGAATTGGGGGGAGGGGGGTACCTTTTCCAGAGTTACCCATAGGACAGGATATACTTTCAACTTCACAGCTCAGAATAGGGACACCTGTAAAATCTGTTACACACACATGCATGTTTTTCCCACCGTTTCACACTTCTTAAAATCTTTGCAGGTGCTCCCATGTGAATCCCCGACTTCCCCCTGAAGGCCCCCATCATACAAGCAATCCCTGTAATATCAATGGACACCTGTCTTCCAATAAAACTGGATATGGCACCTTTGATAGAAAAACCATACACTCAAGCTGAATGAACACTCAAAGCTATTTTATAAGTGTGGTTGGGAGAATGCTTCACATACACGATTTCTCCTTCTCACTTCCTTTATGTATTTAAACGAAGACAGTCATGACGACGACAGAGAATACAATTTAGATACTTTGAGCTTCTTATAAAGAACTTGTAAACAAAATGATTTATCTTGTGGAAATGTATTAAGGATATTGCTTTTTGAAGAGTTGCTGACCTAATGGGGCTGAAAATTTTCCATGAATAAAATCTGTAGACAGAAATACCCAGCCAGAGGTAAGACTTGGGAAAATGACACATTCGAGCGAGCGTGCCTTTTGAAACGCGCCAGACACTGTTGTCACAGCATGTAGAGACATCCAATAGCGTGGTATGCTAGCGATGGAGCCAGCTCAGGTGAGCTAACAGCCCAGGTGAGCTGCCAAAGCATCTCGGGACATGCCTCAGCTCCTAGTTCACTTCATTAAGACCCCGCAGGAGAAGGTGTGGACAAACACGCACCGCATGTCCGCATGCATCCCCGCGTGCGCATACCTGCGTGCTGGTCTGCCTGGGGAAACCTGGACACGGAGTTCTGCAAGGCAGCCAACTTGGACTTCATAGCGCGGAGCCCTTCGGTGAATCGCATCTCCTGTCCCTTTAGAAACTTCTCCATCTGGCGCAGCACGCCCACAACCTGGTGTCTCTCTATGCAACTCTATCCAAAAGAAAAATTACACTTCAGATCCTGACACAGCAAGTCATGCACATTTATTACATTTTATTCTACATAGAACATCCATCTGTTTGTCTTCCAATTGCTTATCAAAGTCATTGTCACAGAAGAACCTGACACCTATTCCAAGCAGCAGAGAACCCTATGCAGGGGACACCAGTCCATTGCAGGCTTTTATTATGAAAATTTTATCTAATGTTAAGTAATAACATAAATAATATTAAACAAAGAGAGGAGATACATCTGTAGTGTATGACATGATTCTGCACTGCACGAAATTTTAGCTACAGAACTGTGGTCAGCCTTACATCATTATTAATACAGATCCTTCCCCAGCTCTGGGCAACATGTCCTTCTGCTTCAGTGAGGTAGCTTTCTGGATCCCCTGGATGAGCTCAGGGTCACATGTGTGCTGTGCACGCTTGCCCTGCCCCTTGCTCTCTCGCCACATCTGGGACTGCAGGCATGTCAGGCTGCCGCCCAGATGCTCACCGGATCTAAGACCAAGTGCCCTTCGTGTGTTTTGGATGTAGCTGAGGGAGAAAGGTCTGAGTGATGTGCGTCCTTCGCATTCAGAACAATGGTACAACTATATAAGCTATTACTAATAGGAACCTTATATAACTGCATATTCTGCGGTTAAAAAATGAAAACAAATTTTTGGTTAAAAAACTGTACTAAAACCCCATTGTTCTGAAACATAGGGTACAAGGCTGGGGATACCCTGAATGAGATATGAGTCGCACCGCATGGCACGACCGCACCCCATGGGTAATCTACACTAGTGGTCAAAATTGTGGAAAGAATTCGAATACTGACGGTCATGTTAACAAACAATCAAAGAATGTTACACATATCATACATTGGACGATCAAATAAGCATTTGGAGCAACAGTTGAATGTCTGTAATCTCTAAAAATTGGAAGTTTTTCCACAATTTTGCCCCCTAGTGTAGTCACAAATGCACTTAACTGCCTGTTGTTACACTGTGACAGGAATCCTGCTCAAATATGATGGCAAACTCACAATCGTGGTGGCGTGAGGCTTCGATGCTATCCAGTAAACATCTGTGCCAACCAAATACGAAAAATCCATCTTATGTATAGTGATTCATGCACGTATATTACTTTCAAAAGCAATGGAGAATCTACAGCAAACCCAGACCTTTATACTTTTCCATAAGATGCATAAATAACCTCCTCTCCTCTCGAATAAACCTTCACTGGCTGCAGTTACATAAACCTGTAACAAAGTTAAACAAAAACTCGAACATTGTCAAAAAATGACAATACAGTATATCAGTCATATACAAAGACTGCACAGCTGTAATGTTAGATGATGACAGTAGACTCCTGTGAGGCGGGGGTGTTGACATCAGCACTCTATAAAGCGTTACGCTCTTAGGTAGGCCTGTTGTCTTTCACTGTTTCACTCTTAATCCGGAACGGCCAACTAATTTCACTGTAAGTATCTGCCAGCACATGGCTCTATTAGCACAAACCTCTTCCAATGCGTATCCTGAAAGCCACTCACTCCTTGCTCAACGTGCTGCAGGAGTGATGCAACAAGCTTGGAGGAGAACTCTGCTTGCCTGACTACTTGTACAGTGAAGAGAGGGACAATGACCCAGCCATGTAATCCATCTAAATGGAGAAAGGACAATTTTTCTGCAACCATCCAGGCAGGGACTGAACACAGACCCTCTTCTGTAGGACATGCTTTGATCAGTGCACAACAGCGCCACCAACTGGCCTGGATGTCTGCATTTAGCGGTATTCTATCATTTGAGACCCATCTGGACCACAGAGGACTGCACAGAAGACGGTCATGCTGCAAAAAGATATTACACTGAAATTCACAGTATGTAATTAGCCCTGGATTTAGGTACTTTCTATTCAAGTAGAATTCTGGTAGAGTGTGATTTTAAACAGATTATTGGGGTAAAGTTTTGGATTAATAGCTGTATTGTATCAGTACCTGTTTCACAGATTTACTGGTGATGTCTAATACTGGTGGTGGCTAATAATTCTGGCCAGTTCATACCAGCTGAGACCAGTTGATCAGGTCAAATAGCTTTAACTGGAATTTCCACTTGGATTCGTTTTAAGAAGTTTTCAAAACATGCACAATATTGTATTAAATGGCAAAAGATTTGGTGTATTTCTAATCAGAATTGTCAAATTGCAAATCATAATTAAATCATTACACAATTAAAAACTATTAAACTATTTTAACAATCACATGCAGCACACTTAATTTAAATTCATTCGAGAATAAGCAAATTAATTGACATTTGAATGTAAAATACAATAAACACAACAATACAAATATGCGACCATTATTCATTGAGATAATCTCGCGCCAGCTGGTTATGGTACGTATTATATTTTTTGATATTAGTAAATTATAGAGTTACTATCAGAGAAGCGCTTTTATATGTATGTAATATGCGCTTGCGATAAAGTTCATACTAACCTGCGTGACGCCGTGACAGTGATCGATCGCTGTCAAACACAGCAGCAGCAGACAGCAGCACTGAACTTTGCGCATCATGTCTTCAGCTATATTTGCGTTTAATTGCATATATCTATATTAAAACAGCGCGGCGAAAAACTCCAGGAGAAGTTAAAGAAAGCTTGTTGTATTCCAAATCTGAAACTTCAATCTACAGTAGAGCGCAGCGGGAAACAGGTTTCAAGTCTGAAGCAGTGATGCTCGTCTGCGGTATGCACACCAGCAGTTTGGGGATACTCGTATATCCATGCGCTTCAGGAGCCCGAAAGAAAAGTCAAAGCAGCTACCAAACACAGCGTGGACTCTTACTGGGGATGCATGTAGTAATCCCTCCCACCAACACCTCAACACAGCGCGAAATTCCCAGGTTTTTTGCCCCCCTTCTTTCGCTCGGAAAATCGCCATCGTCGGAACGCAAGATGCCATCTGGAAGTTCATGAAGCAGAACAGCGCAGGTTCGCCATATGCGCGAGCGCACTGCTCCGTCCTGCAGGTCAGAGCAAGTCAGATTATATCGCTGCTATTGAACCTACTTGTTAAAATGATCAAAAGCCGCACATACGCGGCTCAAACCCAACGCAGTTTCCCCCAAATAACAGTGATGTGCGGCGCTTCTTAAAGAAGGAAAAGTAGGGCTATATTTAAAAAGACAGCATGAAAAATTCCGTCTGACAGTATGTATGAATAGCATATGGATGATATTCGCACTGGGCTGCTACGTGATTTTCGTGCATACTGTTATGTATGCTTTTCTTTTTGCAGCATCTCGGATATAATTGGGGTTATGCATATATCATAAATCAGCAAGGATAATTGATTACTGATTGGGTTTCGTATATGATTTAATTAATTGCACTCTGTCTTTTTTTTAGGAAATTTTACTCCTGAACTCTTTTTGCATATTTGTCTATCCATCCAGTGTCTGCCACTTATTCGGTGACATTTAAAATATGATACACTGACAAAAAAAGAACATATTGAAGAATTGGTTGGCAGAGTGATTTTCCTGTTGGGCCCAAAACCACCAGTTATTCCTGGGCCTGTCTGACCTTGTTTTCTCATGTACATCACTTTGGATGAAAACAAATAAACAAAATGTCAAAATTTAAATACAACGATTACTTTCAATGTAAGCCGTCTGTCTTTTGCTTTGTTTAAATCTCTGAATAACAAGGCATTGCTATGACCAATACAAAATCTGACAGGTTTTGGTAAATAAATTGATTTTTTTTATGATTCACTGAGACCTATTTTAGCGGTTGCTGCCGAAAAAATGAAAATTTAGATGCAAAACTGTGTCCATAATATTTTAGCTCTCTTAAATCAACTAAAATATATTTTATATTTCATACAGTGCAGCTGGTATAACAATGGTACATCCATCCATCCATCCATACATCAATTTTCACAGATACCCTGCCATTCAATAGTATAATTAAAGTTAAAATGTCCCATCAACTCTGACCAGGATGTGTTCAAATGGTGGGCTGATAGATGGAAATAAAATGTTGAGAAATATGTATGTCTGAGAAATATGCATGTTCTAGCAATTATAGCTTACCCAGACCGTATATACTGAAGCGAAATAATAAAATCATTCATTCATTTATTCATTCATGCTTGTTTAGTTTATGATCGTGGGACGAACAGGCTTATATTAGTGAGACAGGACCCAAGGCAAAAGACATATCCTTGACAGGAGGCCAGAACAAAGCAAGGCACAAACACATAATCACATGAAAAGTTTTTATGTAAGTTTATTTCAGAATCGAAGATGAGCAGCTAAATGTATTTCTGGGGTTAGAATGACACCTACTGGCAGCAAGGGATAATTTCATCTCACCCAACAAAGAGGTAAATATATTTAAAACAGCTCTGGTAAAATGTATTTTTTAACAAAAAATCAAATAAACGGTTAATGCTACATCCTTTAAAAGTCTAGCAAACATGTGTTAAACTAATAAAATTTAGCTTATTGTTTCAAGAAAAACGCGTAGTTCTCTTTTCACAAATCATTCCGCTAGAATGACGTTACATGATTTTTCATTGGATAGAGTTCTTTACGGTCTGCCAACCTTTACTGTTTGACCACGACTTCATTTCTTGGGCGCTATGTACTCCAATCGAATCAGAGAGGTATTATATATTCGCATAAATTAAAGCTTATTGTCCAATGGTTAGCCGTATAGCTATGCAGCGGCCGCAGGCTAGACTGATCTCATAGGTCTAACCTTGCAAGTGGAAGAATACAACTAGCGTTCTTTGGTTCATCGCAGCCATTTTGAGAATGCGTTGCGGGCGCCATGTTTTGTGAAGGAATAGAAACCATCGAAAATGATTCAATTTCTGTTTGTTTCACCCTCCGTCTCCAATATTTCACCAAGAAAACAGTCAACCGACGGGACATTAGCAAAGCGGGGGTATCAAAACTGTGTTTACAGTTTAAAACATTGATAAGAGACTGGATAAAGTCTGTGTTTACTGTTTCACTGTAAAGACTTGTAACCGTGAGTTTTTTAAACTAATGCAATCCTTCATCATCTCTCACAATCCAACGTCTCCTTTGAGTGACTGAATGCAACTCACTCTTGTTTCGGGAGAAGGGCAATTTCGTTTCCAATCATCATGGCTTTCGCGAGCCTTTTCTCCAATCCCCCAAACCCCGTTCTTGACAAAAACATGACAGACTCTGAACTTGCAGGGGACGAAAGGTCGAGTAACATTCTTATCTAAAAAATTATTTTGTAAAAGTTCATTTGTGCGGCTAGAGTAAATGCTTGTATTCGTTCTATTTTTGGGGAGCTCGGTGTAAATTTATTTTGTTGCGGTGGATTTCCTGGATTAAGTCAGGCCTTAGCAAGCTAGGTAGCTAGATCCCTTTTGCATGCTTCCTTATTTTTAATATTACGGAGCTAGCTTGTAGCTCTCAAACATTTTCGTGCCATAAACGCACTTGTCATAGAAACTGAGTTGTGCAATCCAATAAACAGGTCGGGTAGTCGTTGTGTAGTTAGCGCAAGCGAATAGCTAGCCAGCTAACCAGTTTGGAAGATTTTTTTTTCCTTTGGGGGGGGGCACAACAGGAAGGGATGTCTCGACCATTTTGAAAGTGTGGCTCGTGACTTTCATGTTGCCAGTTTTTTTTTAATATGTAAATGAAGGTGACGTACGACAGCCTCGCGCGTTCGCGCGCTCTGTCTGACATTCCCATGTGAGCGTTACTTAGCTGCCAGTAGAGGGGAAACTAAATTCACTGAAACAGGTCAACGCAGTTTACGTAGTTTGTAGCGGTACAGTGCTGGTAATAATTCCACGTGTTTCACTTCCATCGGTTTTCCGGGGAATTAATAGTTGTCCATCTTTCCCAGTTTAATGGTTATATCCTTTTGCATAGAGTGGAGAGAAATATTTGCATGTGGAGGACAAATTATGTGGATTATTAACTATAAGACTTGCTTGCTGGTATTGACAGCGAGAGACTTAACTGGTAATATGCCTGCCTATATTTCAGCCTGGAAATGTTTTGACTTGTTCTAGTTACATGAAGTTTGATATGTAGCAGCAGTTCAGTGTTTTACTCTATTATTTAGCTGACACTTTTACCCAAAGAAATGTACATGTTTTGACCCATTTAAAAAGTAAGATTTTTGAGTTAATTTAGGATTAATATCTCTCAACAGTAGAACACCTCCTAGGATTTTACCAGTTATTAGCAGACTAGAAGTCTATGCCCTATTCCACTCTGAGTCCTACTGCCTTACTTAGGTTTGCAGGCTGTTAATACTAGTACAATCATTTTAGTGAAGGCTAATAAAGTAGGTTCATTAAAAATCTTAGTTTTCGGGTTTGTTGTGGTTCTTCAAAAACTTTAGGTTAACCTGGATTTTTTGAGAAATACAAGTATTTAACTAATGTTAAAACTGACATAGATATTAGTTTTGTATACATATATATTTATATTTATGTTTATAGTATGCATATACCATAATTATACTATATCTAACCTGTATAATGAACCTGGTAAATTTTAGTTTTTATATTGATATTGGCAGAGAAATGTGATAATTGACTTAGAAATAGTAGCTGTAATATTAATGTGCATTTAAAAATAATTACCTTGATCTGTGATTGAAGTCTTGCAAATTGGCATTTAAAACACCATTTAAGTATCAGCTGTGCAAATTAGATAAAATGTTGAAAATACTTTTTTAAATGAGTATAAAAGCAATAATGAGGTTTTGAATCAAAGTACATTTCCATGGGCTGGAGTATCATTTGTTCTGAAGTTAATTTTAGATTTTTATGTTAATTAGCTGTGTTGTCAATTTTACCTTTTATAACTACCACTTTCATGGACACAGACAATTACGTATTAGGATTTGGCTCAGCAATCCTCAGGTTATAATTCCATTTTTGGTTACCAGCTGGTTATACTCTGCTTAGGGAGTGGTTATGTAAATGATTTCACACAAAGAGGTTTTCTGTCTCGAGTTTATAAGAAGGTCATGCAGCTCTAGGGTTTCTTTTTCTGTTTAATTAGCTAACAGGCTGTCTGTTCATAAATGGAACGTAGAGGTGACTGCAAACCGAGGTGTTTACTCAGTTAAAAGTGAACAGGAATTTTCAGGCCTTCTGGAGCCTCAGGTTTTTTGTTTTTTTTTTTACATTTACATTGTTAGATTGTAGGAAACACCTCACCTCTTGATTGTGATGGTCTTACAAGCTTTCAGGCATTGTTGAGTTCACTTTAATTAAATGGTCACTTCATGCAGTACTGGGGAAATATGCCTGGTATAGACATGCAGACTTAAGTGGGTTCTAATGTTTTTAATTAGGTTTTCTCGCCTCTATTGCTGTTACTTATGCAAATGATATTACAGATAATCAGTTTATATATGTGTCTATATCTGCTAATATTCACAACATCCATTCTGCTTTATTGAAATGCTTTCAGTACATGCATGCCATCATCAGTAATACAGCGTATCTCCATAGACTCGCCAGTACAATTAGATTGTATGTTTGTAATCCCGTTCTGATAGCCTTGGCATCTTGCCAGGTACGCTGTTCATTGTAGCAGTTAATTGTCCATTGCAGTTAAATCTTCACTCCATTGAGATCCGTTCCTCTAACAAGTAATAAGTGACCGACAGCGAAACTGTTTTTCGAAATTTTTGGTGAACCATAATGTTTGAAGCAGCTTTGAACTTGATAGCTAAAGTATTGTCAGCAGTGACCAAATCCAAAGTGAAGTTATGTTGTTGCCCCATTTATTTGAGAAAACAATCAAGACCTGAGATTGGTTCATTTTCCAGTCAAGCAATTTTTCAGGCCAAGGCTTTACCCAGGAACAGTTATACCCCAGCATTTCTTTGAATTTCAGCTAAAGACAGCATACAGTTTCATACCCTTGCGAAGAAGCTCTGGAATTGGGCATGCAGTAATTTGGTATCAGATGCTGGTTCAAACCTTTGTAGACTGAAATGTTCGCTATGCGGACAGAATGACTTTAGCTTTTTCTCAGCTGAGTCATACCCAGTATTCACAGTGTCCTATCTGTCTACAGTTTGCTTTGCCCATAACAGTACAAGGGCATGGTGGTCCAGGCCTGTATTCCTAAGTCTCAGAGGGCTCCTCTTTTAACCACAGGGCTCCCATTGACGAGATCTCCCCCTTTCAGGCCCCCTGCCGACATGCTGGCACTGTAATTTCCTGCTAGTTTATCATTATAAACGTACACTCTACTTATCAGTAGAAGGTTAAAGGTATTTTCAGTAAGCAGTTTCTGATGTTTGTTTAGTGTGACATTGACTTATTTGCCTTGGTCGCAGTGAAGATGTCAAGAAAAGCTGTGGTGGTTGTTGGTATATGAGCAGCCCAATTGTGATATGAATCACTTGTGTAGCTTAAATTGATATTTGCATTTATCTAGGAATGTTAAGCATGTTTAGGTTGCAGTTACTTGATTTGTGTTTAAAATAGCTTGATTTTTTTCTGTTTTTTTGCTATGCTTTATAAGCCAGATTTTGGTATGGATACTGCTATTGTGTTTTTACATTTATAATCACTGTTGTTGAAGTTTTTCAACGTATTAGATGCATGATTCGAAAGGACTTTCATGTTGACTAGTGCTGCAGTGAGCAAGGAAGGGATTTTTAAAATGTAATATAAGTATTAAAAAATATTCTTCTATAATAAGAATTTTTTTGATTCTACCGACTTAACGGTATTTGATTTGTAATGTGTTTTGCAAATGTTTCATGAAGAGAGGATGGCGAGCTGGAGGATGGAGAGATCGACGATGAAGGGGTCAGCCTTGAAGATGAGGCAAAAGAAGTGAAAGAAGCCAACGAAGAAAAAGAGAAAGAGAAGGAGAAAGATGACAGAGGCCACAGACACTCCAGGAAGAGGTACAAGAAAGTGAAGGAGAAGAGGCGATCCAAGAAGAGAAGGCGGGACAGGCAGAAGGTGAGCTTGGTGGGTCAGTGGCGTGGTCGCCATCAGCCTCCACCTCAGGGTTAGGAGTTCATAATACCACAAACACTAAAGGCAGCAGGCTGATATCATGGCATATGGAGTCATAGAAAACGTCTTTAAAATCAAGCTTTCCTGTTTTTATGTGTAACATGATGAACTCAAACAAGTACGTTGTTGTCACTGGGTCATCTCTATTTTGTCTCAGTGTGTGTCATCAGACTTTGATTCACTGTTAAACCTCTTTAACCAGTCATATTTTTTAACTACTACTTTTTCTTCATTCTGGTACATTTCCAGAATTGTTAATAGCTTGTTTTCCTTCGTAATCTGTGGGGTGGGGAGCCTTGGCACGGTACTCCTCCATGTAATGTTTTCGCCACCTTTTCCCCCACTCTTTTGGCCTCAGCATCACTCCCCCTCCAGCTCAGACACTTCAGACAGCTATGACTCGGAGAACGAGCGCCCGGAAAGATCCAAGAGCAAAAAGACCTCAAGCTCTTACCGTGACTATGACGGCCAGGTCGGTGCTATAGTTTGCATCCATTCATTCATTTGTCAGTGAAGCTGAACATTGATACCTGAATGACAAAACAGACACTTCAAGAACAGTAAGTAAAAGTAGCCAACAAGAAGTTCGGTATTATTCTGCGTCCATCACTTCACACCCAGGCAGGGCAGGAATGAAGCCCTGAGTCTTGGAGCTGCCCTGCATCCACAGCATTAACTTATTAACCAAGAAAAAGATTTTACACCTTAATATGAAGGAACAGTCTCAGAGTCTAGCATGAATTTAGCGCCCCTGGGCTTGTAATAGACTGTTACCTGCATTCATGCGTCTTTGATGTCTGGATATTGATGACTTTTTAGCATGGGCAGTCCAGTGGAAGCCACTCTAAGATGCAGAGGCATAAAAACAGCGACTACGACAAGTTCAGCGACTACAGTGAGGAAAAGTACGAATACGACGGGGAGGACGACGGCTATTCCAACGAGCTGTGCCATTACCGGCCAGGCAAGGAGGCCATGGCAGGCGGTCAGGGTAAAGGCTGCCCTCTCAAGGAGCAGATGAAGAGGAGCAGCATGAAGGGAGTGCTGAAACACCAATGTGAGCGAATCTCCACAGGTTATGCTGTCATCTCTCTCTCTTTTGTCATAGGGCACTGTAATATATGCTAGGGATGACGCCCAATCCAGTTCTCTGAAAGACTTACCTGCTAAAACTGAAGCAGCTCACAGAGCTATAGAGCAGGGGTAGAGAACCTGATCCATGGAGAGCCGAGGTGGCTGGGGGTTTTTGGGATGACCTCTCAGTTAGCCAATAACTGTGGGTCCCCAGGACTGGAGTTGAGAACCACTGTTTTATTATTGGCTGATTGAGAGGTCATCCCAAAAACCTGGACCAACAGCGTCTCTCCATGGATCAGGTTCCCCACCCTTGCTATAGTGGAATGGCGCAAAAGTTTGTTCTTCCCTGTTTTTCCAACACGGGTCATTTTTCTTGCAGAATACTGATGAGTATGTTCGGTTCAGCAGCGCCTATATAAACAAACTCAGGCTCGCACACTTGCGTTGTATTAACAACACCTTTGACGAATTTGCTGTGTCCGTCTTAAAGCAGCGTTCTGCCAGCTTCTCTCCAGCTTTAATTGAGCCGGATTTCTCTGCATTTAATGCGTGGCTGCAGATCCTGGACCGAAAGGGAGGGGTCGGGGCGGAATCGGCCGGGGACGGGGAATTCCCAACAAGAACAAGAAGCTGAAGGGCAAGAACTGGGGGCGCGGCCGGGGCCGGGGGGGCGACCAGGGGGGAGACTGCATGAAGGAGGTGAGCATCCGGGACGGTTACAGGCAAGCTTTTGGCCAACTAGTATGATAACAAATGTAGAATAGTACCCAAGTGAATTACGCACTTATGAGTGAGCACATGGCCAGCTAGAGGTGACCTGACATAGTTGTTTTCTTACTCATTGTCGGCTATTTTGTTTCTCTTTTATCTCGCAAAGGGGCCCCCAAGCTTTCAGAAGAAGCGTCCAATTATGACGCAGGAGTTCATCAATCAGCACACGGTCGAACACAATGGTAGATACATCTGCAAGTACTTTCTGGAAGGAAGATGCATAAAGGTAAGGAGGCCAGGAGAGCAGTGGGCGGGCGGTACTTGGTCCAGCACAGCCGTCCAAGTATTCAACTGTTTATGTGGAAGAGGGCCCTATTCAAGTCATTTTTAGTGTCATAATTTCACTGCAGTGAAGTCAGTCTATTATTGGAACATAATTATTTTAAAATATCTTGTATATTTAAATAGTTTTTGTTGTGAATCAAATTGTGAAAACCAGAACATTTCTGAGAAAAACTGCACGGTTCAGTACTGGCAGAAATTGTAGGACTGGGACCGGCACCATTGAATACTTTTAGAAAATCACTATCATAAATCTTTGAATGCAGTCTTCTTTCTTGGAATTCATTCATTACTGATAAATTTCAAATTCATATTGGGATCTGAACCTATGGCCAGTTACCCTTTTGAAGATATTTGGTTGTTTCTGAGCACCAGGAAGGTGGAGGAAACCAGTAAGAGTGAGAGAGACCACTCACTGTCACACTGCCATGAGCAGATAGTCACCTGTCATTGCCTCTTGGGTCTTCACAGGGCGATCAGTGCAAGTTTGAGCATGAACTCGTCATTCCGGACAAGAAGAAGGAGCTGTGCAAGTTCTACCTCCAAGGCTACTGCAGCAAGGGGGAGAAGTGCAGTTACATGCACAATATCCTGCATGCAGCTTCTCCTGCAACGTGATGATTGGCTTCTTGCACCATGCTAGAAATGTCATTCCTTTTTGAGGTTTCTGAGGCTTTAACAATTAAATAATAAAGCTGGTTCTTTGCTAGGGTGACCTTGATGTTACTGATTTGTTGAGATGGATGTTTTGTTGTAGGAATTTAGGAATTAAGTTGCTATACTTAAGAATACAAGGACATCCCCCCTCCTGGGGGGTTGAATGGCTGTCCTGCTCATTGTGTTTTGCAAATGCCTGTCGTTTGAGAGGGAGACAAACCACCCAAGTCACAATGGTCTAAGTCTAAGATGTTTGACATCTATTCCATCTTGTTCCTTAGCTCTTGCTCAGTGCTTCCTGGGTTGCCTTCACTGCCACACTGTACTGTAGAAATAGTTAGGAAAAATAGATAAGTGGTTGTTCATTATTTTGAAAGAATCTCGCATTATAGCAAGCATGCATCATATAGCAATGTCATAACTTCATTTGTTTTTATTATCAGATGTACTTTTATTGTATTCAAACTAATACGTGAGTTTTGTCCTTGACCCATAAATTCACATGAATATCCATGCAAGTTCTTCCACACAGGGGCAAAGTGCTACCAGGGAGATAAATGCAAGTTCTCCCACGAGCCACTTACTGATCTAACCAGTGAACTGCTGGAAAAGGTCAGAAGTACCACCTTCAAAATGAGGAAAATACAGAACACGTGTATGGTTTTCATCAGGATGGGAAATCAGCCTTGCTGAACAGTGGAATGGCTGAAATGTGATAGTGGTTTATAAGGTATTCCTAGCTATTGCTCTGCTCGACACAGAAAGGGCAGCTTAAATTCTGCTTCACATCTGTGCAGGTCCTGAAGACTGAGGAGGAGGCTATGGCTGAGGATGAGCAGGAGCTGGAGGAGCTGAGGAAGCAAGGCATCGCCCCCCTGCCCAAGCCCCCGCCGGGGGTGGGGCTGCTGCCTACGCCTGGCCCCAGCAGCCCTCAAGATATGGGGCCCTGTGGGAAGAAGATTCCTTCCCTGTTTGAGATTGTGGTTCAGCCAACTGTGGACCTGGCTCAGAAGATCGGGCTCCGGTACTGCGCCTGCCCTCGCTGTGTTTTTGCCAGTGTTTACATCCCTTCTATGACATGAGAACATAAAAAATTAGGGGCAAACTGTCCTGACGAGCAGGATTTTATTTGTTTGATGGCATATTCAGTAATATCTCAGTTTTTGGACCAGTTTTTGTCTTGGCGTCCTTATTATAACAATTTATTGAGAAAGATTAGCTGATTTAAAAGTTGAGGTTGAAAACTGGAAGTACAGCGTGTGGAATGAAAGTTAAGTTATGCCCAGAGCTGTCAGATCTTATGAAGCGCAGTTTTAAGTGCAGCATTTCTGAAAGCACATGTCCTTTGTCTTGCAGATCCAATTTCTCCTCCTCACCTGGCCCTCAGTTCCCTGGGAATGGACCCCCACCCCAGTTTGCAGGAGGTGCGGACGACATGCAGGGTGCTAATATGCTACCCCCGGGCACCAGCTGCCCCTCAGTCCCAGCTCCAGGCTCCCCCAGTGCCATGGCTTGTCCGCCCCACCCCCATATCGGACCGCCCATGAGCCCTCCCGGAGCGTCTCTGCAGCATGGCTTCCACCCAGGACCTGCCATGCACCCTCCAGCAGCCCCTGGCCAGGCGGCCGCTTTTCACACAAGCCCTCACGGTAACCGTCCCAATGCCAACCCCCAACAAAAACAGCTGGGGCCTTTCGCCCCAGGCGCAGACCTGCCGATGCAGCAGAACGTGCTGTACCCGACAGTGGGTCAGAACCGTTCAGTGTTTTATGACGGCTACTACGGCAGTCAGAGCGTGGGTCAGGGAGGTAAGAGCAATGTGGTAATTCATTGTTTTTACCTTTCTGCTCTCAAATGACGTGAAGTCTTACCAGGATATTAATCACAGGATGCAGCGCATTGCTTTCTGCAAACACAAATGATCTTTTATTTTTTGGAGTTCGTGTTAAGAGTCTGGGCTTTTGCTGGCTCTTTTGCTGTGTTTATGAAAATACAAACCCTGGCCACAGATACTTGGGTGGATTATTGTCTTAGATGTGATGGTGCACCACTCTGGCAAGAGTCTGACAATTAGTGTCAGAACAAATATCAAATTGGAAGAATTTAAGGAAACGTGTATTAAACATATTGTCTTGCTTTACATGAGGAATCTGGTTTATGTGGTTTCTTAATGAATAGTAAACTTATCCTTATAAAAACGTCCAGTTTCCCCATAAAGAGACTCTGAAAACTGTCCTGTCTTTTTTTAAAATTTTTTTTATTTTGATTTTCTTTCTCTTGTTACACGTTCAAAAGACACATATAAATATTTTCAAAGCGTGACGCTTGTAAACAGTGGAGCAGTGATGTAACCGAGTTCATCTCTTTCAGAAGAAGGCCCCTCACTGGAACATCTGACCTTCGACTGCACCCAGGTGTCCCAGAGCAGCGCCGAGTCCAACGGCTCCGTCCCAGTTCCAGACTTCCTGCCGGCCGTGCAGAAGGCCCTGTTCATGCGGCTGAGCCAAAAGCACCAGGAGGATGGCGCTGCGGGCGAGGAGGTGAAGGGGCTCAAGGCCACGGGCAGAGACAAGGGTGAGGGCGTCCGCCTTGCAGCGGGGGCATGGTCACTCCGCATGGCCCACATGTAGCGGCAATAAATAATGACACCACCACATCTATCCCTGGGAGCGAAAGCAGATTTGGGTGTTTCGTACAAAATCCATTATGAATGTATGAGATTAATCAAACATTTGTCATATCAACACATGCAGTTAAGATTATGATTTAAATGTATTGGATAGGATGTCCTGATCTGTAAAGGGTAGTTAGAAGAGAGATGGTGTAGAGACTAAGATGGAGCTTATTGGGTAAATTAAAAAATTTAATAAAATGCAGTTGTAATTTCTAACATTTGTGAAAAGTTGTTGGTCAGTCATTATATTGGTTCAACAGATACATCATGATGTTATGAAACCTGTTTACATATTAATTGACAAAGAAGAAATGTTTATGCAAAATATTACTGAAATTTCACTTGGACCCTGTAATGGATCAGGGATGGATGGATTGCTGAAATGCCTGTAGGGTCAATTCCTCTGCCCTTCAGTAAGTCAGTGCTTTAGATTGGTTCAGCAGTGGCTTCCTAAGGTTCTGGGATTAACCTGAAATATTGTTTCAGATGAAGCTACCGGCTGGTATTCCAGTGATGATGAGGATGGCAACAGCATGACAGCTATCCTCAAATCCCTCAAGAAGCAGAATGAGATGATGAAGAACCTGCAGCAGCCTAAAGTGCATCAGGCCGGCATCCCATCAGTGGGGCTCTGTGACCCCCGACTGCAGAAGCCCAGTGACCCTCGCACCAAAGCGGACCCCCGACAGCGGGCAGCGGAAGCGCGGAAGGCCGAGGATGCCTCTGCTGACCCACGGGTGACACGGGACCCCCGCAAAATGAAGCTCCTGGAGACTGGAGGTCCTAAGCAGGACATACACCGCCACCCGCAGCTGCACCCCCCTGCCCCCTACAAGCCCCTGACTGGAGATGAGGATGACGACAGGGAGCGGGAGCTCAGGGAGAAAGCGGCCATCATCCCCCTGGAGCCCCGTCCGGGTGCAGCCCTGCGTGACCCCCGCTGTCAGCTCAAGCAGTTCAGCCACATCCGTGTGGACATCCTGCTGTCCCGGCCAGCCTTCGCTCAGACGGTGGTCTGGGCTCCCGAGGACCTGATCCCGCTCCTCGTACCTCGACAGGAGCCCTCCATCAACCTGCCCCTGCCCCCGCTTATCGCTGACGCCCGGCTAAATCGCAGCCTCGGCCCCCCTGTGGAGCCTGCCTCCTCTCCCCCACCCCTGGACCCTCGCTTGGCTGCTGCCCGCCTAAAAGACGGAATTGGTAGGTCAGCAGGCCTCGCCAGCAGGGCCCCCGAGCTTAAACCGGCCCCAGAGAAATCCTTGGACCCACGGACTCATAAACCCCTGGACCCCAGGATTAGCCGATCGGGAAGTCAAGATTCTAGGTTCCCAGTTCCCAAGGATTCCAGTGGCAGTGGGGGGGGCATTGATCCGAGGTTACAGCGGGTCGTCACTGGATCTGCCCTAAAACCAGAGCCGGAGAAGCTCCCCCCATATGCCCCCAAGCTCTCCTCCAGTAGTGGGGGGCTGGGCAGCCCTACCTCGCTGCTGGGTGGGATCAGCCTGTATGACCCCAGAACCCAGTCAGCTCAACCCTCGAGGGACGAGGGTGAAGAGCTGCAGAAGCAGCATAGCATCCTAAAGCAGCCCGTGAGGCAGGGAAGCCCCCAGCCATCTTCCGCTCCTGCCCCCGACGACAAGCTCCAGGATGATCTGTCAGACACGGGCGGATCTGGGGGACTGGGCAAACCGTCACGCCCCCCGGCCACCCTGATGTCCTCCCCGCCCTCTTCTCCCCTCTCTGGGGCTCATGCCGCCCCTGCTGTGCACAACCTTCCCATCCAAGCACTGGCGGGGCTGATACGGCCCCCTTACAGCGACCCACGGCAGGCCAGAGCATCAGGGCAGGCAACAGGAGCATCACAGGAGGATGCCGAGAGCAGCGAGGAGCCGGATGACAGGCCCCTCAAGGATGTGTTTAAGACATTTGACCCCACAGCATCTCCTTTCTGTCAATAAACAGACAGCAGCTCGCAGAAATGAATCAAGATGGCTCATATCTGTAAATATGTACTCTAGCATTCTCGCTCCTCCATGAAACACTATTGAGCTTTATATATTTATTTATTTTAAATGTATATAATTCCTATCTCACAGGCACTAATAAAAATGAGCTCTTACTGTTTTTATGGTTTCAGTTATTTGTGTATTGATAGAGATGTACAGGCAGAAACACTCAGTCAGTGCAGAATGGTCTTTAAAATGTTTCAGTGACATTCAGCTACTAGAGCATCTCTGCGAGGTTCAGGGAGCAGTTTATCGGGGTCCAGAGATGGTTAGCGAACCACAGGTATATATAGTGAATGTGATGGGTAAAATAAAGATTATTTTGTCAGTAATTGTGCATCAAAGATATGTAAACTCTTACAAGTGCAGTATTATGGTTTTAACCTTTTTTATTGTGTGCTGGGGGAAAAAAAATAGTATAGAAACTGCCACTTTTATATAACTGAAGAATATTTAACTCATTAATAGAAAAAAATATATCCCACCAACAACTTGTCCATCACCCATATTTTGCCGCTGGTACTGAGACTTTTCTATTTGGATTTATTGCACACATGACAATAACAAATGTTAAAACCATAAAACAATTGAGTTTCATTTAAAAAAATATGTATTTTTTGGCTTTATGGTGCTATTTCTGTTCTGGAATTAGTGGCATTTTTGTTTTTATTATCTAATATGGCTTTACTGTAAATGGCTTCTTTTGTAATATAAATGCAATGCTTGTCATCGACGGTTCTTTTTGTTGTTAAATTGGATGTCAACTGTATTTGACTAGAAAGAAAACTCGGTCTAGCTAGACATGGTATGTTGACTTTTTTTATCCGTCTTAAATAAAAGAAAAGAGACGTCTGCAGATGAGATAGTGTGCAAGAATACTTTGATCAGCATGATGCTTGTGGAAGGTAAATTTCACCTGGAAGTGATAGTCACTTCCTATGCTGTTATCAACACACGTTTAAATACAGTGACTGACACGGTCATAGTGGAGGGCATCAGGCTTTGTCATTTAAAGGCTTCCTTCATGTAAAGGGGGGGCGGCTAGCCTGGGGCCTGGCAGGTACTGTGATGTTTTACGGAGGCCCAGCTCATCCGTCTCCAGGCAGGAGTTCTGCTGGGCCCGGTGAGTCAGTAGGTTCCGCCTCCACTGGAGACACAGTATAGCAGCTTCAGCACCATCTGAGTCTGGATCTGGTTGCTTTAAGCCCTGGTTTGCAAAGAGATCTACATTACATACAGTGCAAAGGTACAATATACTACAATAATCTTCAGGCTAGGAGTATAATTTTTATTGGTGACAATGGCAGTGGTTCAGGATTTTTCAGATTATTAGGAAGCTCATTTTGGCAGGCGTAGGACGGCACAGTTGGCTACTTGTTCTGAACATTTGAATCAAATGATCATTTTTGAAGTTGTATTATAAGATCATACTCTGTAGAGGTCACTTGAGAACACAATTAATAATATGACCCTTTTCTGTGATGCTGGGAAATCTTCCCATAAAAATTTTAAAAAGGTACTGAAAATGGCAGAGAAATTAAAGTCAAAAACCTACAGTATTTTAAATGCTGTTGGCAGTTTGGAACCATGTGCTTTCATCTTGTCCCTGCCCGTGCTGGACAGCACTGTATTTACTGATACCTGAGTGGTAGGTAAGGTGGGCTGGTGGGTGTTACAGGTACCTTTATGCAAGCGGTCTCAGCGGCCCGGATGCCCCTGAGAATGACGTGGAGCAGACTCTGTGCATTCTTCACTAGGATCTCATTGGATGACTTGCAGCTAGCTGTTGCTGCGTTGACACTGGAAAGAGGCATAAAGCAGGAATGTTCAGCTTGGTGTTTAGTCCAGGCAGGAAATGCCTCATTCTTCCTTGTCATGCATTACGTGTAAATTTTTAAAATTTACTGACCCTTTATTCTGCCAGTGTTTTCTAAGGGCAAATCTTTAGTAGATGCAGTATATTAGGTTAAATTATTATATATAATATAATTATTATATTAGGTTAGGCCTCTGTGTACATCCAAGGAAAGAAAGCCGGCGCTTGAACATTACCATTTATCAAGCTATACAGAATAATTTCAAACTGCAAATTGAGTGTCGTGGAAACCTCTTTATTTTGGTGTTAACGGTGACTGGTGCTTGGTGTGGGCCATCAGTTTTTAGGAGAATCGGACTTTGGGTAAACTGTGAAGGACCATAGGCTGGTCTGGGGTGGTCCTGATTGTGAAAAGCTGCTGACATTTCGATCCTTATGTAATATGAGCTCTGGGATCAGGCTAGAACTTTTGCAACCAATTAGAACTATTGAGATCTAGAGCTGCACATCCAGTGTGAATTTTTATACTGACTTCAGTCTTTCTGACATCCTTGAAGTGAAAAACAACTGTTGATTTCCAAACAAATCCAAAAATGAATTAAATGAACATCATCTCTACAGTGATCCTAGTATGTGACTGTGTCTGTATATTCCCTGCGAAAGACTGATACCTGATCGAGGGTGTACTCCAGCCTTGTGACCTGTGCTGTATGGCAGTGTTTCCCAATCCAATCCTTGGGGAACCCTGGACAGTCCACGTTTTTGCTTCCTCTCAGCTCCCAGCACCTGTACCAGGTATTTGGTGTTCTTGATTGGCTGGAAGCTGGGAGAGAGCAAAACCATGGACTGTCCAGGGTTCCCCTAGGACTGGGTTGGGAGACGCTGCTGTATGGAATAGGCTCCAGAACCCCTGTGACCCTGACCAGGATTATATGCACACAGTTCCCATTCTAAATTTCAGTACTTATCACCCTCAGGTGGACTGGTGGGCTCGGATATAAGTGGAACTGAAAAATTTAGAGAGCACCTCTGTTGCTTCAAGGTCTCACCTGGCGATTATGGTAAGCTGGTTACTGATAGTGAGAATCTGCTCTGTAATGTAGAGAAGGTCATCCTTGCAGCGTTTGTCAAGGCAGTGCTCTGCGATGACCCTCACAAACTGAGTGATGGACTGACAACCTGAGATCATCTCTCTGGCAGTGTAAATAAACACCTCCTTGCTCTGTCAGAAAATAAATTATTTGTGGTTAGGTTTCTAATACTGTTTTATATGTGGCTTTATCCCAATCCACATTTTCGTGTCTAAATCATAAAGCCAAGATTGAAACACAAAATTAAGGTACAATCTTTACACATCCATGTCCTTAAGAACTATCACTAATTCTTTTTCCTTTGGTTTGCCAGTACTAGTCTAGAATCTGTTCAGAGACCTCATTACATGATGGCATTATGATGTGGTGAGTCCCTGTTCTTTTGTGTCATACTTGACCTGGATGGGACCTCTTCTCTTCAGGAACTGGACCATGTGATATATCTTTTCCGCCATGTCTTTTGTCACTTGAACGATGTGGTTGTTTTGTCCATCCCACTTGTCTGTCTCCCTTTTCAGGAAGAGGGAGGTGTAGGTGAGGGAGGGCGCCACACTGCAGTCTGCAAGCTTCCTGATGCCCTAGAGGGATTGATATCCACACTCTAGTGTCGGCCAAATGAAGCTTTATGAACCATTTGCTGTATTTTCTGACACCACTAGATGGTGCTCTCTATTTAAAAAAGGGCTCAATATATGCTCCAAAGCAAATCAAGAGCACCATCTAGTGGGGTCAAAAAATACAGAAAATGGTTCATGAAACTTTATTTGGTCATCACTACCACACTCACATACATGAAAAGCAACAGCTGTATTTCCATTCATTTTGTACAGTTTTAATTATAATTGCACATAAAGATCTAATCTGTATTTGATTATAGTGATTTTAACAGATTCATTGAAAATTAGTTACATTTTTTGATCATAATTTATGCTTTCATACCATTTTGGGAAGCACCTCAGATGCGGCAAGGTTGTTCTTTTCTTCCATGTTTACACTCAATGCAGAGCTTATTTGCCTGGCACACTTCACAGGTCTGGTTTCCTCTGTTTGGACCTCAGATAACGTAACTGGCATTTCACAGAGCTGTTTACCCTGCAGGAGAAGTTTCACTTGGTCTTTTGTTGCCTGGTGAATGCCCTCCACTTTGTTAATTTCTTCCACGAGGAAGCGAGCTTTTGCTGACCAGCATTGCTTCTGAACTTCCAGACTCAGTACCTCAGAAGGGTCCTGGGTTTCAGCCATTTTCCTGGCTCGGCTCACAATTTCTGACGTTTGCGAGGAAAGATGGTCTTTAGTAAATCTCAGGCTGCTACGCACCCTGGGGTCTCTGATATAAAGCAGACTGTCTTGAATCTTCTGTGCTGCAGCTTTCACATTTTCCAACAGTGATTCAGCACATCTCTCGATATCCACATGTGCTGTTTGTGCCTTTTCATCTTTTCCTTTATCTGCAGCGGCCAAATGAGCTAGGTGGACAATGCTCTTAACTGCATCTGTGTATTCCTCATTTATAGTGCTGACCAGACTTAATAGAGCATTCATTTTAACTTGAAGCTGTCTTTGCAAGCACTCAGTCCTGGCAAGCTGGTGAATGTCAGTGCAGGACACACTGCCAAGGTTATCAGCTGCTTGAAGGTAGGCCTCAGTCAAACATTTCACGTCCTGCTGAAGGCCTCTCATGTTTTTAATTGTGCTGTTATTTTTGCAATTCAGTGAGGACAATTCTGAAGCCTCTTGTATTCGCAGAGAGTTTTCTGACCACATTGCCAACTGTTTCTGCAGAGTTAAATGACCTTTTCCTCCCTCCTTTGCAGACCCTAACATCTTATCAATTGCGTTAAGCAAGTCTTGGATGGAAAGAGCCCACAGGATACCTAGAGTCTCTAATTTATAAGGCTCAGGCATCAAAGTGGCCAGATCAGTGAGGTGCTCAGCATTGGCCTGGGCGGTCTTTAGTTTCTTGTGCACCACGACACATTCCTGATGTTTGCTGTGCACAGAAAGGTCAGAAGACGTAACAAGTTCAACGACATCTGCACATGCAAGCATCACCTCATTGACCTCCTGTGTCTTATCAGCAACTGTTTTGTTTGGTTGTCCTTGAAATATCAGGCAGATTGCATGGTACCAGGTGCCTGTGGCAGGAAGCAGAATCTGCCGCATGCTGTAGATCCTATCAGAAAAAACTATGGCTTCTCGGGCGATGCTATCTGCACTCACAGAAGAGCCCATGGCTGCCTCCTGAGCTAGTTGCACTACCTTGTGAGTCGTGGCCACAATACCTTCTCTGAGGTTTTCTAGTTTTAGCCTACCTCCAGTGTCAATCAGAACCCCAGCTATTTGCGCAGCCTTAGCGTAACAGTTGGAGAGCTCCAGGACATCAGTGTTGGCCATGTTAACAGCTGTTAAATCTTTCTTTTTGGCTGCATTTAGAATTTCCTGCAGCGGTGGCATGAGATGAATGTCTTGAACAACTTGTATTGGATTCATATCACTGGTGGCTGGACCCTGACTGTCATTGTCTATATCAAACACCATAGAGAATTCATCAGAATCCTTTCTAAAAGGTTGAAATGGTGGATTTGTATTTTCCACACCAGTGGTTATTGGCATCAGAACTTTCAACCCTGGGTTGTTAAGATCTGGAGTAGGGAAACTGGACAGAACTGATGGTTGACGAACTTCTTCCCGTAAAGGACTAAGGAGGTGTGGGTGCTGAAGACCATTCAGCCCTTGGCTTAAATGTTGAAATTGCTTGCCTGCTATTATGGTCTTCTCAGAAAATATTTCAAATGATTGCACATCTAAACCATATTCTAAGATGTGCTCTTTGGATGTTGTGACTTCACTTATAGACAATTCCCCCCGCTTAACCAAGACCAGGAGCCCATTCCGATAGATTGGGTTGTCATTTTTGTTGATGTGTCTTTTTATAGATTGTATCACCAGATTCATGTACCCAACAAGGTTGGCGGCCTGCTCTTTGAATTGACCGTGGCATTTGACTGCAAATGCTTTCTGGCAATTGTATTGTCTGCTTTCCATCTCTTGGATAATAATGCTTGTAAACTCCTTCACATCAAAAACATCGCTGACAACATCGAACAGCAAGTGGGTTTCTTCTACCCATCGATGGTGTAGATCTTGGAGTACATCTACAAATTCAGCATGGTCAGAGGTCTCTTCCACCTTTTCTAGGAAAGTTATGATGGTGCTTTTCAGGTTTTTCACACAATCTGTAGAGTTTACAACATTCTCCACAACTTTCATATCCACTGAGAGACCAGAGACAAAGCCAGAGACCTGGATCATCCTATCAGCATGACAATCAAAGGCAGTAATCAGAGGCTTAAGGGTGTCCATCCTGACACTGTGGCAGTTCAACGGCCGGTTTAATGCATTTATCCACATATCGAAGGGGAACTTTTCTGCAACAAACACATCCAAAACCTGATACACAACAGCTGTCATCATGGTATGATCAAGTCTCTGTAACTGCCCTTTGAGAGTTTTATAATTATCGTCCATGATATTCTGCATTTTCTCTTTATTTCTAAAATTGGTTTCAAAGAGCTGTACTGTTTGTGAAATCTCAAGCCAGATCTGAAGCACATCTCGGCAGAGGTTAACCACCACATGCTTAAGCTTGTTACGTGAGCCCTTAGCCACTTCCATACAGAGAGCTACCAGATCACACAACAGACTGTCACAGTTTCTGTCCCTAAACAGAGTGAATGGGGAAATATCCAGCATCCTGAACAGTTCTTGCAGCTTTGCAGTATAGGGTTCATTTGGGACAGAGCTATTTCCATGGCAGTTGCTTTCCAACGTTGACATAAGATTTGTGATAGTGGAAGCAAATTGATCAAGAATGTATGCCTTGGCAGCTTGTGCTTCCTCACTTTTAGGGTGCTTGATATTGGTATGCAGGGCAGTGTGTAACATAGGGACACATTTCTTTAAGGTTTCCAGCAAGCCTACTGCGTGATGTCGCTGTTTGGTGTCCCACAGATCGTCTGCTCTCTTCATAGCCAATTTGTTCAACAGGAGCAAGGCGTCTGAAAAACCTTGAAAAGCTTTCAGCAGAGCTGGAATGTTTGTGGCCGCTTCCAGATGGGACAGGCAGCTCCGGAGCGAATTCACTGCTGTGGCTACTTTTCTCATGACGGCATCATCCGCCACTAGGAGGACCTTGGAAGGTACAAGTAGTTTGATGTGCATCTGTTCAAGTGCAAGCCTCCATCTTTTTTTATTATTAAACTAATACATATGACAAAAAATATATATTAATATTATTATAGTATATACACTTTTATATTCATTTGGGTCATTCTATATCAGGGGTAGCCAATCTTATCCGCAAAGGGCCGGTGTGTATGCAGGTTTTTTGGGTAACCTGTAGGTCAACGGTTCAAACCCAAGTGTTAGGACTCTTCAGCCAATCAGTCCTCTAATTAGTAATCTAATTAGGGAGTTGCAGCAAAAACCTCTTTGGGTAAGATTGGCCACCCCTGTTCTATATGAAATCACCCAGCGGGTCTCAGGTCACCCTCTCAGATTCCTTTAAAAAAATCCTTAGGTGTAAAAGAGTAGGTCTATATCTTTAATAGTTGTGAAAATACAACCTTCTGAAATTTTAATTTTATGCATTTTGCTGACTCAGCATTTCAGTTCAGCCTCCTACATTCAATGCTCATTTGATATAACATGCACAGCTTAGAAATTTTGTGACAGAAAATTCAAAACGATGCCCTCTTTGAAAGCATCTCACTCAAACCTCAAGCGATATACTAGATCAAGCAGTCAGTCATTTGGCATGCTAGTCCATGTGTATACAGTAACCGTAAGTATTACAGCACTGTTATAGGAGTGTCAGAATAATTTTTTGAAATGTGCTCGATTTTCAAAATTGCCTGTATTCATGTTCTCATCTGACCACGCGGGAAGTTCACCATCATTTTCAGAATTTTACTATATGTATTTCTATATATCTGAAGATATTCTGACAAAACATTTGGTGAGGTTGCTGAGGTTCCTTCTGGAGTTACTCTATGACTTTCTAAAGGATGAGCAGTCATGATCTGTTTGATGTATAAATTTAATCAAAATGCAAACATTACATAGTTCACAGTTTCAGAATTGTCACATCAACTTAATTCAAGTGGAACATACTACCCCTTCATAAATAAATAAAAAATTGTGAAAATAGACATATTTTGACAACAGTCATATATACTCAACACTCATATATAATGCATTATACTGTAGATACCTTCATAAGGTTGGTATAGGAGCAGCAGTGAATCTCTTCAGCGAAATCTGAGAGGGTGACCCGAGAATTTTTTCTCAAACTCTCAACTTGTTTTATTACCTTGACCACTCCCAGGAAGACATTCTGGGTGGACATGACAAACTCCTCCTTGTGCTCAGCCTGACTGGGCTGAATGCTGAGTTTCTGAACAGCCAGCAGCACATGTTTCCCTGATGCTGCTAAAGCTGACACTGCTGCTTCCATCTCGCTCCTCATGGTATCATCATCTAACCCCTTCAGGAGCCTGGGAACACACAAGAGCCAGCTGCCAGTGTCGCATTTTCATATCAGTGCAGTGTGGTAAATTGGCATCTCCGAGTTGTGTGTGTGCACACTGCAATGTAATGGAATAACATTCAGGGTGTACCACTGCCTTGTACCCAGTGTTGACTGAGATAGACTGATATTGGACAGAAGATCAGTCCCCCTGAACTGGATAAATGGTTAATGAATGAATGTTTATGACAAAGTGTTTCTCATATACTTAATCTCTTGGTCTCATGCTTCATTCAGATTTTTATAGAGCGATGATCCTATTCTAGCCATAAACAATAGATAAGAAGCAAAACCTGATTAAGCATTATTAATACAATATAAATTCATTACCAGAAGTGGGTAATTCAGATCCAGAGAGTAAAAGTCCAGGCTGGGATTTTTTTCAAACAACCAGTTGAGGACCCTGTGACTGTGACTCTTTATGCTCAACTAGTTGGTTGAAATAAAATCTTGGTCTGGACTTTTACTCTCTGGACCTGAATTACCCGACTCTGTTAATTACATTTCAGTCATCTATCTGACATTTTTATCCAAAGTAACTTACAGCAGAAGAGAGGGCAACAAACAAAAATATATATAAGAAAAATAAATAAAACTACTCACAGTTAAATTTTTAGGAGAACATTATTTCAACTGGCATTTAATAATGTTCCAATATGCTGTTAAAAATATAGTCCCTATAAGGACAGAACATCTGGTCGGGCTGCTCACTATAAGTGGCAAATCTGTTAAGTCACCAGAGAAACTGTCAAAAGACAGTTTAAAAACAATGGAAAATTATGCCGATAAGAATGACTGCTAATTTATGAGTAAAAAGTCACACAGGCGTTAATATTTACGTGTTCAATAAAACATTAAACACATTAATATTGAACTGTTAATAGGCTGCCGGAACTACCTGTGCAGTTACATGAAAATAACCAACACCCATGTGACATCTCTGGACCAACATTGTTATCTTTCTGTCAATTCAAGTTTCACCTGGAGGCCACTGCAGCCATGGTCTCAGTGGCATCCACCACTTCCTTTGCTGCCCCCTCCAGTCCAGTGAAGCTCTCTGAACTTTCTCCATTCTCACACATCAGGATCAGGTAGTACAGGTGTGTTGCAATGGGCGATAGCACTCTCTCAACAGACTTCATTTTGATCACACCGGGTGTGTTGTATTTCAAAATGAAGGCCATGCCTGTTAGAATGAGGTTAGAGGTTACTAATCAGCAGCAACCAGAGGTGTACGTTCCTTTGAGAATTAATAAATTATTGTTAAAGTAGGAATTTTTAGACTAGTCATAAAAAGCCCAAATGACGTTCACCCCCCCCCCTCTCCCTTTTTGCCCATTATTAACCCCACCTACGGTATTTTTCATAAGTTTATTTTGCATCTGCCTGGGTTTTGGTAAGCTTTCTATGATACTGTCATAGTGGCTCTTTAAATTAAACTTAGAAGGCAGTATAGTCAAAACTGAATAACAGACGAAAAATGTATTAAGAATAGTAATCCTTAATACTATTCCCTGCTTGAATAATGCATTACACAAAGCTGAGCCCTTATGTTACAGTTTGCATGCACTAGTTACATTTGCAATGTAAAAATTTCCAGAATAAATTCATTACTTATTTTCATTACCTGGCAGGTCTATGGGCTTGTAGATGAGGCTTATTAGTTGCTGTAACTTCCCTCAGAGTGCTAAGTAATTTCTTCGGGTTACAGAGCAAAGAACTGCTCTGACGTGAACATCCCATAGCAACGAGTATCAGCTGACTCAAACAATGACCTCATAGGTGCAAAAACAGGAGACAAAAAGTATCCTTTTGCGTGCAAACCCACATTAAATGATTAACATTATTTACCAATCAATTCATTTTATTGGACGGAAAATCAGAAATACTTTGATATACTGATGCACTTTATTTCGTTTCCACTAATATAATAAACATCGTTTTAATTAATTTGACAGTAGAAAGCAGTAAATAATGTTAATATTGTTAATTTAATCTTACTATTTAACAGAAGAACCTAACAGTGCAGCCAAGTCCAAATAAAGTAACGTTAAATCGCAAAATCTATTCCTTAACTTTGTTTCATTAAATGGAAAGCAATGCCCTCTGGAAGTTGCAGTATAGTACATTTGACGTTCTTAAAATAGCGACAAATGTAGTTTACATTCAACAATTTTTCTTTAACTTCAGCAATCAAATATGATTTTAAAAATTATGCAAAGTACTCACTTATTATTTCTTCTAAATCAGTTATTTGTACTTATACATAAAAAGTAATTGAACTATAAGTACCAGAATTCACTGCGTCATTCACTTGCGCGAAGCTGACCCATGTGACTCCGGAGCATGACAGCTGTAATATCCTAGCTGGATGTGAATAAAAGAGGGCTGTGGTTTAATAGGGACCTTGTAGCGTAGCGTGCTCTGGCATATATATGTCCTGCAAGATACAACTTGGAATTTATTTTCACATTCCTTAAGAACAATTGTTAAAATTCGGCTTGTAATTATCGGTTTCTTCGTGACTTTACAACGTATGGTATCCAGCACGAAAGCTAACCTAGCTGTGTAGAAACGGACTCTCTCTCTCGCTATCATGGAATTAGGACAGTCACACCCATATCTTGTCGGGACATCTATATGGATATTAAATATTGCTCTTTAGTTTTAAAAATAGTTCTTTGGTATAACGCGATTGAAGAGAATGTTTTTTCTAATTCAGCTTGCTAGATAAATAATAATGTTCTGTGCATAGCAAACTATATTTATTCTATTATGAATGAGTCATGCCAGAGGCACTTGGGTAAGAGACCGAGAGCTAGGGTTAACATTTAGATTTTGGTTAAGGTTAACGGTGGAATTTGCCCGTTATTCTCAGGCAGGATGAGTATGCCATTGTATACATTTGTCACCAGAGATGAGAACAGCAGTGTCTATGCTGAAGTTTCCAAAATTCTAATTTCTACTGGACAATGGAAGAGGCTCAAGAAAGACAATCCTCGTTTTAACTTGATGCTGGGGGAAAGGAACAGACTACCATTTGGAAGATTGGGTGAAATGTTTTATACCTTTTTAACACATACCTGTATATATTATCTGCTTAGGCAATAATGTATCCGTTTGCCGATTTTTGAGCATAGACGGCTGCATAAACGATTAATTAAAGTAAGAATACAGCTTAGTGTTTCAAGTATATTTGCTTCCTAACGAAGCGGTCTTTAATTCTTGTTGAATTATGGTAATGATGTCGCATGGTGTTTAATCCAACAGATTTGCCGGCATCCAAGGAGCTCTTTGCATGGCCTACCGTAGTTTGTCTTCTTACTTGTTGATAAAGTGATGCACAATCTTTTCGCTGGTTGTCTGACTGATTGTGGTGTAAGAGACTATCCAGTAGTAATATACCGTATCTTTCATTCACGTATGGTATTGGATGCATTGTGCATCGCTGTTACCGTATTACGTTTGCATGTTGAGCGCATCCTTTGCATTCATGACCCCATATGACCTCACGCTCTTATCCAGTAATTTTAAGACGAGGGAAAACAATCATATTCGTTCACTGTTCTATGGAGGGAAAATGTTTAGTGAAATTAGAGCTGTTATTGGCATAAATATTTTTTTCCCCCCGGGTTGCACATTTATTGTTCCAACGTATTAATATATCTAACTTGTCTTCTGCAGGGCACGAGCCAGGACTGGTACAGCTAGTGAATTATTACCGGGGTGCTGACAAGCTGTGCCGTAAAGCATCTTTAGTCAAGTATGTACTGTAGGGTTAGGAAGGCATCCATTTTTTTGGTCACCTTACGTGTGCTAGCTTTTACAATACAGTATATAAGGAATCTGTTTTGTGTCAGAATTTCCTGACAGTTGCAATACTGGAGAACTGTTGACATGGTGATGTGGGGTGGGACCAGCAAGGCTCAACGCAGGTTAATTCATTTAGCACTGCAGTCTGCAAAGAACAGCATGTCTTATCACTTTAGTCCAGTGTTAGATGTAATACTTAGATTTTTACGCTGCTGCTTACCATAATGTCCCAACATTTTTTTAAAGAAAATGTACTGTGCATTTAGGAAAATTTCAGAATGATGGATTTAAAGATGTATGATTTAATGACTTCATTCTGAATTGTGACACAGTACAATGACAACAATTTAGACTTTTTTATACATATTCCACTTATGTGACATTAGGGGTAATTCATGTATTTGTGGACTAAATCCATCTTTGCACTGGACCTTAATTTTGTCCCTTATGCAACAAAGTTATTTTTAAAATAAACTTTTATCCATTGTTCCACTTATGTCATGCTTACATGGAAATGTGCGTAATAAATTGTTACTTGTCTAGTTACATATTACAAAATCTTCCTTACGCAGGTTAATCAAGACCAGTCCTGAGCTCTCTGACTCCTGCAACTGGTTCCCTGAGTCTTACATTATTTATCCCACTAACCTCAACACCCCCGTGGCTCCAGCCAAAAATGGAATGAGCCACATGAAGAACAACCCTAAGACTGATGAACGCGAGGTCTTCCTGGCCTCCTACCACCTGAAGAAGATGAATGGAGAAGGGACAGTGTGGATTGCTAAATCTTCAGCCGGAGCCAAGGGTGAGAGCAACACTGGATGCCGCAGTTTGAAGTCCGCATAGCCTAATTTAGTTGTGCAGCATTGGTGTAAATGATGCATTGGCATTAAGTCTGAGTTGTTTTGTTTCCTGTTTCAGGTGCTGGGATTTTAATATCATCGGATGCCAGTCAGTTGCTGGAATTCATAGATAACCAAGGCCAGGTTCATGTCATTCAAAAGTATCTGGAGAATCCTCTTTTGTTGCAGCCTGGTAACCGCAAATTTGATATCAGGTGAGAGAAATCGCCCCGACCAAGTTGTGGGCCTAAGAGCGCTCTTCCACTGCTCCAGGTACTGTGCTTTTGGTACTTAAGAATAGTCCTAAAGGTACAGTACTTCTTTGTGTTGCTTTTCCACTGGCGTAAAAACTGGTTCCGCCACTGAATGACATCACAAAGGTGTGGCCGGGTATTTTGTACCAAATTTGAAAAATGGCTGTAGTGTATTATAGGGTGGGATGATGTGCGATATTAATGCCAACATCGCACGTGTGGCTAGGCTGAGATCAGTCACTTTCACACCTTCACACTGCACGGACCGCAAGTACCAAAACTTTTTAACCATGATGTCTTTCACATCTAGGGGACTGGAAGGGATAGAATGGACTGTTGAACTGAAGCCTGACTAGGACACTGAGTTACAACGTCTCCGTACTGTATCACTGCTGACTCCCTTTTTAGATCATGTAATGTATTGGCGTCCCTAATGGTGTCACATAATAACAGAAGGAAAATGCTGATTCACCCTGTGTGTGTGACCCGTAAGAGTAAGAAAGGTGACGTTTTAACCAGAGTTCCACACGTGGTGTTCTTCATCCTTTAGCTGTGCAAACTTCTTTCTGAAGGTCAAACTCAGGGGTTCACATTGATTTATTGTAATTTTGCGTGAAACTAGTTCTATACAAGTGAATTATTGTCATTATTGACGCATCACAGTGCACAACAATGAAATGTATTTTGCATTTAACCCATATGTGACATAGTAGGGGGCTGTTAATTCAGCAACGCTTGGGGGCAGGACCTTGCTCAGGGTATCTCAGTGGTACCTTGCTGGTTAGGGATTCAAACCAGCAACCTTTCGATCACAAGTGTGCTTCCCTAATCATTGGCCCATCACTGCCCCTAGACAACAGATTCCTTGTAAGACTCGTGTCTAAGTTCCTTCAATTGGGTCTTTAGGCCTTTGTTTTCTGATTGCGACTGGATGTGTAACATAGAAAACTGAGCTCTAAACCAGTAATGTTTTGGATCTCCATTATTGAAGACTACCATTGCAGACATCTGAGTAACCGTGTGGGAATGGATGCTCAGAAATAGGAAAGACTGAGGAATCAATGGAGGTGGAGGACAACTCATAGAAACTTTGGAGTCTACAGAGAAATGTACGCATGTGCACCTAACCTCCAGTGACAGCACAAGCCTAGTTTTGAGCTCCCAGAAATGTGGTATTTTGTCTCCAAAGACATCTTAGAGAGTGAGGGAATAACTCCTCTTAATCTGCTGTGTTGTTCTTTGCAGGAGCTGGGTTCTAGTGGATCACCAGTACAACATCTACCTATACAGGGAGGGGGTACTGCGCACTTCTTCAGAGCCTTACAACAGCTCGGACTTTGAGGACAAGACGAGTCACCTGACGAACCACTGTATCCAGAAGGAACACTCCCAGAATTACGGCCGATACGAGGAGGGGAATGAAATGTTCTTCGATGAGTTTCGTCAGTATCTGCTGAACACACACAATGTCTCCCTGGAGACGACCATCTTACCTCAGATCAAACAGATCATAAGGTACCCTGTTTCGTTGTTCGGTGCTTGAGTGGTGCAGGCAGAGTTTCCATAAATATTGGGAATTCAGAAAAACAGACATCAAGGAATCCTTAAAGTAAAATGAGGGGAAAAAAAAACAGAATTTATGCAAAGAAAGTGTGTGTATGTTTGAAGTGGCAAGTTGCAACCACTCTGTGCTTACATTTATTCAGATGACAGTTAAAACTACATGTGGCAAGTAAATGGCCTGGCCCCCCTAGAGTGGCTGATTCTTGGGTTTGGCTGCATCCAAGAAAGCTTCCTTGTCATCCATTTTAAGAACAATTGGATTTTGTTAACCGTGTCTTGAATATGATTTGGAGAGAGCAGGAAGTAATGCATTATCGGTTTCACACAAATAGCTTTACTGAATGAGAAGGAAATGAAATATAAGTCTTGCAGGACATGAGGGAGTCAATGGGTAAATTATTTTTGATGGAAATTTAAGCAAAATTAAGCATTTGTCTCACAATTCTGACATAGATGGAAACTGTTGATGTCTATTTTTATGTTGGAAACAGACCTTTTCCTAATTAAAAATGTATTATTCATACAGAAGCTGCCTAGTATCCATTGAGCCAGCTATCAGCACCAAGCACCTCTCTTACCAGAGTTTCCAGCTCTTTGGATTTGACTTCATGGTAGATGAAAATCTGAAGGTCTGGCTTATTGAAATTAATGGAGCTCCTGCCTGTGCACAGTAAGTTGTTCTCATTAATACTTTATGAATGACTGGTGAATGTACCTCTCTATCAGGTCATGCGGTACATTTTTCTGTACATGCAGATCTTTGTTGACTATAAATTAGGTGATTGTGGAAACGGTTTCTCTTATCTTCCAGGAAACTGTATTCGGAACTGTGTCATGGCATCGTGGACATGGCCATTTCCAGTGTCTTCACATTGAACAGTAGCGATTCCCCGGCCTCCTCTTCCACCTCCTCTTCCTTATCGTCCTCATCCTCATGCTCCTCCCCAAAATCCAGACCACCCAATCACCACGGCCCATTCATCAAACTGTAAGCATGGCAACTCCCTTGTGTTTTGGAACTCATGTTCCTGCTTCCTTGAACTCCCCCCCCCCCCCCACCCTCAGTTTTTACAGATGCTGGCCAGATCAGTCCCCTTATCACCTTGTTTTGTGCAGGCAATGGGAGCAGTTAACTTACCGGCCCATAAACTGAAAAGTGTGCTCGTAAATTCTACACCTCTGTTGTGGCAAGTCAAGTACTTATCTTGAACCTTTCTGTATGTCCCCAAATGTTTGTTGTTCTGGGAGTACTGAGGGACTCCATCTTTAGCCTAATGAGTGTACGAGGGTTGTGAGCAAACAACCTTGGCCTGTGGGTTTTGTGACCTGTTTGCACTCTGTGGAGTAATTCTGGTGCATATCTAGAAAGCAAGGAGCATCGTCTGCTTTTGCAGATACAGATGTTTAATTACTGGGCTATTTAACAATTAGTGGCTTATATACCCGCCAGAGTCCACCTGATGTAACTTTCTGTCGAAATAAAGACTTCTGTTGACAAATTTGAAAATCCATCGGCCCTTTGGTCGTCCTAGAGCTTGGCTACCTGTCGTTTGGAGAGTTGAATAATTCAGAGCAGTGTGTTGAGAAGCACTCTGGAGCCATTTTTCACCGGAGGATGGCAGCTTGCTGCCATTAGTACTGCCAAGGACAGTACAGGAAGTGCAGAGTTTGGTAAATGAAGAGGATGCATATCCATATCATTCAGTTACTATGACTTTAGTGCCTTACATGTCCTTGCCCAGCCATGAAGATGACCACTGTTGATTTACCTAAAGTTTGTTACTACATGCAGCATCAACGTGTTTCAGAACTGATGAGCTTGTATGTCTCTTATCTGCACTACACTATTAATTCAGAAGTCCTGACTTCTGAGAAATATCATAATATCCTCTTCATCCTTAAAGTTAACTCTCCTTTATCCAAATAGTTTGAATAGTCGTTGACTTGGTTGAGCTGGTTCAGCCAGGACAAAGCCATCATCACACTGTTTCCTTCGCTGTTATGACAGTTTGTAGTATTTTGCATATGTTATTTTTAAGTTAATCACGGTCTGCATACTGTAGAGTCTTCATGGGTTTGCAGATAGATCCCATAAGTTTTCAAGCAGTATATTCCTCATGTCCGTATCTAAATCTGTTCACCTTGTTTCAAAATGATGCATTCACATCCAGAACTAGGAATTCAAAAAAAAAATCCAAATTGCATGACGTCTTCAGCTTCTCAGTTATATTTTTTGTTGGAATGGAACAAACCCACAAACTTGGTTCATGAATGAGATTTCTTCCTAAATAGGAATATGGTTCTCAAACAGAGCTATCAGTTTTCAGAAAAAAAAAATCTCTGTTATCGAAGAGGCATTTATTGCAGATTTAGCTTCATCCTTACACCAGAGATACCTTGTTGTGATGTGCATTAAACAGGATAGTAGTTACGCAGGTCATCAGAATAAGATCATAAGACAGGAGATTATAAAACTGGACTTTTTTTTTTTGCAAAGAAAAACGTAAGTTTTTGTCATGAACACATTGATCAAAAAATATTGTCAGGTTTAAAATGGCAGAAAGTTTCAATTGTGAGATCCATGGTTCCATACTGTTTCTAGCTAATGTTGATGGTTCACATCATTCAGTACCCAGAATGTTTTGCTTGTGCAGACAATGTGCTATGAAGACTCTAAGAGGATGAGCACTTCTCAACAAAGGGTCTTACCAGTTCAGCCTGTACCCTTAGAATGAGAAACTTCAGCATGACACCTGAGTATCTTTTGGAAGAATCTTACATTTATCACATGATTGCCGGAAAGCATGAAAAATCTTGCATTATTCATCATCTATATGTGGTTATTTAACACCAGGAGCTGTGCTATCTTTCACCGAGCAGTAGCATGATACCTGTATTATCCTTTTAATCTCATTCCCATATAAATATTTTTAAGTTTAATTGCTAAAACATTAACTTTCTAATGATGTGAAAACTCTCCACAAAAAGTGTTCCTTATAGTCTTAAATGAATTTTTGTTAATGTCATTAAAACAAATATATATGTTCTTTTTGACCCACCTTCAGCAGCCTGAGTTAACTCTAGTCTGTCACTGTAAAATTCAGATGTCTATTTCTGCATTATCTTATTTTCTTAACCTAATAGTAAACAAACTAATAAATAACAATAGATATGACATTGATCTGACACCATTCCATGCAATTCCACTTGTAGTAAATGGGAAATGGCATAAGTTCTTGAGAAATCTGAAGTAATAATTGGTCTTTTTTTGTCATATGACAGACTTTTTTTTTTCTTTCTTATTAAAAAAAACCTTATGCATTTTAATATGAAGGTTTATGTTGAGGAATGTTTGCTTTTTTTAAACATATTGTCAAATGTAAATTGTCAATGTTGCAAAGAAAATGTTTCCATGTTTCTTTAGTTCTCAAAATGAAGGGATAACTCGTGCCTAGGGTGATTGCAGTTATGTAAAAGATGAATGTGTTGATGAGGAAAAAGTTGACTCTGTTACAAGTTTAAAAAGCGATTCTTAATGTCAAGTGCATGAACTGTGTAGGGAGAGTGTGATCTGAATGTATAGCAGTGTAAAGAAACCAGCCGGAAGGGATGTTTATTCATTTTTTTTTTGTACATACACTTTATAGGATGCATATTTATTTACACAGGTCTCCTCCAAATGACTATGTTCTCCTGTTTATCGAGGGGAAATTGTTCTCCCATGAAGAGGTGCCTTAAAAGAATGTACAACCTCTTGTGAGTTTTGGAGATTAATATTATAAACACACATTTTTAAAAGTCATGGCATGGCATTTTAAGTCAAGCATTTATGGTTATCCTTTTTGTATTTTTGTAACTGTCAACCTGATGTTTTACTTAAAATAAGGTGGTCTTATTACTGTTTTGTATCATTTACCTTGCCAACTTGTTTCACTGCTGTTTCGGTATTTTGCCTTCTGTAACTGTTTAACCCAAACCCCTACCTCAACATTTTAGTGCATTTTTAAAAGCAATCCTGTTCCTGACCAAAGGCTACTCTGTATCTGGTCTGTGTAACATCGTATATAATGATGGATCTGTCGGTGTAGAACCTGCTGCAAAAGAACATGGGGGTTTGTAGAACAGATGTATTTCATAAGTGTCACCTATAGCACTGTTCAGTAGTTACAGAAGTAATTAGCTGAACAGAAGACTAATCTTTGTTTTGCAGTTGCCTCTCTTTGACATTGCCCACCCAACAAACATGGATCTACATGGCTGTCTGAAAGAACTTTCCCCTGAAGTTGTTTACCATGGAATGTGGCAAAAAAAAACAGTAAATGCCTTTACAATTCATTCTGGAAGTTAGGAAAAACTAACACTATTCCTTGTTCCCTGTCCAACATGTGGTGTGTTTGTCACCTGAACATTGGCTCTCAGTTATTCTCGTTTGGGTTATTCTTGCATGTAAAACTGGCTGTGTCTGTACTGAGGAAATTATATTGAAAAATAAACTGTCACATGATTTATGTCATTATTTAATCTCATCTATTTTTACGCGAGTTTTTGGTCACCTCTGATTTCAAAGGTTGGCTGAAAATTTTTTTATTAAAAAAAATAATTTAATCCTTGTACATGATGTACAAGCAGTATTTCAATGGTAAATGCTCATATTTTAACTACAATATCGGTGAGTGTGGTCAGTGTGATAGAAACACAGTATAAGATTATAGGCTTAGGATTGGTTATTCGTTAGTCACTTTAAGTGTTATGCTTTAACCGTGTTTAACTACAAATGGTGAAAGTGAGTTGTGTGAGAAGGACAAAAGTCCTAAAATAATCTACAAAGTGGAATTTATTATAAAGTATTTTTTTGTTCTGTGTCTGGGAAAGCAGTTGAAGGGGGTACACTGTTCAACGCTAAGGTTACAGGCCTCGATAGCGGTTAGAAACGGAATCCAGCTTACGTGGGATACAGTTGGTTGGAAAGAGGCATGTATTCAGACGTATTGTTTTTTCAAGAAATAAGGAACCGGACATTTGGAGATTTTACCGGGGTGCAATTACACCCCCTGCTGGTCAGATGAAATGCTATTTGAACATCCATCCATCCATCCATCCATTTTCCAAACCGCTTATCCTTACTGGGTCGCGGGGGGTCCGGAGCCTATCCCAGCAGGGAACAACCTTGGATGGGGGGCCAGCCCATCGCAGGGCACACTCACACACCATACACTCACTCATGCACACCTACGGGCAATTTAGT
>JAODJX010000065.1:12792400-12806887 GCA_026776945.1 Isichthys henryi | reverse complement strand
AAGTCCCAGCTGTCTTTCAGCTTCTGATTGACTGAACACACCTGATCCAGGTAATCAGCAGTGTGTAGGGCAGAGATAGCTGGAAAACAAGCAGGGCAGTGGGTCCCGGGGACCGAGTTTGAGAACCACTGGTTTAACGCCTTACAGGAACACAATCAAAGTTTATGCGGCTAAGGTCAGTAAACGCATAGGTTACTTTCATATTCTTACTTTTTTAATGGCGCTTTCGCCGGCCCCACGTGTGTCTATAAGAGTGTTATCCAAATCGAACAAAATCGCCTTTACACCGTTACCGTGCATAATTTCCCACCGCTATTAAAATGCATAAATCCACAGATACGGTTGCCGGGAAGATTTGATCGCGTGAGAACACGGAAGCAAGACTGGAAGTAGTTTTAAAGCGGTGTATTCTGGGATATGAAGTTATATATATCCTGCGTTCGATTCTCTCCGAGTCGGAACTCGGATGAAAACGGCACTTCCCGTCGGAAACACGCCACTTTTATGACGTCGATGTTGTCCGACTTTCCACTGTAGCATCATTATTGCTTTGTACAATAATTATCTTATTGCTTCGCTTTAATATTTATAGGAATAGTTCCTCACTCTAACCAATAATTCCCTAAGGGTTTTCAGTGGGGGTCACCCAGGTAGTCTTTACTTGACCAAAAGTGCCAAATCAGAGAATGTGTTCATCAATAAACCAGGTCCTTCATAGCTATAAAACATGATTGTGATACAGGAAAGAGGTGATGGATTTGGAAGTGAATTTTGAGGCAAGAAACAAAAATGCTTCACACTTTTTTAAATCCTTAGCGTCTTAACTGCAGGGTGAAAACAGTGTGGTATCAAAACTTGGTAACTAAAATTAATACTAAAACTAGGAATGTTAATAAAATAAAAACGGTACTCTTAAAAACATTTATCTGAAAATCAAAATACAAAACTAAATAAAAATGGAAACTAATGTAAACTTGAAAACTATAACAACTCTGGTATTAATGTGGGTATATCAGTGTGATTCATAATACCAATTAGAAAAAATATTGTTCAGTTCTTTCACAGTTTTTCAATTAATTTGCACAAGGATGTCTATGTGCAGCGTTCCTCTGCACATTCTGTTTCTTCCCACAAGGGTTCTCTGAATTTTCTTGGTGTGCGTGTTAGTGTGTCCTGTGCTTTATGAGATAAGCTCTAGGTTTGTGTTGCTGTGGTTATGAGAAACTAAGGCATTGCTATAATATCTTACTAAATACAATGGTCTTGTGAGGATTTAGCAGTGTTTTAGGATTTTATGTCTTTGTTATGGAAGATACCTCAGTACCTCAGTAAAAATGCCTGGCTTTGCTCACTAGACCAAGAATAAAACGCAAGTCCTCCTTGTTCAGTACTGTCGAGAAAACTTTCCAGTTCTTTAATCTGTGCTTTGCCTCATGGACACAACTATTTCTTTCTTTCTTTTTGTCTATATCTCTATCAACCTGTTAGTATGTAATGGTAGAAACATCTTAACTTCCATTGCTCTCTGAGTGCAGAGGCAGGCATATCACAAATGGAGGCATCTATCCATCCTCTATGCTGCGAGCCTTGAAGATGTTCTCTATTGATCAGTTTGTTGTCAAAATGTGTGTAACTTGTGGAAGGGAACTTGAAACTCACAGCAACATGGGAAGAAACAGTCAGACTCCACGCACAGAATAGGGACCTGTTTCATTTTTCCACTATGCTTTAGGGCAGCTATATTAAAAGACTTAAGAATTTCTAACTCCATGAACATGTATTTTATAGTGCTAGAGGCTACATCTTTGCCTGTCCAGATTATGCTGTTACATGATTATGCTCGGTAATAGATTTTTGGATTTGATTTTTAATATCTTTGGAGGATTTTAATCATAATGAAATCCTCCTTGAGCCTCTTTTTGCAAAATGCAAGAGATAAAGCAGCTCAAAACAGTTAATGATAGAAGTGAGGCCTTCAAAAGGCAACAGATTTGTCCCTCTTGCTTTCCATTTGATCTCCTCCACTGACTCTCCTGAACACGCAGGTCACAAGTTTGCCGGTATGACCTGAGAGTGTCCCTGAACCTCCCAGCCCAGGAGAGACTGACCACAGGAATAGGGATGTGAATGCATTTTACAAAAGCAACGGCTTCAACAAAAGATAAAAGATGAGATTAAGAATAAAACCATGTTTATTTATAGACAATACAATTAAAAAAAAAAACATTCTTAGCAGCTGTCCATCTGTTCAAACCTGCCATGTCCCCTGCCCAATATAGCCCCGGTAATGCAGCTCCCTGAAATCTTCCAGTAAAAGAATACTGGGACTACCTAGTTATCCTTCAAATATTTCAAACAAAATAGATTAATCTACTATGAATACACGTATAAAATGACAATGTAAAATCCATGAATTAAACGGCATTCAAAATTTGATTTCCTTTTGAAGAGATTCCCGACTGTTGCATTCTTAAACTTTTAGATATCTGTTATAACATGCAAACCTGAAAGACTAACTTCATAAATAATGCATTCAGCTCAGTGGATTAGGACACTGTACAATGGTACCTTGGAACATAAACTTAATTCATTCCAGGAGGCTGGTCAAGTTGCATTTTTGGTCGAGGTCCATAAGAAATAATGTACATGAATTTAATCGGTCCAGACCCCCAAATGATAGGTTTAATTAAGCAATCTACCTACCTACCTAATGATAAAAAGCATTAACAATCAAGATAAAACATACACATGAAAAAGTACACATATGTACAAAAGCAGTAAACATGAAATGAATGACAATTTATGAGCACTTTACCTGTATTAAGGTGAGGTGATGGCACTCGAAGTGGGAGGTGGAGAAGAGGAGGAATGGGGGGGTTACTGTTTGAAAGGGGAGCCGCATCTCGATCTGCACAAGTTTTAGAAGGTCTGCTTTGTTTTGTTGTGTCTTCAGTTTTTCGGTCGAGCTCTGGCTACATTTTTCTCGACCGACCTGTTCGAGGTCCGAATTCGTGCAGTTGAATGAGTCTGAGCCCACAAGGTTTAGCAGGAACGGCTGAGTTCCAAGATTTTGGTTGAGGTACAAGCCAAAAGAAATTCGAAAAGCCCGTTTGTCGTCCAGGTTGAGTGAGTTAAGAGGTGTTTCATTTCCAAAGTTCTACTGTACTTATAATTGGTAGGCAAGCAGGTTGAAACCTATGGTTGGAAAAGTGATTTCACTGTTGGGCCCTGGAGCAAGGACCGTAACCCCAATTGCATCAGGGACCGGTTGACCCTGCTTTCTGAATTTTATGTCACTTTTAGATAAGTGTTTGCTAAATAAGTAAATGAAAAATAAACTTAACCACAGGGACAACACACAGCTCAGTGGTGTAGGGATCTGTGTCCATGACCAGATAGTTGTGGGCTCAAAACTCATGGCTGGCACAGTAATCATATTACTGTTTACCTATGAGCAAGACCCTTAACCCCATTTTCTCCAGGGATACTGACATCTGGTAAATAAATAAATGTAATAAATGGAAATACACCCAAAGTAGAGATGGTGTTTAGACACCAACTAGACTTTTGGCTTCTTCTTGGCACACTTGACAGGCATCATCTTTTCCTCCTGCTCCTCTGACTTCTCGGGTTCTGATTTTTGCTCATCCTCTGAGGGAAATGAGAGATGTGGCTTGATGTCACTGTCCTGCATTAGCGCTCTCTACCGACTCTCTGATTCAGTGGAGGCACAATGCTTGGCTCTGCAGACTTTCATCAGTTATGTAGATTGTGCAACGTCTCCAATCCCCATGTGGCAACATCCTCCTTCACCCTCCCTCCCTCCCTCTGATGACGAAGGCAGCAATACAGTGAAGCAATATAAGCAACCCTGGGAAGATGTACAGCTGCAACCACAAGCCAAACCCAAGAAGGAAAGAGACAGCCACTTAGCACAACCCTGATGCTGCTGGTAATAGAATGGGGAGATGTGACATTAAGTGGCAGTACAGTGTGTGAGTGGCCCAGCCGGGCTGCCTTTCTCACCAACAAGGTGAAGACCGCTCACAGTGACGGGTCCCGATCCAGACCTCAGAAGAATCGTCACAGGGGCCTTCAGCTCAAACCCTCCCAAACTCACCTGGGATAGAGCAGGGAACCTCTTACATTGCACTAAAAATTAGGAAGCATTTGTCTTTATTCGCACACACATAAAGCATGTACTGTACCATAGGCAGACATGACGGGTGAAGGGTAGCCACAGGGACAGACGCTTTCTTCCCCAGGTGATTCAATGCCATCACAGCTACTTCATGGCTCTCTTCCTGGGCACCGTCTCCCAGGCAGATCTGTATGTAGATAGCAGACATCTTCATTTTTCCCCCAGTTAAATAAGGTTGAACACACTCGGCACATTTTGCTGATTATACCAACAATCAGATGGCCTTTTATAAAGACTGTGTAGAGGCATTTTACACTGAATATGTTTTATATTTGTGGGGTACAATCCAGGAAAACAACACCTACTGTTTGGAGTTCAAGAAAGTGATCACCATCCTCCTCCTGGTCCCCGTGGAAAGTGTAGTAGGGGAGTCGGGAAGTTAAAACACAACCTGAGGGGAAAAAAACCAACCATCTCAAATAGTTAAAAATTAAAAGCAAACCATAAATCAATTAAGCTAGGCAACTATAGTTATATATTACGTAATATAAAAATAATAAAGCAGTTTATTAGTATCTATATGACTACCGAAAATCCATAAAGTGGAGGTGTCTCCCACGTGTACTGAAAATATGCTTATTACAGTACTGTAAAAAAAAAAAATCAAAAACAAAACAGCTTACTGAAAGGGTAGCTTTCCAATTCCGTATGGCCCAAACTACTGCTCTCTAGCGATTTTTTGTCCAAAGACATTTTTATACGTAATTAGGACAGCAAGTCTCGGGCAAGAGAAACGTTTCTGTCGAGCAACAGAAAACGCGATCCGCTGCAAGTGCCGTCGCATAAGTGACGTCATCAGCGCGCGGTGACAGGCTTTTTTAACACTTTATTAGTAGTTCAAGTTAATGAGACAACATACATTACAGTGAACCAGCACAAAAACCGCTGTAATACAAAAAGTTAAAATATGAAAAGAAAAACAAATTTAAGAAGAATGACGAACAATGCAGGAGGTTAAGTTACAAAAGCAAATTAAATTCCTAACAAAGCGTTTTTGGCTTTAGAGATGTTAGAGCAACATATAGTTTGGATGTATTGTTGAAGTTCGTTTTCAAAAGTAAAACACACTAATGAATTGTTATAAATGAATTGTGTTAAATGTGATTTACTCTTTCTGAACTGGTTTCTTAATTTCAGACCATTACCAAAAGGATTTTGTTTTAAAAAAATACAGTTTGCTAAACAAAATAAAAGACAAATGCAAGACATTTTACCCATAAAATGAAGACTACTGTATTAGGGATCACCACTTACAACTACATAATGCAATCATCTTACCATGAATTCCTGAAGTCAAAAACGAATTAGAGCCCATTACATGGGCGATTAATTTTGATAAGCAGCGGGGGTCGGGTCGGGAACCGCAAATGCCTCAGGCCGCTTTATGAAGCAGTCCGTGGCCATGAGTGTGGGGTGATTCCCAGCCTCAGTACAGGGCTCCATGGAGGCCCCACCAGGCTTCCGCTGGCTAAGACCCTTCGGAGTTGTGCCGGCATCACAGCAGTGCGGCAGTGGGTTTTTGCCCCACAGTGCCCAGCCACACACCTCCGTGCTCCACCCTCAGCAGGACGGGGTGCAGGATCCAGGACACCAGCAGCCGCAGCAGGTCCCCTGTGCCATCTACCAGTCACCAGTGCCTGAACAGCAGACTCTCATGCTCCTCCAGGGTGGCCCAACGGGAGTTGTAGGCCCTGGTCTTCGAGTCAGAAGCTAAGATCACCCGCCAGTCTGGTTATAACATCAAGTTAATTGTATTTTTTTTATAATTAAACAATGAAAAAAAAACATTCATGAACATATGTTATTGATGTGAACACCTGCTGCAGCAGTGTGGGTGAAACTGAGCCGTAAGGGGTAACTTAAAAATGCATCATCACGATTGCATCATCAACCAAACACTTCCGGTATCTCACAGGGAAGAGCTTTGGCATGACAGCTGTCTGTGAGATGAGCCTTGGGGTGATGGCCAGGGGCTGATCTGTAACTTGAACCTACTTAACTTACCCGGTTTCACTTGTTGCCCAGCAACAGAGACTGGACTACGTCACTAATGGTGCTGCTTTTTAGAACCAGAACCTTGGTGTTTCTCGAACCCGTTTTTGATTGATGACACCTTGCACAGAGCTTTTAGGCACCTGTACATTCCGTTCCGTCACACATTGCTAAAACCCGCTTCTGGATCCGGGTCCAGCTCTGCTCCTCAACCAAACTCTACCCCTGGTCCCAGTTGTGCCTTTCACCCCAGCCCTGGCCCATGGCCATGCCTTGGTCACAGACCTTCACAGTTTACCTTTTATTACATAATTTACCATTTAATTACACAACCCACAAGGCAAGACGTACTGGGGATTTCTGACAATACAGTGGATTCTTATTTCTTTATCTTGAAATCAATAGTGTGTTTAAGGTAATGCTAAGTAAATGAATGTGTTCAATTTCTGTGTAGCTCCGGCATAAGAATACTATTGTACTATACAGAGATGGACACAGTGAAAGTCAAGTGATACACCACAAGTGTGAAAAAATACGAATGTTTTACAATACAAAGACTGGGTTCTGCACACTTACTTAAATCTTTAATTACATCAAAATGTTCACAAAAACCTCATCTTTATACCGTGCAACATTTGTTTTCCAAAATCGAGCTGTATTTTAAATTTAAGGATATTTTTGGGGGGGAAAACCTTTCCAAAGAGGGAAAAAGTCTTCAGCGCAGTTGTCCTGTTTTAGATTGTCTGTTCAGAAGAATACTTGAATCGAGCTCTTAAATCAGAACTTTGAAGGTGTTTTCATCCCAAACACTTCATGTTTTTCCTCCTCGTCGGACAGTCCAGATTGTTGGACTCTGAGGGCAGTGTTGCACAGATGTGCGGAAAGACCAACCTGCAGCAGCAGCAGCCGGACAAAGGTAGCGTGAGGTCATACAGCTTAAATTTATTATTTATGAATCAAGAACTAAATTCAGAAATGAGACCGTTTTAACACAAAGATCCACCTCAGGACTGAATTCTGGATTGATTCTGCCCCTTTGCCATAAAGGAGAACAGCTGGTGAACTGCAGGATGCATGCTGCAATTTCTCCCTGGCACCTATATCCTTTAGCGTGTGCATCCCGAGCAGGCCAGGCCTTCCCGACTCTGGACACATGGCTGTAGGCACCATGAGGGGCAAGGGGAGAGGCAGCTGCCCAGCTGGCCCTGTCCCAGTAGAGGGCAGTAGTGCTGGGGCATTTCTCATTACCCCAGGCCACAGGACCAGTGACCCGAAGCCATACCCCAACTGTTGAAGCAGGGAAGGCATACAGGGGTTTGAAAGGACTCTCCAGCTATCCCAAAAGGCTACAGCAGCGAACCCAAAGGCAGTGAAGATGGATACATGTTCTCCTGGCTCTTATAAGGTAATAAACACGTTCGGTGGGCATCTACAAGCAGATCACTTCTCCTGAGTTCCACCATGCTCACAGTGTCCGACCCATGATGATCACATCCTTGGGGAATCCCTCCATGCTGGCCACTTCAAATAAGCCCAGTTTGTTGTAGAAGCCCACCATTTTTGTTTCTGTCTCTCTCACCTCACAATAGGCACCGTGGGAGCCTGGGGGCGGGAGAGATATAGTTATGAATTTTTCATTGCCAGGTCTACGAGGCTGCGACCCCCCCCCCCCCATCCCCAGTGAGTAATAGGGTGCTCCCTACCATTAGCTTTTAGTGAGGAGAGCAGACATCCCATCATGCACTTGGCCACACTGGGGTCCGTCACTTTGGAGTGAATATCCAGCTTGATGAGAGAGGGGAAACTGCTGAGGAAGGACTCTGGCATGCTCTCCCCTTCCTCATGGAAGCTCAGCTTCATTTTCTAAAGAGCGGAAAGGAGAAGCATTATTTACTGAGATGTCCAGTCACTAGCAGAAACCACACAAACCGACAACCTAGGTCACAGGCTTCCGGCATTGGACCCTGCCTGCTGTCACTCGCCTGCGCCTCAGACAGCTGCTCCTCACAGCTGGGTTTGGTGTACTTCTCCTGCATACTGGGAATCCAGCACATCTTGTACTTCTTAATGAAGGGTTTGACGTGCACAGTGCTCAGGGCGTAGCCCCAGATGCCCTCCTCATCCTCCAGCACAAAGCTGTATTCTGGGCTCAGGGTCAAGAAGCCTCCTACCAGCCTTGGGGATTGGCAAGCATGTTTCCCGGAAAAACATTCAATTAAAACATGAGAAGGTAACCCACTTTAACAGCATATTACATTGGAGCAGGACTATGGATCAAATTGTCACCATCCCTGCATGGAGGTTTGTGTTATGGCTCCTATAAAAAAACTGCAGGCCGGTGACAGCTGTAGATGGGGTGTTTCTGAGTGTGTGCCCTTGTGATCAGTTGAAATCCTGTCCCTAGTGTCTGCTGTCTCAAGGTTTAGACACATCTGCCTAATGCTAAACAGTGACTGAGCCACCAGAGGAGCCACTGCCTGCCACACATGTATAATGCTTTCATTTCTATTTGATCATACAGAACATCCTGTATTTATCTTGTCAGTTTTGCAGTTCACCAGTGGAGCTCATGTGAGTTTTAGTTTTGAGGGCAAAACAAAAAATGTTTGGTTCAGATAGATAACCAATAAGATTGTACAGCAGGTGGATCTAAGCAACTAGAGGAGGCAGGACCAAGACATCTGATTGGTTATTTCTCTGAACCAATAATTTTTTTCGTTCTGCCCTCAGAACATTTTTTTGTAAGTAAAACTCCCATGGGCTCCCGTGGACCAGGCCTCATAGTGTATACGCAGGGTGATCATACCTGCGTGGTACAGTAAGTGTGTCATACCTGTGTCATACCTGTCACCGATGAGATCCGGCTCGTGCTCTGAGAAAGCCTGGTCCCCCGCTGCTTCTCTGTACACCTCACTGCAGATCCGGTACACCACAGGCTGAAAGAGAGCCCAGGGAGACAACGTCAGAGCACCACCAACTGCATCAGCAGAACGGCCAGCGGAGCACAGCTCACCTCGTCCCGGGGAGCATAGGGCCTGATGCTGTACGTCTTGGGGGTGGGTACAGGGGGTGGCGGCTGATAAAACAGATCAATTGCCCCATCGATCGGCAACAGCCTCTGCAAAGGAAAAGCCTTCACTCCCTCACATTGCTTGATGTAATAACACTGTATTGGGTATAGGGGGCGCTCTGCTGTTAGTGACTGGCATAGGGAGCAAAACATGACCAGGTGGGGAGCTCTGGACTGAGCATGAGCACCCAAATAGCAAGCAGGGTCTGTGTAACAGGATTAGCCTATCTCTGCTGAACAGGGTGGGGGACACTAGCTTGAAGGGCAGACAACTGATGACAGAGGGCTGGGAATCATCTCCAAGCATCCCTTAGCTTCCTTTAGAGAGCGACTGCTTTGATTAGCATATTGACACAGGGGGATACTCAGGCGTATAACCGGCTTCTGACTGTAACCAAAACACCATGCAGCTTCTTAATGAGGTCACACATGTGCCTGGACGTGATACCTGGAACTCCCCCACCAGGCCACCCCTGAAGGCCCAGGTCTCCTGGTCTCCCCCTAAAAGAACCTCAGGTGGCTGACTGTGACACCCTGCGGGAAACAGAAATTAGCAGAGATTCACTCAATGTCTACCGATACAACCGGCAGGTAAAGCACCCTGATATACTGCCTATCCAGCTCACTGTGGGGGTGTCCTGAATTAGCTCGGCTAGTTTATTCATGGGACAGCAGGACGGTGCTCTGGTTACAACCCGGGAGCATGAAGTATGAAGATGAAAGAGCAGTGATGCAGCAGGGGTCTGTCTCACTGAGCCTGATGAAGGATATTTATGGTAAATAAGCTGCCAGAGACACGCGAGTGTTGCCATGGTACCCATGTAAGCAGAAACAAGAGCAAAAAAGGCCTGTTTGGGGCTTACATCGGCCATTGTCGATCCAGTTGCAGTAGAAACTTGTGCTGAGGATTCTCCCATCTGTACATAGTGCAGAAAGAAGACAGGAAGTCATCAGTAAACCATTCTCTGTTCAGAGTCGCCCATGAGAAACTGGTAACTTCCTGTGGGCCCATTTACAGTCCAGCTGTGCGACCTTCAACCCAGTCGAGCCAGCAGACAGCAGGGCAACGGGCATCAAGGCCCAAGCCCTTTGGGCAGCAGAGGCTTATGTCGGATTTGAATCTGGTGCTAATCGCTAACAAAGACAGCACACAGGTGACTAAGTAAGGGATAAACCACACAGGGTGTGTCGGTATACAAAAATAATCAACGACACCTTGGTGTAATTCCATCCAATGCAAAGCAAGTTGGAGTTTATTTTCCTATAACCGCACACCTCAAAGTGGTTAACCAAAACCATACCACTGCTAACCAAAATAACAATAATCATGGTTAATTTTCCAGAAGAAAATTATTCCAAGTGGCATTTAATAATGTTCCAATACGCTGTTAAAAATATAGTCCCTCACAGGACAGAACATCTGGTTGGGCTGTTCACTGTAAGTGGCAAATCCGTTAAGTTACCATAGAAACCTTCAACAGACAGACGCTTGCGTTTTTAAAACCAAAGAAAATTATGCTGATAAGAATGACTGCTTATTTATGACTAAAAAAATCACACGGGTTTTTATATTAACACGTTTACTAAAACATTAAAATGTGTTAATACAGAACAGAGCAGCTTTGGGGAAAAAAAAGATCCTTCACCTACCTAACCATAGAACAAATGCTTTCACCACAGACATAACGTTCTTCATGTCCCAGATGTAGGGATGCAGATCACAGAGGATTGTCCTGCTGGCGCAGCTGGACAGTCTGGTAAACATCTGGATGACAGAGCTGCACATCCCCTCGAACATCTTCGCTCGAGTCCTCCACTCTGCCACCTGCCCAGATCACACCTATAAAATGACCTTGCAGTCCTCATAGCAGCTGCCTTAGTAGCACAGTGGTGAGACTACAACAGTATCTACCATTTATCATTCAGCACTAATGTGTTTCAGTTTATGGTGCCACCTAGCGGCTATAAGAGGAAGCACATATAGTGTGACAGGCAGAATGACATGAAGTGTATGAGGTAATCAGCATTGTGTGTGATGCGTACTTTAGAGGCTGTACGCCCTGTGCTGAGCACGCACCGCTGCTGTGGCTGACCTTGTGGGGCTCCTTGCACTCTGAGCTGACGCTGACCACACTACAGTTGGCTCTCAGCCAGTTGAACTCCCTGAGCATTTGCATGGCCTGGGGTCCATGCTCATAAGGCAGGTAGAAGAGATCCACAAGAAGCTGCAGGTCTTCCAGGGTGGGCGGCTCGGCCAGGGACACCGCCTGCTCCGTGAAACCCAGCTGCATGTCCACCAGGTGACCCCCCATCTCCCGGGGCACAGGGCCAACCTCCACTGCCGTCAAGACTCGGTCCATCTCCTCCTGCTTCTCCTCTGCCATCTCCATGGGCTCCTCGTCAGACTCCTTCTTCTGGCTGGGCAGTGGTCCCAGGCTCATGATGGGCTGCTGGAAGATGGTAGTGATAATGGTGGAGGCAGCGTGAGCCCCGGAGGGCTTTGTGTCGCTCTGGGGTCCATGGCATCCTGAAACACAGGGAATGGGGTTTCAGACAAAGCAGACCCGCCAGCTGCCACCACCACTGAAAGTACAGCCCGCTTACCATAGTATTTGTAAGGCTGTGCAAACTCGGTAAGCCACGCAGTGAGGGCCAGCTGCAGGGCCAGCTCTGGGCTGTAGGGAATATCTTTCTCTAGGCTCTCATCTCCAGCCTGCTTCTCCAGTTCAATCGGCACCAATGCAGCACTGTCCTCACCCTCACCTGGAGCCCAAGGGGAAAGAGAGGGAATGGAAACTGCAAGGTAAGCTGAGGTAGATTCTATCCAGTGGTGTCTACACCAAAACCATCCTCCTGTGCTGTTCACCTGTAACTGTCCTGATGTTCTCAGGACAGGTGAGTCAAACTCAATTAAACACACACAGGACGTATTAAGACTTACCCATGATGACATCTCTGTGACCATCATCTGTCCTCGATTTATACCACGTGGCCAATGTATGGATGGCTATAAAATTGCACTCGAATTCACAGTTGGGGTTGGTGAGCACGCCCTGCAAATGGGGTATGAGCTCCGTAGGGCGGCCCTTAAAAGGGCCCAGGAAGAGACGCTTCGGGTCATAGTCGTTAGCATGGATGTTGTCCCAGAGCAGTGGGGGTCTTTTGAGGACCTGATAAACCTCCTCGATGGAGTGCAATGAGATTTCTTTCGAAACGACCTCGGGCCCTTCCAGAGAGACAACACCAACCATAGAAGATGGTGAGCAGAAACTGAAGACCCACATTCTACACTGGTATCAGAAAAACCCATATGTGTCTCCCCCACAAGACAAGCATACCTGTCCAGAGCACCTGGATGCCTGGGTCCAATTTCTCTCCGATGGTGTGCAGATACGGGGACTGAGAGACGCTGGGGTAGCACAGAGTTCCACAGTACTCTGGGACAGGCACGCAACAACAAGATCAAATCATAATGTTAACACAGATATGTATCCATGTTAAGATGTAATCCTAATACTGTCACAATAATGTTGCTGAGTAAGTATCAGCTTTACTAATGAAGTTATTCAACGTCTGAATAGTTTCACTTTAAAAACACGCGGTAGCATGATATGTCAAGATGCTCTTTAGTGAGTTTGGGATCTGAGTGGAGGAGGTCCTTCACTAGTTGCTGGGTTATGGTGGCACTGGTACTGAACGCTAGACACGAGCAAGGCACACAGAGCGTCCTATTATGGTGAAATGTGGCGCCTATCACAGCAGCCCACCTGTAGGGCAGAAGAGAAAGGGGCGTGGCTTGCCCAGGAAGTGGAAGACCTTATTGGTGATGGACACATGAGCGTGTGCAATGGAGCTGAATGCGTCCTTGTCTGCTGGACACATGTTGTGGTCGATATCATCGAAGAGGAGGGCGAAAGATGTGCAGCCAAAGTGAGACACCTGGAGCAGAGACGCAGATAGACACCTCTAAGAAAAGCTTGATAATCATACTGCGTCTGTATCCTTTACGACTGGGATTGAGCAAAACCTGCAGCTTCTGCACATTACAGCCCACAACACAGACTTTATTTACCTGATCTAACTTTCGCTTCAAACTGGACACATCCTTCTGGCTAGAAAAGGTGATGTCCAGCCCAGGAGAGATGGCGTAGATGAACTGGATGCCATGCTCCTTTGCAGACGAGATCAGAGTCACGAGTCGGTCTGGAAAGAGATGAATAAGGAGGGCGACCACAGTACACATTAAATGAAATTGATATTCCCATCTGTGTCCTGCAGAGACATCCTTAGGGACAGATACTGTTCCTTGTGATGCGTCCAGAAAGTGAGAGGAGCTAAATGACACAGCTAACATGATTCCGCCACTTAAGTGACGAAAGCCTCAGGGAAAGGGGTCCATTTACACTCACCAGCTTCTTCTACAGAATACAGCTCTCTCCAGAAGACCCTGTGCTTGTAGTCATCTTTTGGTGCATAGAGGTATGTTTTTAATCCCCATTTCCTTTGTCTAAGAAGTAAACATATTTGACAGCCATGTAGTAAAGCCCTGTGACTGTGATCCACATTCAACACTTATGTCAGCTTGAACGAAGGGGGAGCAATCCGTTACCTCCTAAAAAGCTCCTCCCGCTGTGCCATCGTCCACGGTCGCCCATAGAAGCCTGAGCAAAACAATGGCACAGTTCACACATTGTGCAAGGAGGACAACCACATCGCAGATCATAGATTGTGATATTGAACAAGGTCCACTTTTAGGACCTTAAAACCCACGATATTCCTTTTTTTTAATCCAGGTGTAGAATGCATGTTTGGTGATGAGGCCAGCTAATACCTAAATAAATTAATTAACATCTATCTGCTGACAGGTTGTAAAAAACTTGCACCACAGGGACTTGCATTCATACAAATCAGCATGCCCTATTTTACCTGCTTATGTAGTACTTTGATGACTGGTTAATGTACCAGAAGCAGCCGCCGTGATCAGTACAGGCAGTTCTCCACTGACATGAGTAATCTGCTCCACAAACCTCACGTAAGTCGGATTTAATTTCCAATACCAATCAAGACACATTATAGCCAAAAACACAAACCAAAAATAAAGCAGTAACACGTACCAAAGAACATACATTAAATAAATGAAAAACTATATTTACATCCATCCATCCATTTTCCAAACCGCTTATCCTACTGGGTCGCGGGGGGTCCGGAGCCTATCCCGGAAGCA
>JAODJX010000065.1:12752086-12788699 GCA_026776945.1 Isichthys henryi | reverse complement strand
CCCGGGGCCGCCCATCCCCCCCCCCCCGCCCCGGGCCTGGTCTAGGCGACCCTGGGGACCTGCAGAGCGAAACCCTCTTCTGCTGCTAGCCCAGACAGCATAATGCCCTGCCTTGTGTGCCCCGCGCCCTGGCTGCTCTGCCGTTACCATGGCGACAGTGCCCTCTCTGGGTACGTTGGCTGAGAAGTTGCTCTATTGCTGCGTCATATCTGTTCCAGTGGGTCTGGGAGCCATCTCCCTCTCATCCTCTATTTCTTGCCTTGTGAAGGGTTTCATCACTCTGCTCGACGGGAGCAACAGGACCACTGGAGAGCCTGAAGCATCGGGGACAGAGGGGTCCTGACATCACTCCGAGGTTTGTAGCTATCGCGCATTTAAATGACACTTATTTTGTGTGCTTTGTATATAGTGAACTGCTTTGTCTGATGCGTGGAGGTGTGTGCGTAAGAGAGAGAGAAAGAGAGAGAGATAGATCTCTCGTCCCTCGGACCCCGCTGTTGATCGGTGTAGGTACAAGGAAGAGGGTGTGTGGCTGTGTTTATGTACGTGTGTGTGAGCCTGGGATAGCGAGCGGGAACGCTATTCAGCCTGACAGTGAGCGAGAGTAGGGCCATCTTTGTTGTCAGAGGTGCACTTACATGCTTGAGCGTGTGAGAGAATCTGCGAGGCATCTTACTGGAGTCTCAGTGATGACACGCTCCCTTCCTCCAAGCACAATTCTCTTCCTCCTGCTTTTAGCAGGCAGGCAGAGGCTCTCAGAAAACCCACGGCACCAAAGATAGTAACAGATAGTCGCTGGGTATAAGGGTTTCCCTAGACACTACTGAGAGGACATTCCCCCGTTCCTGGAGAGCCTTTTGTCTTCCTTTTTTGCTGATGAGCAGCAGGCAGAGGCGCTAATGAAAGGCTAGAGGCTGGCCTTGCAGAGAGAAGGTGTTGACAGAAGATCCCAGGTGTGACTGGAGTAGAGACGTGAGCCGCACTGGGACTTTAAGTTCAACGTGAAAACACTGCTGGGATTTCACAAGCTGTACATATATTTGTGTGTAATATCCTGACCATGCTCTGTCTTTCCCTGTTTACCTCTATCAACTCTCCCTCTCTCCTTCTTTCACCCTTCTACCAGTCGCATTTTTCATATTAATGGGTCAGAAAACAAACACAAATCCTTCTGTCAAATTCCCAGATGGTTTCCGTCTCCTAAGCCTGTCTTCATGTTTTAGTGACTGCCCTGCCTCCTGTCTGATTCTGTCCCTCAGAGCAAGTTTATGCTAACTGGTCGAGGGGAGGGTGCCGCTATTCCATTCTGACCGGGGCCCATCATGTGAGAAGATGTCAGGAGGTAGCTGCTCGTGTCCAGGTGAGTATCTCTCCCCGATGCTACGCATCAGTGCTCCAGCTGCCTACTGCCCTCTGAAAGTGCCCGGGTTTCAGGGGGGCTGTCGGGTAGTACGCCTGCCCAGCAGAACGTCAAACACATCTTTTGCATCAGCTTTTATGGCTCTCGCAGACAGTGCTCCATTCAGAAAGCAAACAGAAAGCTGAAGTCCAGAACAAAGAGAGAGGAATGTGAGCTTATGTGAGAACTGGTGCGACGTCAGAGGGGGAGGGGATCCCAGTCTACGGGGAGTGCTAAAACCACCTTTTGACAGTGTAGCGTTGACCTTGTGGGTTTGATCCTCTACATACAGCCTTTGTGAACAGGCTGGTATATTTTTGTATGTTTTCATGCTTTTATTTAACTTAGTTTAGTCGTGGTGTTTACCTTTGTTTTTTTGCCTTATATGCCATAGACGTGGGTGTATGACGTGCGTACACAGGTACCTTGTGTGCTGAAGAAGAGGCTCCTTCTGTGTCCGACATAGACTGTGTTTAGGAGGGATGCCTCAAATGCTGCTTTTGCAAAGCAGTTAGGGTTGGGGTTAGCCCAGTGAGCTGGGTAAGGGGACGAAGGCTATTGCAAGACTGTGCTTGATTTACCAACTCTGATGTGCCTGAAGTCTGTGTACCAAGTGCAGTCAGCATGAGAACAGGACATATTCATTCTCCCATAACAATAACAGCACCACTGATTCGGTAGAGTCTTCATTTTCCCATTTGTCTGTAACTAGTAACAGGTCTTCCCAGTTATCAGCTACAGGTCCTCACTATGATACTGAGAACTCCTGAAGAAGATGCTTGTTTTAACAAAACTAGTGGGGCAGGTTTACTGACCGTGACTTGACATTACAAGCAGCCAGCAGGTGGAACTCCTGCTGCAAACACTCCTCATTCCTGCAGTTTGGAGGGGGGACGGCAGGTCTGATAAGCTGCCTCTGTGACTTTCATTTGGGCTAGAATTGGTTCTGCAGCCCTGGACTCCACTTGGGGCCTTGTTGCTTTTGGGAATCCAGGAATGGGGGGAGGACTGGGGTAGTAACAGAATAATATGTCCCAACTGATTAACTGCACTGCACATTGGTGGACAGTGGTGCATGTGTGGCTCCATAGGCACATTTTACAGAACGGCACCAGGTTATCTGCACATGTCCTGCCTCTGGAAAGGCTTGAAGATGATGCACTTTTGAACACTTTAGCACCAGAGCCTTAGCAGCTGTTTGCTTTTCTGATTTTTGGACATACTCTAGAGGTTTGTCTGAGGAGACATGATACTATCTGTCTCTAGGAATGAACTGTTTCAGTACCAGGGATACCAGAAATCTGAGGACCAGATCGGAAACAGAATTTGCATGAAGACTTTGAGGGAAACTTGACTGTACTTTATAAACCTAGATTTTATGTGCCAGATGGATCAGTCTGTGTGATGATGCTGCAATGGTTGAATTTTCAATTCAAAACAAGTCTGCACACTCATGCACTCCTATTTACATTTATGCAACAGTTTTATTGCCTTGCAATAGTCTGTATGGTTTGCAAACTACTCAACACTTTGATGTAGCTAATTTTAGGTTTAAAATGGAATAATATAGATTTAAACTAAAATTTCTTGCAGGAGCTTGAGAATCTGAAAGCATGAGCTACACGCCAGATGCCAGTGGCAACCCAGGCGTCACACACACATTGGTGTGCGTTTGACACAAATAATGGATATGAGGGGCATCCGGCTGCTCTAAATACCAGTAAATAACTTCCATGTTTTTCAGAAAACACTTTTCATTTGTGAAATGCTGACTGCGAGTAGGCGGCACGCCACCGGCCTCTCTGTGCCTTTGGCTGTAATGTAAGCCGCCCGTCCCGCTGGGTTAGTGTGGAAGGGCTGGCGGCCGTCTCCTGTCTCCGGAACACGGGGGAGGGTAGGGGCTCCGAGCGACTGGTGAGAGAGAGGGGAGCAGGGAGCTGGAGCGGCTTTCAGAGTGAGGGGAGCCACTGAGAGCAGCAGGGACAGGAGGAGGGCCTACCGCCATTGTTCATGTCCGGGAACAAAGAGCTGGCCGAGCTGCGCACCGCTGTACGCCGTGGCTTCGGGCTGGGAAGACGGACCGCGGACTGCGAGCACGCGTCGGCGTCCCTGCAGCTTCATAAATAAATACATACACAGAAAGTAAAACAGAGAAGGGAGGTTTCGGGTGGACGCCGCTGGATCAGGCTGGGCACCGAGCGCCGTAATCCCGCTTCTTCGCAGGTACCGCGTCCGGTTCGCCGTCCCCGCCGTCCCGTCTGTCGGCCTCACGCTTTTCCTGCGTTTCTGAATGGCTTTTTATTAATTAACGCGATGAAAAGTGACGATTTTAGTTAGCACGATAGCTAAACGACATATTTATAGATGAAGCCTTGAACTGTATCAGGCTTAAGTCGGGTTTGGACGTGATTACTGTCGCTTCCCCCCGCGATCTGAGCCACAGTCCGGTGTTATCGGTACTTTGGTCCTTCTGCTATCCGTACTACGGTCCCTGTGTTATCGGTACTTTGGTCCCTCTGCTATCCGTACTATAGTCTCTGTGTTACCTGCATCTTGGTCCCCGCTATCGATGCTATAGTCCCCGTTCATCGGTCCCTCGGTACCCCGCTATCCGTACCAAAACTCCAGTTTTACTTCTGGCCAACTATCGGTACATACCCTCCGAATTAACTGTACCTCAGTTCTCCGCAATCGGTGCATGCATCCCATGTTGCATGTACCTCGTTCCCCGCTATCGGTGTATACACTCCATGTTACCTGTATCTTAGGCAGCGCCCCATGTTACCGGTATCTCAGTCCCCCGCTGTCGATGCATATACCCCCATGTTAACTATATCTCAGTCCCCAGCTGTCAGTGCATATACCCCATGTTACCTCTACCTCGGTCCCCCCGCTATCGGTGCATGCACCCCATGTTACCTGTGTCTCAGCCCCCCAGCTATTGGTGCATACACCCCACGTTACACGTTATGTTGCCTTTATCTTGGTCCCACCACTATCGGTGCTACAGTCCCCGTTTTATCTGTACCTCAGTGTTACGCCAAAAATCCCATTTTACCTGTACCCCGCAATCAGTGCATACAGGGAGCGACAGTCCCTGTGTTGTTAACAGGTACCTTCCTGTATTGTTCTTGGTGTGATTATTAATGATTATTGTTGCTACTGTATTGTTATCACTGTGATTGTTGTTGTTACTGTACTATAGTATTATAATCAGAATGCTTTCATTATTCACTAATTGTGCTTGAGACCGCCTATGATACCCTGTGCTGTGGTGGTGTGGAAGGCTGAAGGCTCTGTGGTGAATGTGGCACACAGTCCTCATCACTCAAGCATCCTCCTAACTCAATGTCCTGTTTCTCTGTCACGCTTTCACTACAGGCTGTTCCTCAAAGTCATTCAAACTGTACTCCCCAAAGGAGCCCCCGAACGGCACTGCCTTTCCACCCTTTCACCCAGGCAGCATGCTGGACCGGGATGTGGGGTACGTCTCCTCTTCCAATGGGGTACTGGAAAGCAGCAGAGCCAGTGCACAGGCTTGACTGCAATGTAACCATGTGCAGCAGGTGGCCTAGAGCAGTGTTTCCTGGTCCTTGGGGACCCCCAGAGAGTCCCGGGAGTTGGGAGGGAGCAAAAATGTGGACTGACTGGGGGTCCCTGAGGACCAGGTTGGCAAACTCAGGGGTCGAGATTCAGGTGGTTCTAAAGATGTTAATGAAATGCATGGCATGCAGTGCTGGATGGTTAATTTATGAAAAGAGACACACATCCCAGCAGACATGGACATGAGACAGTGATCCTGTGCTGGAGATACGATGTATGGCTGTTCATAACTGATAATGACTGTGGTTGCTTCTCTTTGCAGTCCCACCCCAATGTACCCTCCCGCATATCTGGAGCCGGGCTTGGGGTGAGTTTTCTGTCCATGAAATAATGGCCATGAACTGCTGGCTGCTCATATTGTTACTGTGCTTGTAGTTATTGACACTGTGCAGCCAGAGGTCCTGAGTGATGACCAAGACCTATTCTCCCCATAGGAGGCACACGCCTTATGGCAACCAGACAGACTGCAGGATGTTTGAGCTCAACAAGAGGCTCCAGAACTGGACAGAGGTGAGGATTCGGGCCCTGCTAAGGTCTCCATGAGCTGTACTGCTGGGGGACTTCATGGCTGTCTGCTTCTTACTGCAGGAATGTGATAACCTGTGGTGGGATGCCTTCACGACAGAGTTCTTTGAGGACGATGCCATGCTGACCATCACCTTCTGCTTGGAGGATGGCCTAAAGCGATACAGTAAGATCCCTCGCCTCATCTCCCCATCCTTGGATCTGGTCCCTGCAGCTCATGATTCACAGCTGTCCTCTCTTTCCCCCTCAGCCATCGGCAGGACGCTGATCCCGCGTTATTTCCGCAGCATTTTTGAAGGCGGAGCCACTGAGCTCTACTATGTCCTGAAACACCCCAAGGAGTCATTCCACAACAGTTTTGTGTCTCTGGACTGTGACCAGTGCACCATGGTGACACAGAATGGCAAGCCTATGTTCACGCAGGTGAGGCACTGCTGGACGCAGCCGGTTCACTGACTCCCTGTGTGCAGGCCCAGTTTGTTGTGTCTGGAGCCCTACTTAAAAAGTTACCCCCCCACCCTAGTTTAGTGGCTGTTTGTGGCCAACAGGAGGGCCACAAACCCCGGGGAGTCCCATGTACAATTTGATTGGTGGTAAACACTGTTGCTGCGTCTATGATTGGCCAGTAATCGATCATCCTCCAGCTCAACACAGGCCTCCCTAACGTGCACCTACATCTTTTACATTTTAAGCACAAATATGTTAGGTCAATATAAGCACAGTAGGCAGGATTGCATATGGAAGAATGTAGAGGAATCACAGTTACTCGATTATTGAAAAGCCACGACTAAAACTTTCCTTCTCGATTACTTGACAATACAAGGGAAGGAAGATGAGGGATCAAATAAAGAGCAAAAGAATCATTTGTGTGCAAGAACCTTATATTAAAAGTGAATGAAAATGCAGTCGTTTGTCAGTATTGCAAAGCAGAACTTAAATATCGCCATAGCAGAACTGCAATGCAAATACATCTTAAAAGAAATTCAGGTTTGATGGACTCACCCAATAATGCAAGGTTAGCCATGGGTATGTCTACTTTAGCCTCTTCAAGTAGCCTAGCCTGTCTTGTCGTCACTTTGACTTAAATTATTTTGCTTATTGTGATTCCTGCATGTGAAAATAATCGCTGCTAAATAACCTAGTCACATCGCTTTGGTCCCACATCCATAATAAACAATTAATTATTTTTGTTAACATTTAGTTTTGAATAGCACTGAACAATACTAGGAAAAAATTGCATTGCTTTATTTAGGAGTTGAAAATTAACTACATAGCCAAATAGAACTTATCTACCAATGGTTTGTCAAATAGGTTAGTGGCGTCGCCGTGAGACACAAAGCAGAGCCGACAGATTTGCTTTTGCTCAATATTGTCTCTATGGAATTTGAATAAGAAGAATTGTCTTTTTGTGTCCAGTTCTTGTTTGCTTTTTTCCTCTTTACTCATTTTTGTTTAATTTGTCACAAATGCACTGCAACAGTTAAACAGTGTGGACGAGAACGGTTATGATTGTCTCGGAGATTGCGTGCAGTGCTCATGCGAAAGCAGCGGCGATTAACTTTAGACTGATTTTTTTTAAACTAACACTAGATAATGCTGAAAAGGAACCATCATTAAAATCACAAAGCTTGCCAAGTTTGGTTTCCTCAGACCGAGTAAAAAATGTTTTAGTGGAGCTTATTGATGGCTTGAAGCCACAGATTATCGCGGTCCTTGCAGTGTGATGACTGCATGTGCATGAAACGCCATGTTGATATTAACATCGCACATCATACAAGCCTAGTGGTACGGTGGCGCGCTGGGTAACCCTGTCGCTGCGCCCCACCGCTTTGTGTGCGTGGAGTTTGCATGTTCACCCTGTGTATGGCTGCCTTTTCGGCAGATCCACTGATTTCCTTATACTGTCTAAAAGCATTACACTTAAATGAACTGGAGCGTGTGACTGAGTTCGCACCCTGCAATGTGCGGTTGGTTCCTGCTTTGTCCCAGTTGCAATGTATGATATCATATTTAAATGATTATTCAATGAATAGTCGGATTAATCTGTAGATCACCTGATTTATTGATGTAATCGATAGTGACAGCCCAAGATGAATGTTAATCATCTTCTGTGCCGGGGTGTGTGGCGTCCCCTGCAGGTGTGTGTGGAGGGCCGCCTGTACCTGGAGTTCATGTTTGACGACATGATGAGGATCAAGACGTGGCATTTCAGCATCCGCCAGCACAGAGAGATAGTGCCCCGCAGTGTCCTGGCCATGCACGTGAGAGAGGCCGTCGCTGCCACCGCACGCTCATACATTCCTTCAGCCCCGGCACACCCCCATAACCCGGCTGTAATCTTTGCCACAGGCCCAGGATCCTCAGATGCTGGACCAGCTGTCTAAAAACATCACGCGCTGTGGCTTGTCCAACTCCACGCTCAATTACCTCCGGGTGAGTTTAAACCTACAGGAGAAGACCCACCTGTATGTCTCGCATGCAGAAATCTTTCATCTGTTAGGCACATTTTATTCAATTATCATTCTTTAAACTCTCTTAGGCAAAGATGCCATTTTACTGATTCTTTAAAAGAAGTTTTTAATAAAGCTATGCCAGAAGCATTCGACTTTTTATCATAAGCTACTCTTAAGAATCTTCTTTAGACTGTAATATTTTGTAGTTATTTATGTAGTCAGTACATTTTGGGTTATTTAATTTGTTGTAATATTCCTGTTCTACACTCACCATGAATATAGCCCTAGTTGCTGGAACGGTGTTAAAAGTCAACATAACTAAGTAATCTGTAGGGGGGTGGGCTCCGCTTCTGTCCACACTGAGAGCTGTGGATGGTCCTTACATTGCCCATTTGAGGAATGTCACATGTTCATTACATCTGAAGCTGAGTGCGCTGGGTATCTACTGCTGTGTTGCTCTAGTTAAGGTGACATATTTAGTTCACAGTGCTGCTGTTATCCTTCCACACTGTGGTAATACTGTGAAACTCTCTATCTGTGTGTGTCTGCGTACGTCTGCATACATTTCTGTATGTCTGCATTTGTCTGTATGCATTTGCATCCGATTGCCGATCTGTCTGCTTGTCTTCATTTGCATTCATCTGCATACGTTTCTGTTTGTCTGCTATTGGACGTCTGTATGTGCATCATGCATCTTCATTCCCATGTGTATGTGTCTGCACATGTCTGCATCTGCACTTATGCATCTGCGTTTGTATGTGTGTTTGTGTGCATCTGCATTCGCCTGGCTGTCTATGCATCCATTTGTGTCCGCGTGCTTTCTGTGTCTGTATTTTCCTTTGTGCGTGTGTGTGTCTGTGTTTGCATGCGTGTCCCCGCAGCTCTGTGTGATCCTGGAGCCCATGCAGGAGCTGATGTCTCGACACAAGACGTACAGCCTGAGCCCCCGGGATTGTTTGAAGACCTGCCTGTTCCAGAAGTGGCAGAGGATGGTGGCCCCCCCAGGTGAGAGAGGCAGGTGGGCGAGCAGGAAGAAGGGAGGAGAAACGCCTGGCGTAGAGCTCCGTGAGAATGAACAAGGGTCCTGACAGCTGTGTTGTGCCCGCAGCGGAGCCAGCCAGGCAGCCCCCCAGCAAGCGCAGGAAGCGTAAGATGTCCGGGGGCAGCACTGTCAGTGGAGGAGGGGCGGCCAACAGCAACAGCGGCGGCAAGAAGAAGAGCCCAGGAGGGGGCTTCCCGCTCTCCAGCCAGGTACCTGTAAGCATCGCCTTCCCCCTTCTTGGCCGGCAGGGCCACACACAGCACGACGTGGGGGAGCGGGAGGGGGGCGGCCCGGCCCGAGCTCTGAGCATCATGGCGACCTGATGGCTTCTTGCCTCGACTCAGTGATGCGTCCTTAGGGATGATGTCGAGATATCAGCCGTCGATGGGTGACTGCTGGTCACATGACTAACGTGGGGGGGCTGCTGCTCCCATCCGGTGAGGGTGAGCCTGTTCCCGTGGCAGCTCAGGGGGGCTCAGAGGCACAAGGGTGACCCAGCGGGAGTCACCCTGCAGAGGCACCCAACCAGGCTGTGAAATGTGCGTTTAGATGTGAGCGTGTTAGACGGATCGGCCAAGAACTGTGGCAATGCGTTGAGGGGGGGAATGCCCCCTAGTGGAAGTAGGGCCTTATTTCTCCTTAAAGGGTCTCTGATGGGCAGTAGCTCCGTCCTGGGAACAGCCAGGCCGTCATTTCCTAACACGGAGACTCACGTGCGGGTAGCTATAGCTAGCAGCCGCGCCTGGCCCCAGCTCCCCCCCACCCCGGAGGGGTAATGTGTGCGGCCCTTCCTGTACCCTCCTGCAGGACGTGATGGTGGTGGGGGAGCCCACTCTGATGGGGGGGGAGTTCGGGGACGAGGACGAGCGTCTGATCACTCGGCTGGAGAACACGCAGTTTGACGCAGCCAACGGCATCGACGACGAGGACAGTTTCAACAGCTCCCCTGCGCTGGGTGTCGGCAGCCCCTGGAACAGCAAGAACCCCTCCAGCCAGGAAAGCAAGAGTGACAAGCCCACGTCACAGGCGTCCCAGTAACTGGGAGCGCAGGGCCATGTAGGGACAGCTCGGCATATTCTATGACCTTCAGAATCCTACTCGAGAAGTGGTGCTCAACTCCGCCTCCCCCCGCGTTCTGTTCAGTGGTCTCTCCCCAGTCGGCATCGGGAATTGTGATGGGGACACGGGTGGCTTCCCCGCGAAATGGTGCTCTGAGGTCTCGCCTCCAGTGGGTTTCGGATGTTGATTCTGGTCATTAATATCTTCTGGCTGCGTGTGATGAATTCTTACTGCAGGTTCCTACTGACTCTGGGCTCATAGTAGTTTCGTATAGAGCGGCCCCCTTCAGGCTGATCTCAAACCTGTGATTGAGCCTCTTTTATGGAGCTGGCTCCCATCAGGCTGATCTCAGACCTGAGATAGGGGCCTCTTGTATGGAGCTGGCTCCCATTAGGCTGATCTCAGACCTGTGATCGGGTCTCTCATACGGAGCTGGCTCCCATCAGCCTGATCTCAGAGCTGTGGCAGGTTCTTGTTCCAACCCTGAGTGTTTGCTTCCTGTTGTCACCATGGGGCTGATGCCTGCCCTCCCCCCCCACCTGTTTTCTTGTGCATTTGAAAGAATTGTGTGCAACTTTAGGGTACGGACGTTCAGTTTTTAAAAATCCAATTATTTGTTTTGTAGGACCTGGTTGGAACAAAAACCTGTACAGGGGCGGAGCTTGAGGACCGGAGTTGAGCAGCACTGCCTTAAATGTTAGAAATTGGCGTGAGCAGTAGCGTGTTCAGGTGCCGGTTCGCTACCTGCCTCCACTCCATTCCGGACGCGTTACACACGGCGTGCAGGGAAGTGGGTTCATTCCTTATGTCTTATTGCTTTCTTATTTTTGTAACTCTTTTTAAAAGAATCCAACAAGCGGACAAAAAAATACCCCTCTTAATATTCTTTGCACTGTTATGCTGTATCATTAATCTATTTTCCTATGAAATTTTTTTTTTTTCCTTTTTAGTCCCGATTTGTCAAATCGTGGAACATTAGCGACTTCTAACTGGAAAATAAAACTATATAAATATGTAACTCTTAATGCGAGGATTTTGTATCATGATTATGTTGTTGTTCCTCTTGTTATTGTTGTTATCATTTTGCAGTAGCTGTCAATACTCAGATGTAAATGTCCCCCCCCTCCCGCCTCCCAGTTGGGATTTCCTGCTGCTTCAGTTCGGCTCTGGTTTGGACTGGCTGACGTTGCCATAGCTACGGACAGCCTGGTGTCGGGGTGGGCCGTCTCTCTGGTCTGTGTAGCAGAATGATGGCCAGGTATCGCTAGCGTGTTGGTGGAATTTTTGTGTGCTGCAGTAGCCTATCAGCTCACGGGAGTTTTACTTGCACAAAAATGTTCTGATGGCTGAAGGAACAATGATTGGTTAAGAGAGATATCCAATTAAATTGTAGAGGAGGTGGGTCCAAGCAACTAGAGGAGGCGGGGCCAGGACATCTGATTGGTTGGTTCCACCTCCTCTAGTAGCTTCTACCCACCTCCTTTACAATTTAATTGGTTGTTCCTTCTGCCCTCAGAACATTTGTGTGTAAGTAAAACTCCCATGAGCTGCCTGTAAGTGCACCCTACACATAGCAGCATAAATGGCTGCCTAGTTGCCTCCTTCATGACACTCTCCTGTTATCCTGTTTGTTTCTTCAGTCTCCTCAGAGAGCCCCTTCCATTACTTAGGACTTCCTGATGCTGTGTGTGTATATTTATTGTTTTGTTTTTTTTAGTACTGTAACTCACTGTGTTTCTGCATAGAGCGCCGTGGCCCCCCTGTACCACCAGGAAGGCGCCGCACAGTCGCAAGGGTACAGCCCCTGTTCATGTCGTATGTTTAACATCTGTTTAATCAGCCCTTTACATGTATCGTTCTGTATGTATCTGGGTTTTGTGTGTCACTGGTTTAGCGATTTTTCCTTATTAGGGACCTTGTCTGCTACTTGGCCCAGAGTATTTGAATATCATGTCCATGTAAGCACCGATGTACATTAGCATTTTTATCGTTGAGTTTTTGCAATAATTAACTCAAGTCTTTGTTCACTTCTTTGTAAGTTAATTGTATGCGGGCGGTGCACTGTTCCATCTGGTGAGTACTGCCGCAGAACACCAGAGGGCACATAAAACCCAGCCTGCGGATGCAAATATTTATGGGTCGCTGAATTCAGAGGAATAATCTCACCTGTGTTTGAGACTCTTTTACAGAGTGCTGAGTTTCCCTTTTCCAAATGTGTAGGTATTATTGTACCACATTTTAAGCTGAAACTGCCCTTTGCTATAGTCTATATTATTTTGCTTAGGTTCTGCCATTGGTAATTTATGTATGGTACCAATAAATATTTCCCTTTTACTACACATATCCCGTGCAGTTTGATTCTTTTTGTGTTGATTCTTTTGTCTAAGGTGTGTGTGTGTCTCTCTCTCTCTCTGTCTGGTGGGACATGAAGCAGGTGAGTGACCTGGTGTCTGAATGTGTGTAGAACAGCGTTTCCCAATCCGGTCCTGAGGGAGCCACAACCACATTTTTACTCCCTCCAAGCTCCTGGTAGGTGGAATGTCTGTGGGTCCCCGAGGTTTAGGAAACACTGGTGTAGAAGACAGACAGCCACATATGGTATAGTTCACGGTTTAGTTCAGTATTGGATGGAGTCGGAACTGAGACTGATACACTGCTGAGTGCTGAGATGGCGGATTATTCCACACGTTTTCCTGCTTTGCCTTTAGACCTGTTCTTTTGGGTAAACCTCACATTAGAAATTGAGGCCCTACGTCACTGTGGAGGGGAAGCTGTTCTTTATAAGATGCAGCAGAACAGAGGAAATTTCAGCATGGCCCAGTCTCTGCTAAGGTGACTGGCCTTCGTCACGGTGAGGAGACTCTACCAGGAACTCCAACCGGGATCAGGACCTTGTGACCCTGAATCATTCATTAACTTCATGTATAAGGCCGGTTGCACCGCTACTGCTCGTCAGGAAATACGCTTCAAGTAATGCATGCCTAACATACCCAAACACTGATCGTCTGGGTGTGCTGTGGGGGTGGATCATTGATGTTTGGGGAAGTACTCTGGGACTGATTAGATGATGACCCTGAGCTTGCCTGGCCCTGATCCAGTGCTACAAAACAATTGTGATATGGAGCGATGTGTGGCTGTGCCAGTTTGGACCTTGAGCGAGACCGTGATCAGAAGGCCCTCGAGTTTAACCCTCAGCCCCAGTTGCTCCTAGCCCTGGGTGACCTTGCTCTATGAATTCTATTTTGCTTTAAGCAAACGCATCTGCTGAATAAATGTAAATATAATTTAAAAAATCAGCGTACACATAGAAAGGCCGAACCTTCCCACACCTGTGGCAGTGAGGCCTTCCACGTCCACATATCTCTGCCATGTCAGTACATGTTTACCAAGTCCCTGCATCCAGGTAAAATGGTAAAATAACACAAATGTTGACTCAACAAGCAGGACCTGGGGCACATACATCAATTTTACAGCTTGTGCTTTGGGCAGAGCGATACGTCTCCATGCTTGGTTTGGGAGGGTACTGTGGACGCTGTGGGAGGTGCCTGCCGCTCCTCCAGATCCCTGCCTTGGGACGAGGTGACTCTGCCACTATTTAGCTCTGTCACTGACTCCGAGCCTGCATCCATGTCTCTCCTTTTCCAGCCCCTGCCCAACCCTCACCCCCCTGCTTTTCTCTTTCATACATGTGACCCTCCCTCTATCCCTCCCTTTAGTTAATCCACGCTGGTCTAAAGAGAGGTGAGTTACACTTCTCTTAATACTGTCTCAGATTTCTGCCAGGCAGAGCACGCACACCTGTGAGATCCCGGACTCCCTTCTCCTCCAACTGGTCTCCTTGCAAAGAGAAGCAGGTACGACGGCGCGCGGAGCCGGGTGTGCTTAGTGAGTTAGCGGTCTCTCTCTTAAGCTGTCCTGTGGTTGTGTGTGGGTCTGTTATGGGCCAGGGCTGTTGCAGTCTGGCCGGCAATAATGGTATAAATTTCTCAGGCTTCAGGGGAAATTTTTCCAAAAAACAGCACGCGTCGTTCCAGGTTATGAAGTAAATATTTCAACTGAACAGCCACTTTTTATGGCCCTTCGTATAATTTTGTGTTAGATGGTGTGATTATTTGTGATTCTTAGTAGTAAAAATGTAATCTGTAATGCAGACATGCAAGTTTACAGTATTACAACCATCCCAGTTTTGTGTGGTGAGTAGCGCACATTTGTACGGTTCTTATGCTCCGGTAATTCATGGGAATGAAGGAACTACCGGGACAAAACTGATAGTAGAAAAAAAGATCAGATTAAATGATTTCTGAACAACTAAACCAAGCACATTCGTTCATTGTATTTAGTGAAAAATCATCATGAAAAGTGAAGGTGTATTTAAATATTCCAGCTAATCCTGTTTGATTAGCCAACAGTGTCAGAAAAAGTACCCTGGAAGGTCCTTTCTGTCCAGAAACAAACACAGCCTGCTTCAGTCGGTGTCTCGACACATCCCATGTGGCCTTCAGGGGGCGATGTTTGCACAGCTGCTTGCGTGTGTAGACGATGTCCATTGGCAGCCGTTGATGTGCCCATCCATGCACCTCTGACCTGCACCTCGTCCACGGAGGGGCTCATTAAGTGTCGCCTTGGAGATCTAGCCCGCCCCCCTTTGGTTTACCGAGTCTTTACTGACTCTTGGGGCGAATCGTGTGGCTGATTAGAGTAACTAGACGGTCATCTCGTCCCAGTACCAATTTCACATTTTCTGACTACTTTTGAGGGCTCTTGTAAGCTTAGATGAAAGAGCAGCATATGTTTGTATTAAGTCAATGTGAGGCCAAATCAATTAAGATAGATTAAGTAAAAACAGGCGTGAGTGTTCCTGAAGCCTGGGAATGTATCGTTAATGGGAGCAGAGTGTAACTGATTAGCTGAGCATCAGGGCTGCATGCTGCAGCTCTCTCACAGAGTGTGCTGCTGACTGTGTTTGTGTGTGTGTGTGTGTGTGTGTGTGTCAGTGTCCCTGATGGCACCAACACCAAGTGTGCTGTGGTGTTTGCTGGGAGTTCTCATCCCACAGCAGTGCCTGGCACAGTGGCTCTCTGCCAGTTGCCCCACCGTGCCCAGGCACAGGATGCTGGATGGTGTCCAATACCTGCCGGAGGTCAGGCCAGACCCCCGCATCAGCTTCATGGATGGATTCGTCCACAGCTTCCTTGGCACGGTCCAGCCAAACCGCTTCCCCATAGGTGAGCTGTGGGTTGCGTCGCTTCATAGTGCTCAGTCTCCAAAGCGAAACGGAAGGGCCCCCCTCCTGTCTCCAGACCCTGTGAAGGGGGCATGGTCAGGCAGGACGCATGTGTCAGCTCTGAGGACAGTGTTACCTCGCAGTTGGTCTGCCAGCATAATCCAGAAAGGCAGTACGTGCAGGTACATCCTGACATGCAGCCTTCTGTGACACGTCATGGCTGGATGGTTTTCACACTGCTTTCGGTGGTTATGTTCTGCTGCCAACGAAGCATAAGCACCTGAACCTGCGTTTGAAGTAGCAGTGGGCAGACTGAGCACATCACTGCAGAGAGCCCAGCGTCCAGCTCTCTGACGAAAATCAGGCCATTGCTTTGTCTTCCTCCCTGACATTCAGAGAACCTGCTTCCTGCATCACACAGACCGCTGGTTTGTTAAAGCTTCCAAACCCTCCTTGAGTATCACAGCTGACGGATTTAGGACTCTTCAATCATTTGTGAAATTGATTTTAGCTTTTCATTGTGCTGTTTACAGTCCAGAAACATGCTGAGGTTGATTGGAGTTACCAAATTGCACTTAGGTGTGATTGTGTGGATGCGTGATGTGTGAACGTGCCCTGTGATGGGCTGGGGCCCCATCCTGAGTCGTCTCCTCCTTGTGGAATAGGTTCCAGACCGGCAGCAACCCATAATAGGACATATGGTCTCAGAAAATGTATGCATGGATAGAGGGATGTGCTGCTTACAGTTATTTACTGTCTATCGAAAGCTTCAACCTGTTTTAAGTTTAATGCCCATAGGCCACTTTGCAAGCAGATTGACATGCTTTTCCATCCATCCATCCAACCTCCAGCTGTTCATCTTAGTTCCTCATAAGCCACATGGCATCATTTGTGTTGTGGGTTTTATGATTGTATTTGTATTTTTAAATTGGCAATGCAAAATAAAATAGAGGAGGGTGGTGGGGGTGGTGGTGCTGCCAATGGTGTGTGTGACCCTGCCAGCCACGATTCTGCATGCAGGCCTCAGATACGACTCCAAGGAAGCCCAGCACTGCCAACAACAGCTGTGTACAGGTAGCTGGGATCATAGAACTTCCTTATGTAAATGGACACCCAGGAATGTCGAGCTTGGACACAATAGGGCATTGTGCGTACTGTGGTAACACCCAGACCCATGCACCGAGCCCTCTTTGCCCTCTGGGTCAGACGCTGGCCCGGTTTGTCTCAGATCCATTAGATAGGGTGGAATGAACAGTGATCAGTATACACCGGGAAGCTAGGTGTGGGCTGCAGCTGATGGCCGTATGTGTTGGCGATGTGATGTGATGTGATGTGATGTCATATGATGTCATATGATGTCATGTGATGCCTGAAGACTGAAATGTATCTGGACAATGGGGAAAAGATCCAGTTTGAAGCTGGGCTTGCACTGCATGTGAAGTGTCTATAGCTGACAAAAGGGTTACTCACCATCAGCTGTGGAGTGAAATTGAGTCTGTGCAGGCTTATGGCTGGGGCAGCTGGGTGGGAATCCACCATGCTTTCATGGACGGAGGAGAATCCTGGGGCCACCAGCTGTACTGACATGTATAAAGAGATGTTGGGTGGGATCTCCAGTGTAGAGCTGCTCCATACAGGATGACTCATGGAAATCTTACTTACATGAAAATGAGGGCAGAGAAAAAAAAAAATTATTGGTTCAAAGAAATAACCAATCACATTGTAGATGAGGAGGCGGGACCAATCAATCAGATAATTTTTCTTTCTATCCTCACAACATTTTTATGTAAGTAAAACTCCCATGAGCTACATGATACCTTCATAGTCATCTTGCTTAAGCAGATGAGTCTCCGTTTCCAAAGTGATGTCATGGAAGGAGAATTAGACTGCAGGACGCTGACACTGTATCTCCGTGTTCTCAGAACTACTACGGATCGTGCTGAACGATCACAGCAAGTTGCAGAATCAGGAGACCATCAGACAGGTGCGTCTGGCTGGACCCATCTTGGGGGCACCTGTTGTCAAACACACACGACATTCTCAGGGTCGCCCTCATTCTGGCATCGTAGGATTGGCGGAGGCCAGGGTGAGGGTGTGGTTGCTCACTGTCGCGGGTCTCAACCCCCAGGTTCTGCGCTACGAGGCAGGTTTCCTCGTCTGCATCGCCATTGGCCTCCTCTACATCTTCCTGATGCCTCTGGCCGGCTTGTGCTTGGCCTGCTGCCGTTGCTATGGTAACTGTGGAGGTCGCATGTATCAAGAGCAGAGTCCGAACATCCACAGATGGAGGAGGGGCCTATACAGGGCTACACTGTTCACTACTGCCATCATCCTGTGAGCATTACATTAATGAGTATGTGTGTGTGTGTGTGTGTGTGTGTGTATGAGAGAGAGAGAGAGAGAGAGAGAGAGATACTGCCCTCTGCTGGCTCTCTGATGACCTGTTTCTACTCAGGGCAGGAAATGTCTGCATGTTCTACAGTAACCATTCCGTGTCCGTCGCCGTGAGCCGAGCTCCATCAGGCATCAGGGGTGCCATGAGCAACGTCCAGACCTACCTGTCTTCCCTCCTGCAGGTTCTTCCATTGTCTCGCCGAAACAGCAGGGGGCAGTAAGCAGCACGCAGCTAAGTGATACTTTACTCACCCGTCTCTGTCTTTGTGAACCAGCAAATTAACACCGTGGTGAATGACAGCCTCACAACCCTGGACGAGATGGGGGCCAACCTGACCGGTATGTGAGCTGGACTGTTGAAGGACCCTTGACGGTCTTGGGGGGGGGCTGTATCACCCCTCATCACCTCTCTTCATTTGATCCCCAAAACCCAGACCTTGGCCCATCATTGGGGACAGATATCCAGCAGAGTCTCAGGGAGCATCTGTCCGGTGCTCTGCTCTCTGTCCACCAGATGTCTCAAGGTAACGAGATGAGAAACGCTGCCTTATTGGGTGTTATTGGGCACTATCTATATATATATATATCTATATATAGGTGCGAATTTCTAAAAACACTGAACATCCTACATGTACCACAAGCAGCATCCAAAACAGACTGGAACTGTCTACTATCACGTTCAGAGGAACTGTGATCTCAGTGACACACGCTCCCCGGTGTCACCGCCAGCCTTTGTCTGTCTCCTCTCTCTGGCCCTGTTGTCACAGCGGTGAACGTGACCAGCCACAGCCTGGCCCGACTCAGCGGCACACTGCAGGAGCTCCAGCCCAAAGTGCGCCACCTGCAGGCCAGCCTGCAGGCTGTGGGGAGCAGCATCAACTTGACACTGCACAGCGCCAACTTCACCGGCCTGCTGCCCCTGCTGGACGCCATCAGCGTGGACGTCAGCTTCGCGGTGAGCCCTGCTGCCGCCCCCACTTCAGGAAGCCCCCTCCCCTGAACACACAAAACAGAAAACACCTACGGTGGTGATCTGTCCCGGTTTGATGGGCTCTGCTGGGCTATTCTTTGTGGCACGGGGGGCGGGGGGGTCCGTGTCCTCTGGGCCACAAAGCCTCTGAGGCAGTAATTAAAGGCCCAGAGACCCCCGGGGACCTGGGTGGACACCTGAGCACAGCGCTGACAACAGAAAGCACCACAATAAGGGCGGCCATGGGGGTGAGGCACAGTGCCATGCACACTCGTGTGTTTGCTTTCGAAAAACTGAGATATAACCTTTTGCTGAAAATCATTTTGCCTTTTAAAAGTTTTAGTGGTTTGCATTAAGGTTATTTGTTTAGTGACTGTTCATCACTTCATTCTTAATAATGCTCCAAATCCCGGCTGGACTGGATCCCTTGGGGGGGGCGGGGGGGGGCAGCAGAGCACTTAGATGCTCAATGCTCTGCTTCTCTGAACTACGGTCTGCATCTTCTCCAGACGCCGAACCTGACAAAGCTCCAGTCTGTCGTGGACAACTTGCTCAGCATGAACATGGACGCTGGGTTTAATGCTGTAAGTGCTTTCTGCCATCGTGCGCCCTCAGTAATGCCCGCCGTGTTACGCCCTAAACGGTATGCTGCTCCATGTCTCAGGGAGAGGACTTCCTGCGAGGGATTCCCCAGTGGGTGTCCAATGTGACCCGAACCTCAGTTCAGAGTGAGTCGAGCCTCCTCCCCCCACCCCCGCCCAGCCTGGTTACTTGACACGGGCTCCATCACTTCACATAGGTGTGAAGCGGCAGTTGGAGAACATCAAAGATCAGATCTCTCAGATGTCCAAGAGGTTCCCCACGCAGGACCTGTGGGACGTGTCCATGCTGCTACAGGCCACCAGCCACTCCATCGAGACAGCCACCCCTGTCGTGCAGACGGCAGAGAGATACAGGTCCATGCTCGGTCTCAAGGTACTCCGAGTCTCCCTGCCACTGGCTTCAGCTGCTGACCCCTGCTGTGGCCTTATCTACAGGTGGATCATATGCCTGGTTCTCTGCTGTGTGGTTCTGCTGGTGGTGGTGTGTAACGCACTCGGGCTGCTGCTGGGTCCACTAGGACTGCAGCCTAAAGTGGACCCGACTGAACGCTCCAGCACAGCCAACTGTGCAGGGCTCTTCTTCATGGCGTGAGTTGCTGGCCTCCATAAATCCACAATTCCCTCAGCCTCAAACATACCCATTGGGAGTGGGGGGCCCATAGAGGGCAGGATGATGGGTGGGTGATGGATGAGTGATGGATGGGTGTTGGGTGGATGATGGGTGGGTGACAGGACTGATAGGTGGCCAATTGCTGTTGCAGAGGTGCGGGCCTCTGCTTCCTGTTTGGCTGGATCCTTATGGTGGTGGTCACCATCCCCTTCCTGATAGGGGGGAATGTGTATGCATTGCTGTGTGTTCCCATCCACAACCAGGAACTGTTGCAGGTAACACCCCGTCTATGTGTATAACCCTCTGTCTGTGCCTATAACCCTCCTGTGTATGTCACCCTCCCCAAACTCTGTGTGTGACTCCCCCAGTCTTTGTATAGATAATTCCCAATTTTTGTACACAGATCATTGAAACTCCAGGGCTGATTCCAAGGGTCCACCTATCTCAGCTGCAAGACCTAAAAATCAGCGTCTCCCTCAATGACATCTACAGGTGAGAAAGGGCATCTGAGCAGGTTCTACATCTCAGTGAGGCCCTTTGTGGATTTATAAGATCCCTTCAGATTGCCTGGTGGAGCTGTGGAGCTGATCCCTCATCTTCCTGCTTCCAGCGACTGCCATCACAACAGCTCCCTATGGAATGCCTTGCGCCTACAGGACGTGTTCGATCTCGACGATATCTTCAACGTGACCGAGGTGAGAGCCTGAGTCTTGACCCATGCCTGGGGAGCCCGCTGCCCATGTCACATGGCTGTGACCCTCTTCCTTGACAGTACGCCGAGCAAATCGAGAGGCAGTTTTTCGAAAGGAATATCACCTTGAACAGCGTCAGCTTCCTGAAGCCGGATCTGCGGAAACAGCTGTTTGGCTTGTCCACTGTGTCAGAGGCTGTGGACCCGGGAGCTGTCTCCCAGCAGGTGCGCCGTGGTGACGGGGACCCCCCCCCCCCGAATGGGCTGACACTGTATCCTACCCTCTCAATAGTTCTTGGTAGCTTTACTTAAACAAAAAGCAACTAGAGGAGATAGGACCAACCAATCAGATGTCTTGGTCCCACCTTCTCTACAATCTGATTGGTGATCTCTCTGTGAACCAATCATTTTGCGGTCTGCCCTCAGAACATTTTTATATATGTAAAACTTCGATGAGCCTCCTAGTGACCAACTTCCTCATCATGTTTCCTTTGCAGATTGATTACCTTTCCACCGTATCCCTGAACAAGATCGCAGACATGCTGGATCAGTTACGTGACATTGTGAGTGATACGCATCTTGCCTCCTTTATACTAGGAGCAGGGGGGCAGCCCTGATCCTAACACCCCCTCCTTCTCTCTCCCTGCAGTCAGTCAGCGCTGTGAGTATGGAGCTGCAGGAAGAGGCCTCCAGGCTGAGAGAGATCCAGCACAGCATCAGCGAGGACATCATGCCAGACGCGGTGTGTTGATGAGTCCAGAAAGGCAGCACATGGATGCCTGTCCTCTGACAATGCCTGGGGACTGTTTGTTGATGTGACCACACCCATTAGGACATGACTGCCCCCTTATGGATGTGACCATGCCCATATGGGTGTGATCACTCCTACATGGATATGACCACACCCATACGGACATGGCCACCCCGACATGGATGTGACCACACCCATACAGACATGGCCGACCCCACATGCATGTGACCACCCCTAAATGGACGTAACCACACCCATACACGCCCCCAGATGGGCGCTATTTCTATTACTGTTTATCACTTAATACTTTGGGAAACTAAAACAGCATGTATCTTAATACAGCTCTGGGTCTAAAGCTGCCTGGCAGGACCCAGCAATCAGAAAGCCTGGCACCAGACTGGGCCTTTATATCAGGAGCAGTCTGGGGGTTATTAGGATGCAGATTCCCCAGGGTCACCGTTTCTGTGTTAAAAGTCTGAAGACCTTGACCAGCCCCATGCATTTCTACCTTCCAGTGGGATCTCAACTCCACCCTCCATGGCCTCCTGGCCACCTGTGCACAAGTTAACGTGAGTGTGACCCTCTTTTATTTGTTCTGCGGTCTATATGAACAATATGACAGGTCTGAGATGCGCTTTGCTTAGCTGTACCTACAGGGGGTGGCCATCAGGGGGCAGACTGCTTTCCCAGAGGGTTCACGCCTGTCCCTTTCTCACCCATTTCCCTAAGAGCACCATGGAAACTGGTCTGGCTGAACTGGAAAATGCTCAGAAATTCCTGGACGTCAACACCTCAGTGATAGCAAACGCTGTGAGTATGCTAAGATGCTAACCATAAACTCCTTCAAGAGTTGATCAGGTACTAGATAAGCTTTATTTATGATGGTCAACAAGCTGCATTTTGACTTTGATTTTTTTTTGAAGAACTGCAGAAGATTCCTGGATTGTCAGATGCAATATTTTACAGCGTTTGCTGACTGGGCAAAAAGAACAGTAGGTCACCCCCCTCTCTAACCTGGTTCTGTCATGTTAAGGCCTTTCTCTGCTCCAGAACCGCCACCTGGCTTATTTGGATCGCAGGTAATTCAGCTTGTACCAGGAGCACTTCATGGTGCAGTCTGGAGGTGGCATTACAGTGTCTCTGGGTCGTTTTGCCCACAGGTCACCCAGGAAGTAGGCTGCTGTGGGCCAGTGGCTGGGGCGGTGGACTCCTTGGAGGTGGTGGCTTGTTCCTTCCTGGTGGATTCTCTGGTAAGAGCACATGGTGTGACCTCTGGAGAAGCGGGATTTGCTGTTAGCTGTGTGCTGCTCAGACAAACGTTTACCTGACCCCCCCGCCCCCCCAGAATTGCTTCTGGTTCAGCCTGGGCTGGTGCCTGATCTTCCTCATTCCCAGCATCATCTTCTCTATCAAGCTGGCCAAGTTCTACAGGAGGATGAAATACACCAACACATTTGAGTGAGTATCGGGGTCTGCATCTTCAGGTCCGTAGGCTGGTGTGTGCACCTCGAGTCTCACAGCCCCCCACCCCATATTCCCTGTGCCTCCAGGGATGACATCCAGCTGACACAAATCCCCCAGGCCCCCTACAGCTGATCGGCCCAACTGATGCTGCAGAGGTCCTGTCATGGTCTAGGACCACAGGCAGCCCTGAGCACCACCTGGTGCATACTGCCTAAGACCAGAAGACTCACGAACATTGACATGTCGCCCCCAGGCTCCCAGACCTCTGTGCACATTCCTTATGGCTCCCAGCAAGGCCAGCAGACAGACCTCATTATGGGTTAATATTTGACTGGCAGACTGAAAATTCCAGCATTGAGGTTGGCCCAGTCCCCGATTTCACCTTGTTTTCTTGTGCAATACCTTGCTAGGGTTCGCATTCGCTGCACGAAGATTTGTATCAAACAGGAGTAGAATATTAGAAAATGACTAAAGCATTTCTACGGTTTTTCCATGGTGTATGCAACATTTTTTTTTTATAAATACCTGCAATAAAAGTGCAACCATCTCTTTTCTTACCTTCCAGTAAATACTACTTGTTTTAAAGTGACCATGTTTGTACGGCCAGCTAAAATCACCATCATTGGTTTGTAGAGCATTAAAATGCTGCACTATTAAAGTGAGATGTGAAAGGTGTGCCCCTAGTGGAGATCTGAGATATTTACCACACTGATCTGATTGGTCCATCACCAGTGAAGTAAGGGACCTGTCCGGTGTCACTTCCCGAGCCCCTCCTATTATACACAATCATGTGCACCGTGCAATTTTCACAAGCACTGACCAGCAGGGAGACCACAAACAACACTTTAATTAGCAGTCATATGTTATATTTGTACAAAAAACATGCTGGAGTCTTTTATTTGCCCATTACTTTAATCACACACCTACGTGCAGATTTCATTGACCTGCTGGGCCGAGCGAATCGGTGTTCATGACTTCTGAAAGACTAAAAACTTAGAACAGTAAAGTATAATCTCCCTGGATTCAGCCACAGTTTAGTGTTCACACAGCTTGATGCCATTCTCCATTTCAGGATGCGTTGTGCTTTCAGTAAAATTCAAACTTCCATTAAGAGACTTTTATATTAAAATGTTTGTAAAAATATCATGGACTAAAGAGAAGTCAGTCAAAGAAACTAGGAGTGTTACATTACAGAAAATCTGAAATCGCTCATTCAGTTACTTTTAGGCACTGAAATTACACGGGGAAATTCTCAAATGAGGTTTCTCCAAAAAGCTCCCACTATCACTTTTACATTTTACTTCTGTGTGGGATGGAGTGATATTGCCATATGTTAACTGCATTTTTTCCACCATCACACTGGGAGAAGCAGCTGGACATTTGTCCTCTATGGATGGGAGGCGGAGGCGGAGCCTACAACCTTCAGGGAGGCCTCTCCCTCTGGGAAGCACAAGTAGGGTGTACAGCGAGAGCCAGGTATGCAGGGTCCGGAGTGCCCAACGACTGCACAGTTCCTCCAGTGAGACACAGGAAGCTGAGGGCAGGCTCACGTAGGCCAGAAAAACAGAACTGAAAGCTCCTTTGCATATATCTCAGGCGAACAACATTTACCACACAGCAACATCTGTCCTTACTATCCTAACCCTATCGTATCCTTACTCTCACAGCTCGTTAATGCTGACTGGCTGCGGGGCTAACGGCTAGGCTTGCAGAGTCAGGGCAGCGATCGATGGTACAGAGGGTCTGACCTCTTTAGTGCGAGACATGTCTGCTGCACCATCCCATGCGAACATGTGGAACCTGTACACCTCAGTACCCCATCTATATAACTATAAAGACAAGCATCACAATTATAGCTGCAATGATGCCAATATATATGTGAGGAAGAAAGGAAATGTATTTTCAGCAGGACACGTATGTTAATTAACGATAAGGCAGCAGTCTTGCTAATTGCTAGCAAATGTCTCTCTGCATCTTCAGTCTCGGGCTAATGCAGAATGGCTTCGTTGATAAAATGACTAGCATGATTGTATTAACATGCACAGCATACTGCATTGTGACCTAATATACAGGTAGGACTTACATCGAGCAATGTAGACCCCATTACAGAAGCGCCCCCCCCCTCCTTTCCAAGGGTTATGCAGCCTCATATAGCGTTTTACACCCTTGACTGTATGTTAAAATGAAGTGTCTCTGCTTTGCAGTCCCTCCTGCCTTCTCCACGAAGCATGTTTTGGATCCCTAACCGTTGGTTGTTATGGGGAGAATGTTATGGGGAGGTGCTGACTGCTCCGACGTTCCTCCTCGGTAGCATGGTGAGGTTACGTGTGATGGGGCGGTGATGTCATCCTGACCACACAGGCAGCCGTCTGGCCGGGGTCCAGGTGGCTGATGCCGTTGTCTGTGGTGGACCTGGGGAGCCCCCTGGCCTGCCGGGGAGGGGTCGGGGGAGGGAAGGAAGGGGACTGCAGGATGTCTGCGTACCGGTGGCTGGGTTTGGTGTCCCTCTGGAGCACGCGGCTGAGCAGAGGGCGGAGGAGCCCGATGGTGAGCTGGGCACCGTGAGTCTGGAAGGGGTCAGTTCCGGGGTCTGTAGGGGGGAGGCTCTTCAGCACTGTGTTCAGGATGCTGGTCGCTGACATATCCTCGGGACAGAGGGCCCACAGCAACTCCAGGTAGGGATCCAGCTCACGGTGCTGGGATACTTCGAACAGCAGACTGATGAAGATCTCCTTGTTGAGCAGCGGACTCTGATGGCTAAAGCGCTGAGCCACCTGGGTGACACGCTGCCAGTCGCGGCGGCCCATCAGGATGCGCAGGGCCTGCAGGACGGCGTGTGGCCTCTGGCTGCACAGCAGCAACTCCAGTTCCAGATCGTGCTGGTCGCCGGCCCTGGGCAGCACAGCCAGGGCCCGCCGGTACAGCGGCTGGCTCTCCGCGTTCTCCGACACGCCGTGGCTCCGGCCGGCCTGCTGCTGCGCCAGCTCCAGGAAACGGGGCAGCCAGCTGGGCTGGAAGCGGTACACAGTCCTGCAAAGCAGCTCGAACACGGGCACGGCCACGTTGGCCGGGGCCACCGGGGAGCGAGCGGCCACCTGGATGGGACTCAGGACGGTCTTCCACACCTCTGGGGGTGCTGAACTGGAGAGGGATCCTTCACCATTATACTGCAGCTGGAGGACCTTCTGCACTGTCTGCCATGACTCGAAGGGAAAGGTGCCAACGATGGCGTTGAGGTAGAGGAGACTCTCCCTGTCCATCTCGGAGCACAGGAGTCTGCGGACCTCGTCGTAAACCAAGGTCTCGCAGTATTTGGCCAGGTCTGCCTTTGAGGCTGTCAGCATGGACAGCTTGGCTTCCTCCAGAACCAGCAGGCTTCTGAGCTCAGCTTCCAGGGCACAGAGCAACTTGCCATGGCAGCTGTCACTTGGGGCCATATCTCTGCTCTTCTGGCCATTCAGGTAATTATTGAGGATAGAGGACAAGGTAATGGGTGCCTGGAACATGCCTCCGCTCCTGAGCCTCTCCACAGTCAGCTGGGCACTGCTCAGACTCCTCTGCTGGTAGTATTTACAGGCCTCCTCAAAGACTGCCTCCACCAGTACAGAGCCCACCTCAAGGCTTTCTGGGTGGTCCAGCTGCTCATGCCCAGGTTCACACTCCTTACGCTGGACCACGAACAGCCCCCCCTCTGACAGCAGGTGTGGGGTTTCCCGCTCCTGGCTGTTTACAAAAAGTACCGCCTCTCTGTCAAGTGGTATCTTCTCCAACTCCAGACCACATGCTGCATCAATCAAATACAGCATCCTTGCCACAGTCAAAGCCAGCAGACCATTGTACATGTTTAAGCTACTTTGCACCTCATAACTGATTAAACAATTATCCGGTAGTTTGTAAATATGGCGTAGAGTGCCATCTGTGGATAACTTGCAGATCCATCCCGAGCTAAGGAGCAATATCACCCCCCCACATACAGTTGGGGAAAAGGCACGTATTTCTGGCGGGTTCATAAGGGACAGCATACCAGCACCATCACAAATTAACTTACTGAAATCGGTTTCCTTACTAGACGAAGAGTCCTGCCACATGAGCCGCCCACTGCAAGTAGTACCAATGGTCACAGCATCACACTGCAGCGACCATATAAAGAAGAATCTGGAGACGTTCGCTGGAGAAGTGTCGTTTCCATCGGGAAGCAGGTAAACATTGTCACCCGCCACCGTGACAATGTAAGGAGGGCTGTTGTGCAGAGCGATTTTCACCCCCCCAAAAGAGACACCACCACCTAGCACCTCGTAAGTTCGTCTGCACACGCAGTACCTGAATTCACTGCGGGCTGCACCGGGAGAGCTCTCCGAAGGCGGTCGCTCCTCGCACCATATTATGCATTTGGCACTTACGCAGACAGAAATTACTTTGGCGCTGGGGCTGTTGCACAGGTCCGAGATCTGCTGTAAGATCCAGCCGGATTTGCCGTCGCAGTATTTCCAAACTTCGGCTTTGCCATTCTCCAATACCACAGCCAGTACAGCCGAAGAGCCGTCTTTGCAGTTCTGTTCCAGGTACACCACATCCACCACGGGCACTGACTGCTTCGAGGCCAAATCCAGGCGATTTTGGCTTGGAATCAGCTGAGGTCTTTGGATTTTATCAAAAGTCATAAGACCGGTATTTGGCTTGCGGAGAATGGCATGTATGTGCTGTCTGTCCGGGCTAATGCGTACATCCTGCAAATTGCTGTTAAAATCACAAGTCGAATGGTTCTGTGCCAAGAACTCACGCAAATCTTTACCTCTGTTAAAATCACCAAAATCCGAAAGTTGTTCTAAAGAATGCCGCTTCATGTTAGTAGAAGGTGAAGGACGGCTGGCGGGTACTAAATTCAACCAGGATGTTTTGCTAAACTCCCGAAAGTAGGAAAAAATAAAACTATGACCATGTCATTCTGCTATCTATTCCGATAATTAGGCTTGCCATTTACTTGTTATCCTACCCATAGATCTACACTTCTTACCCATTAAAAAAAACCTTTAGCTGGAAAGCTGCACAAATGCCCATGCACCTCCTGACATCACGAGTTTGCAAATTTCCGGAAACCCTGGCCGGTTTAACCAAGGGGGCGGGGGGTGAAAGAGGGCGTGTGTCCTCACAGCTATTCTATCAATATCGAGATATATAACTCTGGCCGACTTCGTATTTATGTGCGTACACAGAACACCGTAGTGTGGTTTGGTGTTTACACTAGCTTTTAAACCAATATAGCGTATCAGTTTACACGAATATATGTATTGGTCTATACGAACAATTTTACGTGCCTTGCAGAAATAGGAAGGCAGTACTCACTTTGCTGAAGACGAAAATGTGTATGAAGTAATTTATCTCCATCCTTGCGCGCAACGATTTGTCACTTCCGTCCATTACCTATGACGTGTACAAGGGTTAGAGATGCCGGCTAGCGGGTTGGCTGGCTAATGCTGATAGACTGTTAATGAGTTGGAGTTTGCCTACTGCTATTCTCTTGTTGTACAGTATATTTTATCTATTCATATAACAACAATACTGATAATATTCCACCACTTCCAGGGACATTGAGACAGTCAACAGCATTTCAGGGATCAGCGGGTTATAGACTAGGGGGCGATGATAGCAGCGCTCAGAAAGTAGCCACACTAGCTGCGTACTTTGAGTTCTTAAAAAGTCAAAGAAAGTGAATGCGATTAAATTGGAACATTTAATTACTTGCCTAAATTTCAGTAAAAGGTATAGTTTGGTATTGCAGAAAGTAGTGTTATAATTTTGACCTGTTACTCCACATTAGATAATTACCAGGAAAGTTAAACTGATTTCGAATACGTGTAGTTCTCCGATGACTGGTAGTGTTTTAAGTGCTGCTTTTAGTTGTTAATTTTTACTGCCAACGTTTGAAATATAATGGAAATTTCTTAAACTGGTTCAAAGCCAGAAATGAATTTCGAGGGGGTTTCGAGCTCGTTATTTTACTACCCGGCTAGGTGCTTGTTCTTGCCATTGTTTGTGCAGTGGTCCAGCTCCAAATTACTTTTCAATCCCCTTTGTCTCAAAGACTCCGTGTATCATTTAGTATTTCACTTCCCGTTGCATGGTGTATGTGTAAAAAGCCCGTTTGTTCAGCTTCCGTAACCAAATGCCCACCATGAGCAGAACAGAACAGCGCCCACAGACCAAATAGAAAACCACTCGTGATTTGTAATTTTAAACAAATAACGACTCAGAAATAATGACTTGGAAGCAATGTTTCAGGATAATGTTAAAATACAAATATAGCAGTGCATGGCTCTTTAAAGATTAAAACATAATTTATATGCTTCGTTTTATATGCAACCAAATTCTCAAGCACTACATGCAAACTCTGGAGAAGGAGTGTCACATTCAACGAGGTGTGCAACGTGACACATTCTAGACAAGTCAGGGCAAATTCCATCCAAAGTGTTTCCGATGACAGCAGACTGAGGTTTTACCTCTAAAACACCCAGTCTGATCCTAGCATCTCTTTATGTGGTGCTGAGTAGATATTTTCTGAAGCTCTCAATATTTTCTATTTTAAAATATTTACCCATTTATAAATGTCTTTTTACTAAAACATTTTACAATAATAATGATGATGTCATGAATCCCCATATATTTGCCTGGGTCCCGGGAGTTGTATTGTATTCTCAGTGAAAGGTGGACACTTGGCAGGGGGGTTGTACCATGGGCTGGGCCGCGTATTTTCCTATCATTTGCTACGCTCACTTTTCATTTTGCGTGGTTTTTAACTGCTGTCCCGTTTGGAAACATATGTGGCCTTTGCTCATTGCAGTAAATGTTTTTCTCCACTGGGCGGCAGTAGGTAACCGGCTTCAGTAAGAAGCTGAAATAAACAGACGTATAGCTTCCTGTTGGAGCCCCGGCATGTGTGCTGCTGCTTCTGCTGGCTCCCTCACAGTCCTGACTCAGATGAGTTTGTAGGCTGCCGCCGAGTTGTCACCCACAGGTATCTTTTTGTCCTTCACTAAAGCATTATGGTCTGGATTTTCTGTTTTTGGCAATAAACACACGACGCCCTGCTAAAGTAGAGCTTTACTCTCTATGCTTGTTGCAGCTCTATGACCTGAATGTTACTTCGTTTGGCTGAACTTGCTGATCATTCGGTATCATCTCCAGGCAGTTCCTGCTCCTTCCACACCCAGCGTCCCTCTGGGCATCATTCTGTCCTCCCTGCACAGTGAGTACCACCCTTTGATCTTTAGTCATGTAGCTGGGCAGCTGAAAAGCTGCTTTGCTTCAGTCTGCCCAGTCCTCATCTGAGATGATTTTTGCCCTGCGCTGAGGGCTGGTCACATGGCCAGGGAGTGTAAAGAGGCCGGTGCCTGTTGTTCAGAAAACTCCTCACGTTCCTGTGAGCTCATGCCTCCAAGCCAGAGCTGCACTACAGTCATCACAAGTGTTTTCACAGTCATCTATACACAGTAATGGCTGCACGTATAGCAAGTAGTCTATAAAGGGAAGTGATCAATCAAGCAGACAGGGTAACTGTCCCCCCCCCCCCCGCAGTATCACTGGGTCTCTCCAGGGCCGCCTGTCATCTCTGTGTCTCCCATCATATCCACGGTGTCCTCTCCTCCGGTCCTCTCTGATGATGGCAGGCTCCACTTTACTAAACTTCTTGTCACCATTAACTCTCTTGAATTGCAAAGGTATGTACATGCAACTCATTATTCTAATATACTCATTCATCCTAATTATTCTGGTGTATCTACACTGCAGGGGATGCAGCAGTTACATAGGCATGAATTTGGATTCATTCTTTTGAGTGTGATTAGCTTGAATTGTTTAGCTGAGTATTTAGGCTTTAGAACTGAGCACAATGAGTTCAAATGAGATTGACAGCAATGCTGCAGATGAGTGACTCAACATGCCCCAGTCCAGCCAGCATGATGTTGATAGATGTCACCATGGAGCTGCGTGACGAACTGGCTTGTACGGGTGACAGCGCATGTCCTTAAGGGCCCTCGCAGTGACCTTGGGATCTGATTTTAATGCGCTTATGGGCCACAAGGCATTTGTGGGGCAGAAACTGCTGGAAATATTTCAGAAATCCTATCATTTAGTTCTTTTTTTATCCGGCTATGCTCTTGTGGGGTGGCTCCTATTTATAGTGCTTGATACCAGGCATGTACATAGGTATTAAGATCATGGGTTAGAACCCCCCACAATGTGTTTGGACCTGTCCCTCTCGGCAGGGCTGGTGCACATAATTCCTGGGCCCAAGACAATTATTACAATGAGCCACCCTACATGAGGGTCACATGAGGGTTACCTTCTTCCCTGGGTCCCTCGTCAGGGCTGACCCCAGGACACCTTCCCCGGTTGTCCCCTCCAGATGCCAGGCATTTCACCCCATGAAGTTTATTTCTGGTTACGGGCCTGCTTGGTACTGTAAGATTTCCAGCTTGTACTCATCATGGCAAATATTTAGTAGGCCAGTCATCAGCAGTATGATTTCTGTCACATAATCTCTTCAGTCTGTTTTATGCCATGTGACAGCGTTCTGTGGGGGTGTGTCCATTTCTCCAGTGCCCTTTCAGATAGAAATGCATTCTGTTTTGTTGTAAATACCCTTCACTTGTCTATCTGCTGTGAGTGAAAAGCCCTGTATAAGTGTGAGCAGCTGTGCATGTGTCTCAGACAAGTTTGAATGGTCCACAGACCTGCAGTCAGTGTGTAAGATAGGCGTGTTCCTTAGCCAGCGACCATGATGGGAGGAAGGATGGGTGGCTGATTGGCGAGGATGGAACGTGAACCCCTGTTTGGTACTCAGTTTACTCAGTTTGGCACCACTTGTGTGACTGGGGGGTTATTTGTAATGTGGATTGATAGTGCAGTAATGCCTTGTCATACGTCGGTTTACAAATCATCTTAAGTTGGTTAACGTAACCTTACGTGGTCAGGCAATGTGAAAATATATAAAATATATTGTAATGTATGAAATCAAATAAAAGCTTATAAATTAAGACATATTGTCTCATTTAACTGGTATTTGGTGCCGATAAACTCCAAGTTGCACTGCATTTATACTTTTAAGGGAAATGCTTCCTAGGTACTGATATGGGGTCTAAATTGTTTTTTAGGGGGTTTTCACGTTAAGTTATTTTTTGACTTAAGTCATGCCTTTTGGAACCAATTTCTGACTTAAGGTGAGTAATTACTGTGCACATACGCTGATTTTCAGATGTCTGATAGCACATGACACATGCATGATAGGGCATCACTATTATCTGGCAGACTGTGAGGCCGTACATATCACACTTATAGTAGCTGACCCCTTCAGCTCAGCATAATCTCATCTATGAATGCAGTACATTAAGGGGCCCAGGGCTGAGTGTGTCACATAGCTGATGAACTTCTCTAATTCATATTTCAGATGGTTGCATCACATAACTACACAAACACTGCTTAAACCCTGATATTTGTAATAATTTATGTAGAAAATCCAAGCACATACCCAAAATGAATGCCATGTCCATCCATCTATCCATTCTCTACACCCGCTTCTCCTATGCAGGGGGGGTTTGGAGCTTATCCCAGAAGCTACAGGCACAAGGCAGGGAACAACCTAGGATGGGGCGCCTACTCATTAGAATCGGCTTATTCACCAAATGTACGGAGTACACATCAATTTGTTATGCATCATCATATACACACACCACACACACACACAGTCATACCCCTATGGACAATATGGCAACTCTAGTTGTCAGGGTTACCCCGGCAGGGAAGCACGGACCGAGGAGTGCAGGACGGAACAATCTTTATTAGATCAATCAGGCAGAGGACTTGCACAGGGTGAGACGGGTAGAATGGTCGAGGTCGGAAAGGATGGTCAGAAGCCGGGGTGGTCAGTCTTACGGGCAGGCAGGGGACACGGAGATGCAGGGAAGGGGAGACGAGAGGTTCTGGGGCTGGCAGGGAAGGCAGGGCAGGAGGTTCAGGGTCGAGGGCTGGTCTGGGGAAGGAAGGTAGGCAGGGTAAGGAGCACATGAAAGGCAGACAGAAGAGGGTAGGAACGAGGGAAAGATAATGGACAAAAAAACACTCAGTATTGCAATGGGACATTGGCAAATATTTCGCAACCTTAGTTGCGTGTGCCTTCCATTTGTAGAATCCCGTATTAGCGTCTTAATTAGTCGTTTCCTCTGGTTCACGCCCGGGGGGCGTGACACTAGTTCACCTTAGCAAGGAGGAAACCCCAATGACGTCATAGAGAGAACAACTTATACACAGGTAGACCCAGGGCAGGGACTTGAACTGTGGTCCTCGAGGTCTGTGGCGAACGCGCTAGCCACTGCAAAATCCGTGTAGAACTTCTGGGAAATATTAGCTAACTGTAGTGACCTCGCACAGACTTCTCAAGGGAATTTTGTGGGAGGGAGGGGTGAGGGGGGGTTTCCCCTCGGATCGATTTTCGCGAATTGGGGGGAGGGGAAAATCAAAAGGGGGACACTTTCAATCCTTTACAGAAAAAGAGGAGGTGGTAAAGCATCTCATCTCATAATGATCTCGAATCATTATGCAATGACTGGCCGGTGTGTGGTGCTGTCAACCGCGTACCCGTCTTAAAGAGGCCACAGTGGTAATTCTTCTGGATGGTTGGAACTCTGATTCCCACAGCTGCATGTTATACCTGCTATTTTGGTCCAATGAATGACTCATGCAGCGTGAAGCATTTCTTCTGACAGAATAGAGTGATATTCGATGAGAAAGCCACGTTTGCAATTAAGAAATGGTGAAAATTGCATATTAATAAGATGACAAGATAGTAGGCTCCTAAATTGCACCTGCTAGGGTCCTGCATTACGGCATTATGACTTGCCTTCCTTGTCATAACAGATTACGTTCACTGCTCAGTCTTCACTATGTTGTTCACAAGGCAAAATGTTTATATAAGCTATAATATATGCCAGTGCAGACCCCGTGTTTGTCCTCTGGCCGGTTAATGATGCATATTCTACAATTTTCAGTAGGTGAGATAAAAGTGTGGATTGCCAAATATGTGGACTGGCAATGAGCTATGAAGGATTTTGGCTTACCACACAGAAGAATTTTACTTGTTTTTGGTTTTCAAGTCCGTTCATTCATAGGCTTAGCGGAATCTCAGTCATATAATACTCATACATATTTTCTTCGTTTTCAACAATTATGAAATGATACCATTAATGAAAAGGCACCAGGCACACCCAGCAGAGGTAAGGTTCAAATCCCCAGTCCACGAATTATGAGGCAGCAGTACGTGTTATTTACTCGAATGCTGAGCCACCGCGCTTTCCCATCGTAAAATCCCTCATACATTTTCCAAGATTAATTGGTTTGGGAAATCCGTGATCTTTTCATTGTGAAGGATGTACCCTCAGCGTTTCATTGTTTTGTAATTTGAGCTGTTTTCATTTAGTTGGATTCAGTTTAAAATGCATTACAATACATTTAAGTCAACTAAAATCTTTTGATGAAAATTAATCTGATCAAACGACAGAACTAAAAATTGTACTGAATATTTGGGGTACTTAGTCACATCGCAATACACTTATTAAAATGAATTGTTCGGCATATGGCCATCGTTAATTAGACTTGCTGACTGGAATAGGGGGTTACCTTCCGAAGACGGAAATATTGACGAGACCGTAAAGCGAACAGCGGGCTGTACGGGGAGGTCGCTCGCTAGGAGAACCTGAAGGCGATCGCTGCAATCGGTGATTCGGAAATATACATATTTTAATTCTGCTCTGACGACATTTTTACGCCTGCTGTTTCGACTGAATGGAATGACACTTTGATGATATTGTTCCCGGATTGTGTGATGCGCACCTGAGAGCAGAGGTGAGTTAAACTATGCGCAACCTCGTACAAGCAGATAGTTCTTTAACCGCTACACACCGTTATAAACCGCTTGAGCTGAACTGTATGCTAGTGTCCTTACAAGGTTAATAAGCGTGATAACGCAACAGTAATATTTCATCATATTTTGGCGTCTCTACATCTGTCGGGGCACGTATGAGCATTTGATACGGCAGCACGGCGAGGAGTTGCACTTGGTTCTTGGATAGAGATCTTCTCAGTACAGACCTATAATCAGCTAGAACAAATTAGTTTAGTCCGCAATGAAGGAAAAAAGTTTGGATCAAAGCTTCTCGGACTCAAGGGAACTGGATGGCTCATTTGACCCTCTCACAGGTATGTAAATGGATGTTATATTTACCGTATAACCGTAGTTATACAATGAAAGGTGCAATGTGTTTGTTATGTGTGGAAGAGTGCCGGATATGGAAATTTATGGTGTCTGCATTGTAAATCCCTAGCATATTTTGTTGCAAAGTAACCTTGAACATCATAACTACTTGAATAATAATTTAGAAAAAAAATTGGCCACCTAAAAGACAGTAAAGTAAGCCGCGTGTATATATTCTCCCACACATTGATCGTGTGCTTACTGGAACATTGCATCTTTAATTGGATTTAGTTGGCATGCATGTCTGAGTGTCGTCCGTGCAGCTTGCTTGCTTGGCTTATTTTGGACATCATGCTTATCGTGGCAAAACAAATATTAATTTTAATGTTGTTATTCTATCAGATATGTTCGCTGTCTCAGCAGTTATTGAAATTAATAATATGCCAGATGGTAGCAGGAAGTTTGATATGAGATCATTGTTTGTTTGTTTATTGCAATAGACTTTGGTAAAGGGAGATATATCAATACCAAGCGTTAATGTCACAGAATGAAAAGTACATATCTGAACCATTTCATTAGACCATTACGTTTTATAGTTGGACGGTAACTGAAGTATAACAACAAAACGTACTCGCGCTATCTGCTTTTTAATTATCCTAGACGTCAAGGCCTCTCCTTGCTGTTATTGGCCTATTCGAGTAGCACTTGCCTTCTGCCTGGCTGGAGATGCTGAGACCACATGTTTGGTGACTTCTCTTATTCTTAAATGTGGACATATTCAGGGAAACTCAAGCATGACTTTCTACTAGCGCTAACACTGTCACAGCATGGGGTGCAAGACGGCCAGTCTCAGTGGGAGATTCTACCCACAGGCCGTCAGACTGAACTCCATCTATCAGATGCAACATACTGAGTTATTGGGACTTTTGGGACTGTTGAATTCCTGAACACACACACAGATTGTTTGAATACATAAATCAGGAACTCGGATCTCTTAAAATGCTGCTTTTTCTGTGTATTACTTTGTTTCCTGTCACTGAGCACTTAACCACCATTTTTTTTGTCACACTGTGCAATAATGCAACAATGTGAAATATAACATGCAATATTTCTTATAATGTAGAATAAACTGTCTGCTGTCCACTGTGTTTATCTGCTGTTGTATAGCGTGCATACGTCTTGTGTTTTTGTTCATACTTTGCGCCTGGGGAAAGGCAGTTTCATTCAGCTATGCACTCCTTGCTGTATAGTCTGAATGACAATAAAGTTCAGTTCAGTTCAGTACTATGCCAGCAAGCACTGTGATGTTCAGATTTTGCTGACTGCTAACGGCTTACTAAGATGACCTGAGCTTCTCATCTAATGCGGCGAAGTGTGGTGCATGATGGTTAACGTAATCTCCAGTCACTCTGGGTTATCACAGACCAGCAGGCGGTGAGTGGCAGTGCAGATTTGCCAGCTTCAGCTCAGTATGCTGGGGGCAGAGAAGTCGCAAGGCTGAGGTCACGGAAAATCCAGGAGGCCCTGACTTCCCGGGGTGGGGGGGGGGGGGGGGGGGGGGGGGGGGGGGGGGGGGGGGGGGGGG
>JAODJX010000065.1:12737257-12751986 GCA_026776945.1 Isichthys henryi | reverse complement strand
CCCCCCCCCCCCCCCCCCCACTTGAGCTGAATCCTTAGACCGATTCTTACACTGACTCACTCACAGTCTCACCTCGTCTTTGGGATATACCTGAGCTTCCATACGGACTGACAAGGGCTTGTTCTATCCAGGAAGCTGCATAGCAAAAATTAACCCATCGTAGATTCTCATCCCATGTGGAGCTGATGCCAAACACCAGAGGTGGCACTGACAGTACCAAAGATGCTTCCTTATCCATAAGCATTATTCCAGTTTGGTCCAAATCTGCTCAGACAGATGCTGGTCATCAGGACACAATGTTGTGAGGTCTCTCGCCTAATATTTATGCTAAAGATGTAGCATTACGAATAGGCTGCCTGTGACTAGAGAGGATTCAGGGTAAGGTGGTGGTGTAGAGCTTAGTTTGCTGGCCATGTTTGCACCTGATCTTTGTCGGCTTGTGGACGGAGTGGCCTTCACTTGCTGTCCTATATAGCTCTGTGTCTCCCAGTCGCCCACCACAAGGAGCTTCTCTGTGCGCCACAGAAGGCTGGACCTGGCCGGTGGCTGTTACTGTTCAGGCCTGTTTCTGCCCTGCATTCATCCTATTGTGGATCCCCAGCATGTGGGAGACAGTACTATTTTGGGAGACTCCCTGCCACGGGCATTTGTGTTCCCAATCAATGCTGGATCTGCTGGAGCTCCCTGCACATCGCTTTTCAGAAAAGTTTTGTCGAATTACATAATCTTTGTCTTATAGAATAACTCATCATTTTAGAAATGAGTGGGACTTTGGTCTTGACGTGCATTGTAGGTCTTCCTGTTTCGAAGGCTGTGATTTGTGTGAGGAGCTTGGGTACTTTGGGTGATTGTGTGTTGCTTAACTAAGCTGTTATCACACCGTGGGATTTTGCTTGGAAATAAGATGGATAAACAGATGCATGCTTGCATTTAGCCCAGCAGCCTGTAAACACTTCTGTCCTTCATTTATATATGGTAAGAATGCTTTTCCCAGACCAATCGTGTCCCTAGTGGGCGGGGCTTTCTTCAGTTCAACCCACCGGCCTCAGCCATCCAGATCCCAGGATTACCAACTTCGGTCAGCTGGCTGGTGTGGGGTTTTCAGTTTGAGACAAGTTTGCACACAGTCTGTAGGGTGTGCAAACTGCCCCAACACTTTTTATGTGGCTAAGTTTAGGTTTATAATGGAATAACATAAGATTTCTTGCATGAGTGTGAAAGTCTAAAAGCATGAGTGTCACATCAGATTCCTCAGTGCCTTCCTGTCCTCCTGTCCTCCATGCTGGCAACCCACAGTACACCTGACCTGGGCAGTGTTCTTTTACTGTGGGGGTGCTCAGCATTAGCATTAGCGTGGGCGCTAACGGGCCTGTAAAAAGAGCTGCTCTCTCATCTGAGCTCGTTCCAGTTCTCCGGAAATAGCTTTCCGGCTGTTCCCACACCTTGATTGCGATGTGGGGGGGATCTGAATCTGACAGATCAAAGGATAATTACAGAAGCTGTCTTTTCTTGATTGGTGAGGTACTAAAACTTTTCTGGCTATAACCCTCCACTTCTGAATACTTGATTCATTCTCGATGTGGCTCCAGCGCTGTAAAATTGATTTTGACTGAGCTGTCAGGAAGGAGTCACTGTTTATTCTGCATAGGGAAAAGGCGAGAGCGAACTGATGTACCAGCACACAATTCCCCAGAGAATCATTTCGAACTTCTCCTAAAGTGCCCATCTTGCATATTCCTCCATGCAGTACAGTGTCACACCATTTAATTTCTTCAGGTTACGCTCTGAAAGACAGTGATATGTGTTTGCAGAGAACAGAATGAGCATCTCAGAATGCCAAAGGCCAGAGGACAAATTGTAGCAAATAGGAAGATATGAAGGATTCCTAGATAAAAAGCACCCCCCTCCCCCCATTCTCCATACTCAGGGGTGTTGCTATTTAAGATTTGGCCCCATGAAAGCATATCATATCGGGCCCCCCAGTCCAAACCAATCCAGTTTATTTTTTAGGGCCCCTGTCACTCCGGGGCCCTTGGAATTGTCCTAACGGCCCCCCCACTTACAGTGCCCCTGTCTATACTGAATGGTTCAATTCAGCTAAGTCCATAGAGTATTTGTCATAAAAGTGAAAGCTAAGTTTTTATCTGAAATAAATTGTCTCTTTTAGTTTTTCCTGAGCTGGAAGTGTGGTGGTTCAGCACATCCTGCTGCTCGAAGCTGGGTCAGACAGAGATTCCATGGAGAGAAACCATTTTTACCATCTGCCTTGGATGGGATATCAAAGACCATCCTCAGCTGTAATATATATTTGGGAATCAGACTCTGGAACACGGCAGAAAAGGAACTTAAGTATCAGTCAGTCGGTGAATGCTTCTCCCCTGCCCTGTGTGCGGAAATGTGGGCAGCTTACTTCATGTTGGCAGCTCTGCCTATATCCTAAGTGGATTTTACTGAGCTTTCCAATGCACACTTCAGGCCCCGGGTGGCGCTGTAATGTCATGCTTATCACTGTTGAAATTTCACGAGGTTTAAATGAGGCCCTGAGACTCACAGCGGAGCGGCGTCGGGGCTTATTTTGATCAACGGCCGAAACGGCTGACATGACAGCGACGCAGTCATTACCGAGCAGCCGTGGGGATCAGCCGAAGGCTGGCAGGGCGGGGGCGGAGAGGCCGAGACGGCCAGGTTCGACAGTGACTCACTCAGCCGTGTACCCTGGGAGATGAAGCGGAAGGCAGGGCACGAGAGGGCTCCTCCTGTAAAACACTGTGGCTTAGCTGAACTCCTCTGTCCACTAGGGGGCACTGTGCATCAGACACATCCAGGGTTAATGATTCTCTTCCTCACTCCCCATACATGGTAAGCTAACATTCCGAGTCTGTATTGAATACAGCATGCATATTTCACCTTAAACTCTAATGAATGTATAATTAAGGGGTTGAATTATGAACCCTTACTGTACCTACTCTTCTAGCTGACTTCACCCATTCTGTGAGATAGTGATGATTCTTCCTCTTATTGTTCTGGTTCATGGGAACTACAAACAATGGAAAGCTTCACAATCCCAGCCGAAGCACCTCTGGCAAGCGGCCCAAGGTTATTCTCATTAACTATTAGCTGTTGATTCTTTATGGAATCACAGGAGAGCCTTAAAAAAGAATAAATCTGTAAAAGAATAAGGAAATAAATGTTGAGTAAGAAAGTAAATACGAATAAAAAATAAAAGATAAGAAAATAAATGCTTTATTGCTTTTCCCCCATTGCTTTTTCTCAACGGGCCAGGCTCTCAATCAGCCAGGTTTTTACCGGGCCTTTCCGCCGGAACCTGCCCCTTTACACATGGCCGATTTTAGTCACAGACACTGTGAGACTTGATCTTTTGCTTAAATCAAAGGCAGTGGGATTTGACAGGGATCCATCCAACTTCCCAAAGGACCAGTGGATCATGGACATTTATACGTCGGCAGTAATCAGGTTTCCTGCCAATAATTTTTGTCGAACCGTTTGAAGTTACCTGGCCATCTGTCTACACTTCTTTTGTGGAGTTTTATATGGAACACTGGGATTGACAGCTTAGACCTTCGAAAAAAAAGCAAAGACAGCATGGAAAAGCAATTTCAAAAAAGCATATATTTTCTTATTTTTTTATTTCTACATATATGATTCCGTAATTCATTGACTTTTGCAGGATATTATGAGATTCAATTTTATGTAAACATGAAATTGTTAAAAACACCAAGAGCAAAGATCATAAACACGTTCGGATTTTAGACCTTAGAGATGTTTTTTATGATGTTTTTGAAAGCTCACCTTTGCCCTGTGCCTCCTTACTGCCCTCTTCTGGTGGTCTTGCTGGCCCTGTGTCTGTTTTTACTTTTAAATGTTTCTGAAGTTTTTCAATGACTGTGCCAGGAAGAGATGGGCATTAACGTGACTGATTCAGTCTTCTGTTTTGTGGTGACCTTCTATAAGTGCACTGCAAGGTTAGTTTGATGGAAGCTGGAAGCCAGTGTGATGAATCACAAACAGCAGTGTAGGGTAGGATCCAGAGATAATCTAGTCAGATGAAGGCATCTTCCAGCATTGCGACGTGCAGCCCAGTGCTGTCTATATCCAGGCTTGTTTCTGGGGGCGGGGGGCAGCTTCTCTTTCTTAGTGGCCTCTGAACACAGCATGAACCGAGGGCCTTGTCTGTTCATGGTCTGACTGCTCAGAAATTGCTTTAAGCTTCCGTGCCTCTCGCAGACACCTTTGGTCTCCGCACTTCCCCTCCGACTTGAGCGCGTTGACTGGAAAGCAAAAGGTTGTGGGTCCACAGCAGACATCCTTCGTTGGGTTTTGGTCGCTGTCGTCTCTTTATAGCAGATGCTTAGTTGTACTGACATTAATTAATATTTGTGGTCTCTCATTATTATGTTGGCCTGTGTCATTAATCACTGGCCTGCCCCCCATCCAGGCCACCTGTTGGCTGAATCTGCAGTGCTGACTCTGGGTATCTTTGTCATGCAGTTCTACGCTCGTCCCTTTACCCTCACTGAGTTGCCTTATGCGTCAAACTGTAGATACCTTCAGCTTCACCGGTCAGATTTGGACCGTTGTCAGATGTTTTCCTGACTGCCTTGGTGCAATCTAGCTAATGCATCAGGCAGAGGTGCACGATGACCCAGGTCTGCAAGGACAGCTGGGGATTCTGTAAACATCTCGCGTTTGTGCTGAGTTGTGCTGGATTGCATGGCTGGGCAGCCTGAGGAACACTACCCATGCCAGTCTGGGATCCTTCTTAAAGGCAAATAGATGTTCCAGTGCATGTTTCTGTAAGCCTATTGCCTGCTGTGGTGGTTTGGGGGTCTATGCAGGCCAGATGTTTGTAGTGGGACTGAATTGGGTTATGCTATCGAACTAGGAGACATGGCTGGTGTCCTGCTGCGAATCATAATCAGATCATGGGCACTAGTGTTGTAATGGATCCGTGACCTGTACACATGCCCCCCCCCCCCATTTCTAGCAGAATCCACACCCTTTCTCTTAACAAACACTTTTTGAGTGACTGTTTACAATTTTTGTTTTCCTGAGAAGTTTTGTGATCTCAGGAAAACTTTGGCTATGTCAGCATCATAAGAAGAATAAGTCATGACCTCGGTAAGATGGATAATGATCGATGGCCTCCATGGACTTCTGTGCAGTGCAGAGTTGCTGTGAAATGATGCAGACAGAGCAGTGTTTTTTTTAAATAGATTTTTATTTTAAAAGGAGTTTGATGTTATTTGATTTATTCCTTTATTTTTTTTAACATATACTAGATCATCTTGGAAAGGAATGATCTGTACAGTTGCGACTGTGACAGTAAAAATGTTTTAGTGCAACCTATTGATGGTTTCCATCCAGCTGACTATCACGGTCATGATCAATTGCATGTGCATAACATGCGATGTTGAAAATAACATCACACTTTGTGATGTTTGTTTACCCCACGTGACCCATTCGTATTTATAGAATAATGAGGAGACATTGGGTATCTTGCCCATGGTTTCACACATCGTGTGGGCGGTGTCTTCTTTACAGATGAATACCCACCAGCCTGTTCTTGTGAGAGGATCTCCTGCTCTGGATGCATGTGTCTCTGTGTGTGTATCTCAGCTTGAGTCCCTGTGCCAGCCGATGACTGCAGTAAAGGATTAAGGCATTAATGTAGCAATAATGGGAGGAGCAGCCATGTGGTATCACAGCTGGTGGCCGGCGAGACCCGTCTGTGTCAGCTGGCTGCCCGGGAGCTGCTCGCTCTACCTTAGGTAATTTAATCTACCTGACAGCACTATCGAGTCTGACTGTATGAGTGTGTGTACATGTGTGTCTTTTGAAATACCCCTGCCTTGTGCCCTGTGATCAAATGGCATCTCGTCCAGGGTGTACCCCATCCGATTGCCCGGCCAAAATATTTAAAGCTATTTATCTGGGTAGTAAGTGTATAATAGCGCCATAAAATATTTCACCACAAACTCAGACAAACTTCTCTCCTATTTGACTTCAAAATTGAACAAAAAATATAATATAAATAAAACTATATAAATAAACATAACATTTCCTTGGTATTATTGCCTTAAGTGTAAACAATAATCAAAGTGCAAACAGATGGTGACAACTACAATAGCCAGCCTAAGATATGGTCATGTTTTTCAAAAATAAAAGCATGTCCACGTTTTCTGGCAGCAGTTGAGACCTTTGGGCAGTAACTATTTCTCCTGCAGTTGAAAAGACGCGTTCGCTTGGGACAGAGGTAGCAGGTATGGAGAGGTATGCTTTGGCAAGCGAAGACAACAACTTGTGTGTTATCATCAGTGTGTTGTTAAACACACAAGAAAATAAAGCAATTAAAGAGACATATACCTGATTTTGTTTCAACTTATTCTGTATCCTCATATAGACAGCCTCGCTCTCATTGCTGCGGCAGAGTCCGGAACCTTGGGTCCAGCGCTGCGCACTCTAGCAGATAGTTGTATGCACCCCCACTGTATCCCCCCGAAATATTACTAAGTATTGCGCTCTTCGTGTCGGCCACGATGGAGGAATCGCTATCGTTTGGTGTCATGCTCTGCTCAATTAGATTCTTTAAAGGCACAATATGAGCCAATGTGGGGCTCTTCTCCTCACATAAATCTGTGGTGGCTGTCTTTAAAGGATTAAGCAGCTTCACGAGGTCTTCGGCATCTCTGATATCGCTGCTGTTCAGTGCATCAAAGTTTTGGGCGTTTTGTCTTATCTCTGTGCTGGTGAGAGCTGCTGCTACGGCGGCTCGTTGCTCCAGGTAACGATCCAGCACATCCAAGGTGCTATTCCATCGCGTGGGAACATCCACGATTAACTTGTGTGATGGCAACTGCAACAGTCTCTACTTGGACATCAACAACGCGGTGGCTGTTGACCTCCGATGAAAAAAAGCAGCCACACGTCTCACCCGGCCGATCATACGGGTGACGTGTGCTACACTGAGCCATCTTAAGTAGCTTGGTTTATAGTGTTTGCAAAGCATTTCACGTGCGGCTCTAACCCTGCCTCGCGCGCAGCTACTTCTGTATCTCACGCATTATCAGTCACAATAGCGATGCCATGGTTTGGCCTTACAAGCTCCCAATCACTGACAGCTGCTTGTAAAACTTGTGCTATGTTTGTCCCAGTGTGGGACTCAAAAAGTGAGCGCGTCTGCAGTACAAAATTCACCATTTCCCATTGATCGTGTGCGCAGTAATTGTGATATAGCTCAGAGTACCCCTAGAAGTCCAAACATCGGTTGTTATGGCGATGCTTTTTACCTCTTTCAGGGTCTGAATTACCATAGCTTTGGACTCTTCGTAAAGGTTCGGGATCAACGTACGAGAAAAATACATACGTGACGGGATGGTGTACTTCGGTTCTAATGTGTTGAGGAGTCTCCGAAACCCCGGGTTTTTCACTATAGAAAATGGTCTCATGTCGGCTGCAATGAAAACGCCGATATCCTTTATTGCCGTGGCTCTAGCACTTGACTGTAAAAGCTGGGGTGCAAACACATTTGTAAGCGTTGGTCGGCCTTTTAATGTTTTCTTTAGCGGCGCAGAGGATTTAAGTAAAGCGCTATGATGGTGCCGCAAATGGCTTTGCATAGTGCTAGTGTTAGTCGCTGTGTACGGCATTATTTTCCTACAATGTTTACAGATGGTTCGTGTTTTGTCTGTCACCCTTTCACCGTTTTTATTTTCCGCCGGGTAGCCAAAATGCTGCCAAAACATTTAAAAGTGTCTGGGGCATCTGCTATGGTAATTTCGTCAGACCCTGACATGCTTCCAGCGGCTGATTAATTATTGTTTCACTCCGACGAGAAATCTGTAATATCGCGAGATCTCGTGACATGAGATCTCGTTGCACCCCTACTGATGACTTGTTGAATGGATAGAAGAATGCAGCTTAGCTTCTTCCATCGTTTTTCTTCAATGTTAGATTTCTGCATGTTGAATTGTAACTACATTTAAAATTTTGATCCCTCTTGTTCGTAGTGTATACAGCGATGTTTGTGTGCCCTCTGCTGTTAGTAACACAAGCTTAACTCCAAGCTTGAGCACAAAGGACAGCGCGGGAACATGTAGTATGGCTTTTTATGATGTGCACATTTGCTGTTAAACAGGTTTGTCTATATGGGAGGTTTTCAAGTAGAAAGTATAGTAGAGGAGAAAAAAAAACACGTATCAGTGCATAGATACACGGCTCAGATTAATTTATTTCAGCTCTCACCAACCATGTCTTTAGGGATCTTGCTTTGTGCACTGGTACACTGTCATGCCGGAACAGAAAAGGGCCTTCCTCAAACTGTTTCCACAAAATTGAAAGTATAGAATTGTCAAAAATGTCTTGCTATGCAGAAGCATTAAAAGTTCCCTTCTCTGGAACTAAGGGGCCTAGCCCAACCCCTGAAAAACAACCCCATACCACTATCCCTCCTCCACTAAACTTTACATTTGGCACAATGCAGTCAGGCAGGTATTGTTCTCCTGACATCTGCCAAACCCAGATTCGTCCATCAGAAGTGTGATTCATCACTCCGCAGAACACATTTCCACTGCTTCAGAGTTCAGTGGCGCCGTGCTTTGCACCACTCCATCAGACGCGCGGCCTTGTGTTTGGTGATGTGAGGCTTGCATGCAGCTCCTGGGCTATGGAAGCCCATCCCATGAAGCTTCCAGCATACAGTTTTTGTGCTGGGGTCAATGCAAGACGAAGTTTGGAACTCTGCAGTTATTGAGTCAATAGAACTTTGGCAACTTTTACACACTTTGCACCTCATCGATCCCACACTTACTTTACGTGGTCTGCCAATTTGTAGCTGAGTTTCTGTTGATCCTAAACACCTCCTCTCTGAGAATGCCTCTTACAGTTAACCGTGGAATATCTATCAGGGAAGAAATATCGCGAACTGCCTTATTGCAAAGGTGGCATTCAATGATAGTACCATGCTTGAATTCATTGAGCTCTTCAGAACAATCTGTTATGGGTGCCAGTTATTTTGCCCATTGTACTGTATGTCTGATGCCTGCATTTTGAATATTCTGCAGTATCTGTTTGCACCCACTAGGTGGAAGTAAATGCTTTATTATATTTTATGTTAAAGTTCCAATCTCCTTGAATTCTTGTTGGTGGTGAATACTTAATGTCTGCCATTGAAACACAACCTTATTAATCTAACGCAAATGTAAAAATACCCAGGTGATGCGATTACATTCTGATGTATCCATTGTAAGTAGAAAATTATCATAAGTCAAATATGATATGATGCATAATTTAAAAAAATCTATTGTCACTGAAAAAGTAAATAAATAATTACAGTGACTTATTAAATACCAGTAATCGAAAAGTAAATGACAGAATGCAAATTTATTTGCTTACACGAAAAAAACACTAATACGTTTTAAACACTATATGACATGTTTCTGCTCACGATCACTAGACTTTAAGCATGGCTTGTGTGGATGCTGCCATCTCCCGGCATCAGTAGAAAATATCGTACAGCATATCGCCAGCCCAGGAACAGACCAAGATTCAAAGCTGATTACTGTACGTATATCGGTATCACACCATCGCAAGTCGCAAGCGTCTTTAATAAACTTCTTTCTTTAAAGTTTTTTTTGGTAAAACTGAAAAGACCTGCACATCCAAAATGGGTTTTATCGGGGGCTGATGGATCAGTGGAATCTCTTTGGTGTCCTGATGTTTCAGCTCTCTGTGGGGAGAAGATGTGACGGACTTGTCAAATTCCGAGCTGAGCATAATCACCTGTAATTCACATCATCCAGGAGAATACAGGAGCCAACCAAGAGGAGGTGAGTAAGAGCGAGCCAGAGGGAGGGAAGGAAGGGAAGAGAGAGAAGGAAGCAGAGAGATGGGGGGCGGTGACGGGCTGCGTCATCTCACATGAGGGGCCTCCGTCCTCGGAAACTTCACAAAGACGAAGGGAAGTTAGGAGCGACTTTGGTGTTTAGTTGCCCCCTTAATTATGACTTGTTTGCCCAGGAGTCCGGGCCCCCCTGTGCAGCTGTGGAGCAGCAGACCGGCAGGCAGTGGGCTCATGCTGGTGCCGCTCAACACGCCATTTACTCTGGTGCACAAAAAGCTGAAAGCAGGCTGTCTGTGGTGATGCCGTGCTGCTGTCTGTATTGACATGTCTGCTGCTGTCTATTGGGGGGTTAGCATGGCCGAGCAGAGGATTTGTTAAGGGAGGTGCAGAGAGAAGGATGAGAGGAGCTGAGCAGAGACGTTAACGTCAGCATGGGACGACTCCTTTGCCACCCCTGTTCTGTTGCCCTGACACTTGGCACAGCAGATTGGATCCCATAACTCCCTTTCTTTTATGTATGTCTGTCATTGTGAGTGTGAGTGCTGTCATCAGCAGCACTACGTTGACCTTTAATGTACACCCACGCTTCAACAGGCCTTTTTTTTTTTTTTTAAAGCATTACATACTAAACTCTAAATAAGGTTGGGTACTGTTGTTGAGTAATTGGAGTAACTTTTGCAAAACATGTTGAAATGATAAAACTTTGGCAACAAATCACTTTGCCTATACAAAAATTATATGCAGACATGACTTTTAAACAGATGTGCTGCCCCCCAGTGGCTCTTAGGTGAATGTACTGAATTCCTTGTTCCATTAGCATGGGCTTTGGTGAGAGCATAGCACCAACCAGTTATTTCAACACGGAGTAGTAATGTGGACTGTCTGTGGGTCCCCAAGGAATGGACAGGGAAACACTCTTGTTGATCCCCGAATCAGCCATGTGTGGTTTTAACTCCTTAGTTATCCTGCCTGCCTTAGCCATCATTCTTTATGTCCTCAGTATGCCTGAATCCTTCTTAGTTTTACCTTTTAGTCAGCAGGAGCTGATGGACTCTGTCTTTGAGGTTCTCCTGTGAGCCATCAAGCCGTCTGCTGAAGGCCTGTTCACGGAGAGGACTGCGGGTGTCCTGTCATCGCTGTATTTGATTTGATATTTGATAAGTATAGACATCCTGGTGTCAGGGGTGAGTTCCTCTGTTATGCTGCGTGGGCTGTACCTGCATTTGGAAAATGGCTGCAGCCAGGCGGTGGACGGGAGGCACTGTCAGAGGTGTGACGACGATAATGGGACTGCTGTTCAGCTGCAGCGATAGGCATCGACAGCACAATGGTGTGTTTAGTAGATGGCGCTCGGCCTATTCTGGGGCCAACAAAGAGGGTAAGAAAATGAAGACAAGCAGCAAACAGCTGGGGCTTGGGGGTGGGGGCAGACCAATGAGGGCTTCCCCGCGTGGCAGGCATGCTGTACCTGAGGCAGGATGGTGTCAGACGCCAAGGCGAGCTCCCGCACACGTGCACGTCCATCATGGATTTGGCCAAGATGCCAGAACTACTTCACGACCCGCAGATGCTCCTCATCCTGGCTCTCATGATCTTCCTGCCCTTCTCCTTCAGGCTCCTCAGGTGTGGTGAGTGTGAGACCCGGTGCACAGGCAGATGCGGCTCTTCGGGCAGAACAAGGTGCAAGATGTGCGCAGTTTTGCAGACTTCAGAGTTTCTTTAGTTCTGGGCATCAGTAGCAAACGACTAAGACAGTGACTGGGTGTTACTTGGGGATATACATGAAGCTGCATCATTGTAAGGGTCCTCTGGGTGCTCTGGTTTCCTTCCATGGTTCAAAAACATACTGGGTTTAACTGGATGGATGGATGAATGGATCAATGTGGATTGGATATTTCATTAGCTCTGCTGACAAAGTAACTTTACAAACATGACCGAGAAACAAACAATGATCATTAAAGCAATCTTCAGTAGGAGTCTTCAGTAAGATGGAAATTTTGAAAGACGTTACAATGCCTTTGTCTAGGTAAAAGGCCTGCGTGAAGACCTGCCCCACCATAAAAAATTTAATGACACAATCCGGCACAAACGCGGCTCATATGATTGTGTTTGGCTGAAATCGGAAACATATGGGGGGGGGGGGGGCGGCGGCCGCAACTTCACGCAGGTTACGAAAATCACCTAATAGAGGTTGTGGTACCCAGTCATGACCACTAGAGGTCCTATGCTGGCTGTTGCTGTAGGATCTACAGCAGTGGCTGGCATCTGGTGGGTCGCGGAATAATTTTCGTTCAGTCACGGATTGTGTGGTTAAAAAATAAATTATATATTCTTTATATTATATATATAAACTTTTCTGGTTGTGAAATGTCCCGGAAATTGTTCTTTTTGTCTCCGCCCCCCCCCATATCTTGATGAAATAAACCTTAACAACCAAGCAAACAGATATAAACGAAAAACTTAGGGGCGTATCATGACTGAGGAATTATCTGAGTCCTGAGGGTCAACCGGCTGAGAACCACTGGTGTAAAGGAGAAGATGAATATGAGATGGTTCCAGAAGGTGCATGGGGAGGCCGTGTAGGTGGTGCTCTTGTCACGATGCCAAAATGTCAAACTTCGATATGATTCCAAGAAATATATTGCGATTCAAAAAGATTTTGAAACTCAATGCGGTATATATGCAAATATGTAACTCAATTAAAAAAAAAATTCAATTGCAGTTTTGTTTGCAGTACAGACTTCTCAGCTTTTTGTAAACTTATGTCACTATATCTGAAAAACCTTTGCATTGTATCGTCAGTCAAAGCATATTAATCGAAGTACAGTACTAGCCATTGTAATCGCATTGTAATGCCGTTCATATTTACGAGCTGTAAATATGCACTATTAAAAATTTGTTGTTACTCTATATATATAATTACAATGCATAATAAAACAGACTACTTTTACATGCATTCTTTATCTTGTGCCTCAGAGCACAAACACTGCTAAACACTACTCGAAGTTTGTATCCAAATGATCCACGTTAATCAACAGGACGAAATCGTATGGAGCCAAACGCAACCCACAGGTAAAAATAACTGCAGACCGTTGTCTTATTGCGGAAATGTTTAACCGACTACAAAAAATGTTTTAATCTGTATGAAAAATGCACATCACTGCTCTACTGGCAACCATAACAGGCTTATACAGAATAATATTTCATTAATTCAGAAATAAGATGCCCATCTCTCAGGACTCATTGTATTGCACCTTATGTCAGTCCTTTCGGTATTTAGCTAAATTTGTAGCGTTCGCCCCCTTTGTCAGTATTCTGCGATGGCACAGCTTGCGTACAAGCTTGCCTAGCATATGTCCTGTGGTTTAGCGCCTTCATTTATCTCAAAGTATTTCCAGGCGCCACTCCGGCTGCATTGCTTATCGATTTTAAGTGCAATAGTGAAAGCTGTGATGCTTCTGAGCTAGTAATCTTAGTTTAATGCTCCACGTGTGATAGTGCACTCAGGTGTACGAATGTGCGTTGGTAGCCTATGAACCTTAGTGGTCAGAGTGAACTAAAAGTGCAGGCTGTAGAATCGATAATCGAATAGAATCGAATGGGCTGTGTCTGCCTCCTAAGCTTTACTTTGATGCCCCACCCCCCACCCCCACAGAGAACTCTGTGCTACTCATGTTGGTGAGGGATGAGGGTCAGCTGCACAGCATCGTGAAGGTGCCCCAGACCGTTGGACAGAACTATCCATAACCTCACTCCAACCCTATGCTTTGTAAGGGCCCTGACTGCTGAGGGAACCTTCATAGGCTTTTCCCCAAGATCTGAGCACTTGCTGCACCCTCATTGGCTAGAGAGCCTCGCATGATTAGAGCCGTGTAAACGGTCCGCTAACTCCCTGCCAGTGATGCTGAAATGGCTGGCAGTTTGGAAAAATCAATAACGAGGGCTGTGGGGGTCCCTGGAGTGCTATTCGGGAAAAGCGAGAGGGTGAAGCTGACTCCATGGTGGCCTTATAGGGCACTAAGTATATGTGGCTATATTAGTGCATATATGGCCAACATATATACAGACAGACTCCTCCCCCCTCTGTATGTGACTTTAATATTCAGTAGAGTGATTTCTCTATGTTCACAAAGAACTTCACAGTTCAGATTGCTGAAATGCATCCGTCTTACAACCAGTACAGAGACACACAGGGCTGGAGACTTTCCCAGGCTGCACGGGGCACGGGACTGAGGTGCAGTCTGGACGCTCGTTGAACCCTGCAGCTATAATCTGTGCAGCAGAATGACTCCCGTGCATGTGTATTGAGCTCTGAGGACTATAACATGCACCATGCTCCTATTTCACTTCGTCCATTTCCAACATGTGACTGAATGAACTGAAGGTGAGGACGGCATGGAAATGTGAAGGTCAAGAGGAATGACGAGTGATGGTACCCCACTGGGCAGCAGTGGATCTGGAATTCAGATTATTCTTCTTAGTGGCAAACCATACCTGCGGGTTACAGTGGCGCCGTGATGTTGGGGAATTTTGTCAGTTGAGGACGGAAGAATGTTTCACAGAGGAGAGGAAAGATGACGGCCAGAGGAGAATCAGGGGACTTGGCGCTCAACCCTTCACTGCCTCAGGCAGGCAGTTATTTTGTTTCCTGCTGCACTGGTGACTTCCAGCACTGAAAAAGACAGGCAGTAGTTGGGCATCTGGGAAAAAACACTGAAAATCAGTTTTGCTCACTCATTCTTCAGTTTGTAGCCTTCTGATCATATTGGAACCACCCCAGGGGAGAGAGACACTGTTGTGGAGGTTAAGGACAGTGTCCACGTAGTGCAATTGATGTTGCCTGGTGTTGGAAAGAGCAGTGTGACACTGT
>JAODJX010000065.1:12726157-12737157 GCA_026776945.1 Isichthys henryi | reverse complement strand
TGTTGTGGAGGTTAAGGACAGTGTCCACGTAGTGCAATTGATGTTGCCTGGTGTTGGAAAGAGCAGTGTGACACTGTGTTTTGTATTTGACTGTGTGATGGCCATGATAGAAGCTGCCTCTCTTCCTCAGTTAGTATAACAAGAAAAGTTCAGTAGCTGTGGGAATCATGCCAGCGTGTGATCTTTCAGGGCATGAGCAGTGAGAATAAGAGTGCATCCTCTGCTGAGAGTGCTGTGTGGCACCCCTAACAAGAGCTTGGTGCAGGAAACTCCCGAAGAAGCGAAAGTGCCTCTCTGCTTTGCACATGAGAAGCCTTTTCGCAACTTCGCTGCAGCAGCCATGTATGATGTGTCAAATCTACCAAGGAGCTGGAACTGACCACCTAAACGGAGGTGGCGTCCACGGGCCGGTAGGACACTCCGCCCCCCCCTCGCTTTCCCTCTCTCCCATTTTGCCTCCTGCTCCCTCTATCGCTGACTCCCCCTCCCTCCATCCCGTTCATGCTGGATTGCCTCAGTCCAGACTTGTTGGCTTTTAGCCCCGGCGAGCAGCTGTGGCTCTCGGCTTGGCTCCCCTCAGGGTCACACCCACATGCAGGGACTGCCCAGCACCTTCTCCAGCTGCACCCCGGCTGGCCCGTGGGGGACTCAAGCTTAGGGGGGGCCCAGGTGAGGCAAGAGCCGGTGGTGATTTGGTTCGATCCGTCCATGAGCCCCGGGTGAAGAGCCGTGTTGTCGCCCGCGATGTGAGCGCCCTAACATGATGACCCTGGATGGCCTGGAGATCATCGCGGTGCTGGTGGTCGCTGTGCTCTTCGTCAAGGTGCTGGAGCAGTTCGGACTCTTCGAACCCGTAGGAGGGGAAGGTAACATCATTTCGGAGCCCGTTTTCAGCCCTATAGGCAAGAGACTCATCCAGCTGCATGTCTCTCAGGTTCTGGGCATCTTGTCATCTGCAGCGGTGATAGATGTGTTTCAGTCTGGAAGGGAGGACACTGCAGACTCCTAACTGCTGATTACTGTTCGTGATGTATGGGGATTTCGAATTTGATAGACGGTCTTAAAGTGAACCGGCGAGAGGTTTCGGATTTCTGGTCTTGCAGCCGGTAGTGCACTGATGGCACGATAACAACATGTGCAAGGCTCCATTACAGGTGTTTCCCCGGTGTCTGTCGCGGTGCTTTGGACAGCCACGTCTGGGAGAGCCGTGTGCCCCTGCAGTGGGCTCCTGTGGTCCAATGCCAGCCTGCATGGGGGGGGGGGGTATCAGGGTACAGAGAGATCGTGTTGTGAATAATTTATTACTGCGTGTGAGTGTAAGTTACAAGGCTGAACACCAAGGCGCCTGCTAGCAGAACGGTCTAAGGGGTGTTGGTGCTTTTATAGCTGGAGGGAGCCAGCATATAGCCGCCACCCCACTGTGTTTGGGAGACGCCGGTTACCTGGCTATAGAGCTCAGTACTGGAACCATCAGCCGCTGCCACTTCGTGTCACTGCACTCGCCTGTGGCTGCTTCCTGGGCCGCCAGTCTCCCGTCATTCCCTGCTGTCTTGAGGCACGTATTTGTAATTGTTGTAAAGTGGCATTCGCAGGGTGGAGGTGACACATTCGTACCCAGGCTGAGTGGAAAGCATGTGGCGTGCCTGTCATTCCCCCACATGACCTGTCCTTAGCTTAGTCTCACACTGAGAATGCTACCAGTGAAGGGCAGTCACTGTGGGGGAGCCGCTTTGTGCCCCCTAATGGACCAGCAAGGATGTCCCCCAGCTCTAAGCTTGGTGCTCCACATGTGACTCAGGTCCATAGGTCATGTGACCTCTGCTAGGCCTTCTACACTGAATTAAACTATAACGGTGGAGTAAAAGCCTTCAAACAGCCAGAGCACACAGAGGCTGCTTCTGTTCCAAGTTTCGATGGGGCTGTTAGTGTGGACATTCACTTCTCGACACCCCCTGCTGTTTGGGTCCCAGCAGTGCATTTTGTCTTATTGCTTTAATGATCCATCAGTGTGCTTATATGGGTTAGATCTGCACCGTCAAAAATGCTTGCATAATAATGTAGTGTAATGTCTTAAACCCGTAGGAATATGGAAGGTTTTCAAAGCTGCCACATAAGAACCATGCAGAGAACTACAGCAGCACTTTTGTAACACACTCCATGTTTCTGCATTTTCGGTAGTTCTTCCTCTTTGTGTGTGTGTGTGTGTCGCCATTAGCGGGTGCCGGGTGTCCCGGTACTCTCGCAGGACTTTGTGGGAGATTCACTCTTTCATGGGGGGGTTTTAATGCGCTGAATCTGAGTTTGTCCGTTTAATCATTCCGGGTGGTTTGGGGGAGGTTTCTGCCTCGTCTCAGTGGGCAGCCGGCCGGATCGTACAGTAGGGAAACAGATGTTCGGTGTAACATGTTCAAGTGAAGGCGAATGACAGCCTGAAGGCTGTGTGTGTGTGTGTGAGAGAGAGAGAGAGAGAGAGAGAGCGAGAAAGAGAGAGTGAGACCATGTTTATATAATAATAGATTGTGTAGAGCAAATGTCCCCACAATGTGATAAAAACCTATTATTTTGACCATGTGTGGACATTTTTTTCAGTCCCCACAAGGGGAAACTCAATTTTATAAAAACCTGTGACTGCAATTTTATTTGATTAATTATGGTTAAGCTTAGGGCTGGGTAGGGGTTAGGGTTTTCATAGCTGGGATTAGGGTTATGCCCACAGAAATGAATGGAGAGTCCCCACAATATAGATACCTAATGTGTTTATGTGTGTGAGGACTGAGGGTGATGCAGTGTGATCCAAGGGTCAGGAGGCACTCAAAACGGCACTCAAGTTCGGCCCGGTCAGCGTGAACACCGTGGTTTTGCTCCTCTGCTCACCGGCTCTCGCCCGGCTGCAGAAGTTCATACGACTCCACAGTCTGTGCATCTCACTATCTTCCTTTCAGCTTTCTAAGCCAGCCTTGAACCCATATTGTGACTTTTAAAATGTTGTTCCATCCATCTTACTGCCAAAACAACGTTGGGTCTCTGATAGCAGTGGGCAGTGGAGACACAGACCTTCAGAAAAATCGGCCCAGAGGAAGTGCTCACTGCTCCGAGGAGAGTTGTAAGGCCCTGGGGAGGTGGGGACGTGGATTTGGGGTCAGCGAGCGGCCGGTGGCCGGCTAGGCAGACAGGCACATGCGGGCCAACGCCTGTGCGTGTGAAGCCGGGCAATGGATGAATGCACATGGGGGGGCCGAGCCCCCCCCCCCCCCAGCCAGGTACAGCCAGAAAGCGCCGTAATCAGTGAATGCGACTAGACTGTGACTTGATCCACCCTATTTTTGGCATGCCCATTCTGTTGCTCTTATTGTGCGGAATCCAATCTTAACTAGATTACACCAAGATAATGGGATTTTCCCAGGAAAAAAGACACGGCAATTGATTTTGTCTGTTTTTGTGTCCGAGATCTATTTCCAATCATATGTTTTAGGTGTAACAGGATATGCAGGGATAGACCCCCACCTCCCACACACACACACACACACACACACACAATCCAGTGTCTGTGAGAAAACATGCTGCATGGCTGGACCTCCCGTCGAGTCCCAGAATCAGAGATTAAAGAGGCAGCACGACCACCCTGCTGGGCACTTTGTGTGTCTTTCAGTCCCTCAGGGATGCTGACTTGGAGGCTGGGGTGTAGCACCCCTCTCAGTGGGATTCTCATGACTTGTCTGTGAGTAGCGCTTTTGCTTCCTGTAACTGGAGGAGGGAACACATCGTCATGGAAGAGCCACAGAGAGTCATGTGACTTTGCGCTTCTGTGACATCATCACACAGCTAGAGTGCAATTCCTCACGTTTCCCACGACTGGGTTCATGGTATTAAAAAAAAAAAAAAAAAAACGAATCAGTGCTGCTTGGTTTGTCCTCATTAGAAAAATGACATCATGTTCCTCCCTGAGATGAACAAGAAAAATATTAAACTGCTCCAGTCCGCTCATACTGCTTCTTAAATCAGTGATTCTCAAACTGGTCTTCAGCGGTTTTCTGTGATTTTGTTCCCTCCCAGTTCTCTGGAAACTGGGGGGGGGATTCAAGAAACATGGTCGTGAACCAAAGCAACTTCTGCAGTTTGCCATTTTTTAGAGTAGATATACAGCACTACACCCTGTCTGTGACCCTGTATCTGTCCCACAGAGCGTAGGCATGTACTTGCAGAGATTTGTTGCCGTTCACATGGTGCTGTACTTCCAGAGCAGCCTTTGGTTTCGATTTGAATTGCATTCCTCAGCCGGTGGCCTCCATTGCTGATTATAACATGTTGAAAGCCAGGATAGCAAACATCTCTTTCCGTTACATGCCCTGCTTTCCCCGCCGCTGCCCTTGTGCCTTCTCTGATGCATATGTGTGGCTGGTCTCCACGATGGAGCGCACTGAAGAGGGCGCAGTTTCGCCTATGTGATTACTGTGTGCATTGAGAGTGGCTGCGTCCTCCTGCGTGGTGGCTGTGGTTCCCTGGTACACACAGGTAAATTATCACCTTCCACTTTATTGTTTTGAAGAAGAAGTTTCCGCAGTAGAATAGTAGCACCAAAAAGACATTAAAAGGAGCTGGAACATCAGGTGAGGAGCGTATCTCTTATGGGAAGAAGGATCCATCAGAACCGCATGGTGTGTCCTTCTCTACGTGGGTCCAGGGCAGATGTACCTAAACTGGCTGGAGCACCCATGTGACAGGCAGAAGGACACACACAGGATCATTAGGGACACAGTACTCTGTGTGCCTGGGAACCAAGGCACTGCCAGATCCCCTGCATGCTAAAAACACAATAGCAGTGGGGCTGATGCTTCAAAGGGGGCCTGTGTAAAGGCTGGGCTGCATGTGTCTGTGCTGTGTGGGTCTGTGCTGCATGGCTATGAGCACAAGCTGGCTCACTCCCCACACTGCGCTGTCGTTCTGTCTCCCAGCGTCCAGACATGTGTGACTGCTGCTTGCTTCTGCTACTCCTACTTGTTCCTGCTGCTCCTACTTGTTCCTGCTGCTCCTACTTGCTCCTGCTGCTCCTACTTGCTCCTGCTGCTCCTGCTTGTTCCTGCTGCTCCTACTTGTTCCTGCTGCTCCTACTGGTTCCTGCTGCTCCTACTCCCGATCTTTTCTAACTTCTCTGCTGTGCTTGGTGACTTGCAGGTCATCCACCCTCCAGCCAAAGCAAAAAAGCCATAAAGCAGAGATTCCTCAAACTGCTGCCCTGCTGCAGGCCCAGTTCCACCCCCACAGTCAGTCAATGCAAGTGTTTCTCTGCATCCTTCCCCTCATCTGTCTCTGGCAAGAAGGGCCCACCCCCACACACTTCCTCCCTCCCCAGTCTATAGAGCGCACCATACGGGTGCCCACTTGCGTTAGATTGATAGTGTGCGGGGGCCAATGAGCATCGCTGGTGAAAGGTGTAATGGGAAGTAAAGGTACTTTGAATGACCACATCTGGGTGGGTGTTTTAAAGGAGGCTGGGGGCAGCAGCCCAGGGGAGGCCTGTCAGTGTTAACTGAGTAGGTGGCTACAAGTTGTTGGGGACATTGGTTATGATGGCAGCATTAATGTTATCACAGCCCATATAAGAAGCTCAAGCTGGTGCACTCTGCCCCGCCCCAAACACCTTCTTCATTTTGGCACTTTATTTACTCCCTCGTGATCTCCAAGTTCAGGCCTTACCCCAGTGTATCCCAACCCAGTCTTTGGGGAACCCCGGACAGTCCACATTTTTGCTTCCTCTCAGCTCCCAGTGCACTTGTACCAGGTATTTGGTGTTCCTGATTGGCTGGGAGCTGGGAGGGAGCAAAAACATGGACTGTCTGGGGTTCCCCGAGGACTGGGTTGGGTAACACTGCCTTACCCTTTTAGTAAAAAAAAGTGATCAAATGTCATGTATTGAGCAAGTGCCATTTTGAAGTAGAAATGTGTTTCTGTGTTCATACGCAAATTCTTGTAGTCACTTGCTTACAGTACATGTGGCTGAAGAGCAGACCACTAAAAAGGGAGCAGGCTGGCTCAGAAAACCATCAGGACAAGTCTGCCTCTCGTCTGTGTAGTAGTTTTACAGAAGGTTATGTCCCAAAGGCCAGTGTGTAGTTCTTAGTAATGTAATTCTCTTGTTGTTCAGACCACAGCATTGTATTTGACATCTAAAGGATGATAAATTAGAAAAAAACAAGCTCACTTATGCTGGATGTTCACACTTGTGGCTATGATTATGGGCGGAATAGGGGAGGAAGTGTCAACAGGGCTTCCTAATGTCGTAATGAATATACCGGATGTCCTGATGCCTCCTGATTGTTCCTCTGTAAACGTTACCTGGTGTCTTAGACAACATAGTGAGACTCTTTGAAGATGTGTTAAGGTGCTCTCCTGCCCCCCACAGACAGCCTTGAGGACGACTTTGAGCTCTCCACTGTGTGCCACCGACCTGAGGACCTGGACAAGCTGCAGGAGCTGACGAGGTTCAGCAAGAAGGAGCTTCAAGTCCTTTACCGGGGCTTCAAGAATGTGAGCGTCTCCTCCACACTTTCACCGCCTCCCTTAGCTACGTCATTCCACAGAAGCGACGATGGTGTTTCCAGGGAGTGTGACCTTGTGCCTTGTGCCCCGCAGGAGTGTCCCAGTGGAGTGGTCAACGAGGACACCTTCAAGCTCATCTACTCCCAGTTCTTCCCCCAGGGAGGTGAGTGTCCCCTGAACCAGCTGTGGCTTCTGTAGCCCAGCCTGTGAACTCCAGCCTCCAGACGGGAGTGAGCAAGATGCCACAGTGCTGTGCAGCGCCATCTTCTGATGGACGGAAAATAACACATTGACCTGTGAATATTTGGATAATATGCTCCTTTCTTCCAGATTCCAGTACATATGCACACTTCCTGTTTGAAGCCTTTGACACTAACAAGAATGGGTCCGTCAATTTTGAGGTGAGACTTTTTCAGAAGGTGTTGCAGTTTTATTGGCATGGTCCATCATGCTCGTGTGATTGCATTTTTGGCTCTTTATGTTCTCCTAAGCAGATATCCCTGCTGTTCTGTCTAATCTCTCCCAGGACTTTGTCACAGGCCTGTCCATTATTCTCAGAGGTTCTATCAACGACCGTCTCAGCTGGGCCTTCAACCTGTATGATCTCGATAAAGATGGCTGCATCACCAAAGAGGTACCTTTCCTTGCAAACAGACACACACGCGGTGGCCCGGGGGGGCAATCTGAGTTCAGCTGGTGTGCTGCCAACAGGAGATGATGTACGTCATGAGGTCCATCTACGACATGATGGGGAAGTATACCTGCCCCTGTTTGCATGCGGACACCCCCAGGGAGCACATGGAGAGTTTCTTTAAGGTGAGAGCCTGCTGCCCACACAGACATCGAAAACATACGATTCCGCTGTAGACACGTTGCTCTGGCATCTCTGGTAGGGCCTGTATGGTTGTTCCTCATGGCCGTACTGCGCCATAACCCTTGCGTTGCTTCTCCCTTTGGTTTTTATAGATGTTCAAACTGCCGCTGATGCTTAGAGCTCTTTGCTGGTTTCACCAAGAATAACCTGTGACGCTTTGGTATGTTTCCCTCTCAGAAAATGGACCGGAATAATGACGGAGTAGTAACCATCGAGGAGTTCATCGAGTCGTGCCGGAAGGTAGACGCTTGAAGCTTGGGGCCCTGCTGGTTTTAGACTGATCGTGCGGTGCTTGCATGCAAAGCAGGCTGCGGCCCTTTCGGACCTGCCTTGTGAGGGCCTCTCTCACTTTTGCCTGTCTCTCTGTCCCCCGCACTTTAGGATGACAACATCATGCAGTCTATGCAGCTTTTCGACAGCATCATCTAGATCCACTCACCATAGCGATGGCTGAAGGATATGGGCAGGCGAGCCCCTTGCATACGGACTGACCCACAGCACCCCATACAGCCATAGCTAGAACCCCCCCCCCTTTCCATGGGACAAGGGCATTTTTCCATTCAGTTCGCTAGTGTGTTGGATTCTTTCTCTTCTTTCTGATACCTGCCCACGTTAGGAATGCTGGCCTGGCAGCAGGACCCCTTGCCAGCAAATCAGCAGCAAACAGAGCTATAAATTATCCCCGATATGGAATTCCCAGCTTACCCCGAACTGCATGCTGTTTGTGCTCACACACCATGGTGCAGCGCTTTCACCTTTTTACCCCAGAATCTTATGTAAGAGGCCCAGGGGACAATGAAGAATTCACCACTGTGTGTTTCTCTTTGGTCTGGTCCAGATGACATGCTGTGTCAAAACTGCACGTTATTCATAGCTCTAACCCATTCAGGACTGCCATAATGAGCGAGATGGGAGTCGTCCTCTTTTGGCCATGGAATAGGTGTCTATGTACGGCCCGTGCATTCAGACAGCAAGACTCTCGTAGTGAGTGAAGGACCGCTTGTGTGGAAGTGACAGCTTATCCAGCGGCCCGCCCTGAGAAGAGTGGTGTTCTGGGGTTAGGGGGCTGGCTGTGAGCTCCAGTCAGGCACACTCTGGATCACAAACGGCTTTTTATTTAGGGAGCAGGTCCAAGCCAGAAGGCACTGTTCATCATGCTGTTTTTGAGATAACCCATTTAACCAAGTAAGGCAGGTAAACAGTCACCCTGTTCTTTTCTGTAGGAACATAGGGGAAGGTGCGCCAAACGCTTGCTAGCAAACTGACCATAAGTGGCCCCAGTATATATCTGCATGTAAGCTAGACAAAGGCCAACTGCATTTACTGTGTGTCCAATGAGCCTAACAGGATGCTTGGTGTTTCTTAGCCATATTTTGTACAGACATGAAAATAAAAGCACAGCTGCTATGCTTCTGCGTGACTCTGACCCTTACAGGCAGGCTGCTCTCTGTAAGGGGTTGTACCAGGGCTGAACGATTCATCGATTTTAAATCAACATCATTAGTAAATTGCAAGGACTGCGATTTCGGGTATGCATCATATAGCAAGTCCGACTCAGGGTTTAAAACTGTCATGAGAGTTTTACGAATTTATGCCGTCCTCCTTGTGACAATCATTTTCACGAATCATAGGTGCCTCAAGGCAACTGTGTATACGCCCACAAACAGCAAATATGTGAAACTTACATTCATGGTGTGAAAAATATTGATTCCTCTGCTGAGCTGTAAGTGAATTACCTGCCTGTTTCAGGGTCAGAGAGTGTTTACAGAAAGTTCCTATTATTAGGAGTCCAAGCAGTATTAGCAGCAGATCCCTGTTTTTCCAATTTTTATTAGGTCATTTAATATAAAACAGATTTTGTGATAATTTTTAATGTTCAGGGATGTACATAACTGGTCCGCAAGTACTGAGTTTCCCGGAGGAACCTTCTTGAGGGATTAATAAAGTTCTTTCTTTCTTTCTTTCTTTCTTTCTTTCTTTTTCTTTCTTTCTTTTTCTTTCTTTCTTTTTCTTTCTTTCTTTTTCTTTCTTTCTATATCTCTATCTATCCACATTTAAAAGCAATATATGCAGCAATTGATTTTTGTACCGGTGCAAATAGGTCGCAAATCAAATTGCAATATCTGTCAGAAAAATCGCAGTTAGATGTCATGCCCAAATCGTTCAGCCCTAAGTCATGCCCAAAAGCCCAGAAGTACAGCCACCTCTGCTGCAGTGTTTTGCCAACCAAAATGCGATTTATCAGAAAGACGATGTCATCTGCATCACGCGCATGCAGACGTTTCAGCTGATATGGACAACATGCCCAAAAATTCAAAAAGCAAAAATTTTATTTCTCACATTCACAGAATAAGTTATAATTTCGCTCTTCAGCAGTGTTTATACACATTTCTGACTGCAGTCTATGAACACCTTTACTAGGCCTGAGAGGAAGGAGCTGCAGTCAGATCGATGGGCTAAATGTTAGATCTGAGGGCCCAAGATGACGGGGAGATCCCACCCCCCACCCCCCACTGAAATCATCACCACCCGTCATAAAAGCACAGCGCCCGTGGCCCTCATTTCAGGATAAGTCCTGTAAGGATAGAGGTGTAACACACCCAGCTGCAGTTAGAGTGAAGAAGAATCTGAGATGGCAATTCCAGAGGTGGAGTGATTCATTATGTGAGGAAAATGGCTGAAAACAGTAAGTAGACTGGGCTGTCAAACAGCAGGAGGTCTTCAGATAAATGGGGGGGTCCATCCCGATCACAGCAGTTGGCGGCAGCCCAGCACCAAGGCCGAGTCAGGCATTCACTTGGCCACCTTACGCAGCTCGGCCAGGACCCAGATGGCCAGCGTCAGCAATGCCAGTGAGCCGGACTGGTGAGTCACTGCCAAAGGTGTGGGCACATACAGGAGCAGGGTGCTGATGCCCAAGCCAACCTGGGAACACGTAGGGGAGAGTGTACACATGAGCCCCCTTTAACAGTAATATGGCACAGCACTGCTATAATCTCATGTTCCCAATGAGGCATTTCTGCAAATGCACCTGGGCATAGGCCACGGCTAGCAGGCAGCTGAGGGCCATCTTAGCCCTTCGGGGCAGCAGCAGCTTCCTGGAGAATAAGTAGAGACCCGTGATGGCTGTCACCGTGGCGATGCCCTATGACCAAACACAAAGACACCTTCTGGTCAACAGCCTCCCATCCCGGCGTTGGAGGGCTGGAGAAGTCAGGCACTCACCAAAACACGGTGGTCAAACTGCACTGTGGTGGGGTTCTCAAAGAAGTTCCTGAGTGTGGGGGAGAAGGTCAGCAGGTCGTCGGGGATCCAGCGATCAGCCATCTTGGGGAAGGAGTTGTAGACCAGGCCAGCATCCAGGCCAGCCACAAATGCCCCTGGAAACGGTGGCACTGTCAGTCACTAACTGGTGCAAGAAGGCCACTGCCTTTGGTTCATAGGCATTCGGTTCAGCAGCGACAGGTTAACTATAGCAGGACACAGAGTATTCACTGAGAGAGTTTTGCACGGGGTATTCACTGTTGAGGACATTAGTAACTTACCAGTTCTTATTACTGATCCAGCATCATCTATAACTAATATATAT
>JAODJX010000065.1:12680955-12702919 GCA_026776945.1 Isichthys henryi | reverse complement strand
CGTGTCCCAGGGCGCCTCGCGGTCTGCTCCAGACTACGGTCTGAAGGTGGCCGACGTTGCTAAAGTGCGAGCTCTGAACGCCATTGCCAAGAACACCCTGTAGGATCCCAGCACCCCAGAGTGTCATCTGGGGCAGCGTAAAATGGCATCTTTCTTACCAGCGCGCACTGATCTGGATCGCTGTACGCCTCAGCCCCGTGCAAACGCAGTGTTTGAAGAGTCTGGCGGACTACAAACAACCGTCGCAATCAGCATTACTGTGTTTACCTGATGACCGCACTTTGGTGGATGTTAACGTTGGTTAAAAATCATGGAGCTCCTGCTGAATTTAATCCCGACGACTGAAGTGATTGACTGCCAGAGGCTGTGACTTAATGTGATCGTTGCATTTTAGGCTGTAGAGGCCCACGGACCTGTTTAGGAAACGCTTGTGGTGTCATTTCAGACCCTACACTTCCAGAAACTGGGGGGCTTGATGCTCAGAGCCCTGTCATTGCACCATGCTTGATCAGGTGAGCTCCTGTGGGTGGCCCATCTGCCGTTTCCGGTTTGTTTTAAGTGATCATGTCACACTCTGTCTGTTTGAGAAGCGCAAGATCCTAGTTGTCTTTCTACAGCTCTTCATCTGTCATCCTCCACAGTGTGTTCAGTCTCCTTCCGGTTCATATTTTGCCATTTGCTCAACATGGTACCACTTTTGTTTTTCTGAGATTTTTTTTGTCATCTTGATTTATAGACCATTAAAAAAATGTAGACTGTGACTTCTGAGGTGTCATTCAATTTCATCATGTTATTGAAGCAAAACCTGTTGCCATTATCTGATTTTAATATGTTTTTAAAGCAGGATTTGCAGATTTGACAAAGACTGAATTATGCTTCTCTGTACATTTTTGCTGCTTCTTTCTCTGCTTGGCTCTTTCTGGATCTTTTGTGCTTCCGTGGGATTGTCCTGGTGGATGAGTCTATTTTGTTTGTCATCCTCTTTATCCCCTCATCCTGCTCCTCCTTCCCTCTGCCTTTCGTTCCTGACAGGAGCTTTTGGTGCCCATCATCTTATTAGTGTGCAGTGCCCTCCGCTCACGTTCCCAATATCTACCATGATGTATGTAGAAATGTGATGTTATCGGGCTGGTAGCAATTATTAACCAGATACGCAGCCACTAGGTAGAGGGTGAGGCACATGAGGCTAGACTTTGGGACTCTGGATGACAGAATAAAGCTTCCTCTACCATATGGGTGTTATCCATGCTGCACAAATTTTGATGCTTGTTATATGTCTTCCATTGGTCAAACTCAATAAAGCTTTTGCTCCTCTTTTTGACGTATGTTGGTCACTTGAGTTGACTCTAAGTTACTATGGGTTACATGCTACACATCGAGCCGTCTGTTAATCCCTCGTGGGTCAGTGGTGCCGGATCTGTCGGGTCACCGCGGTGCTCAGTCTCTTCACTGTTCCTTATTCCGGGTCATTGTATCCGGTTGGGTTTCCCTTGCTTTCACCTCCTGTAAACACCCTGAAGCCCCTGTCCCAGCTGACACACCCACAACTTTTTAACAGTTCCCTCACTACTTCTGGTCCCCTTCAGCTTCATTAAGCCAGTATTAGCTCCCAAACACGGCACCTTTTCCTTCCTCCCGTCCCTGTCTCAGCTCCTGTGATCTATAGCTCTCTACTACATCCTGCTCACCTTGCTGGTGGATTAGGGGGGCCGTACGCAGACCGTGTGCCAGGGAACCATGTGACGGGGGACAGTGCAGGCAGCTCAAGGTGGTGGCCTTCTCCCCTGTGTTACATTCTTCTGTGGGGTAGCATCCAAATAATGACACACTTGTTTTGTTAAGTGATGTAATGTGTATGATTTTGTTAGCAAAACCCTGTATTACCACTGTATTACTTATATAATCATGAGCATGACTCGGCTCTTATCTCATTTAGTTGAATATTCAGCCAAACCAGACTTTGATCTTATGCACTGAGCTGTGGCCTTATGCTGGCTGATTTGCAGTGGGTATAGACAAGAATCATCTGTCAAAAAAAATCACATTTAGTCACGAAATGAAAACACAAAATAACTGAATTTGTCTAGCTTTATTTACTCAGTGCAACTGATAATATTCAAGCGAATGATAAACTATAGCACCAGTCCTGAAAAAGAAAAAATATCTGAAATTGATAAGTGATCTGTCTGGATCTGGCTGTCCCTCCAAATTAGATGAAGTGAGGGGGAAACTGGTCAGACAGAGAGGCTGCCAGGAGGCCAATGGCAGCTCTGAAGATATTACAGGACTTTATGTCAAAGAATAGTCATTATGTGCATGTGGTGACCATACTACAGGTGCTCCACAAATTTGGTTTGTATGGGAGTGTTGCAAAGAAAGCCGCTCCTCAAGAAAGGCCACGTTAGGTCTCGTTTGAGTTTTGTCAAAACACACCTTGAAGATTCTGTGGCCAAATGGAAAGAGGCACTATGGTCAGATGAGACCAGTACTGAACTTTTTGGCCTTAATGCCAAACCGTACATCTGGTAGAAATCCAATACAGCTCACCAGAGCTACAGAGCTGCCCTCTGCCAGAAAGTTGATGTTTCACCTTTGGACATGACAATGACCTGAAGCACACTACCAAATTTACCATAAAGAGGCAGGAGAAAAAGGTGCGTGGCCTAGTCAGAACCCGGACCCAATCGAAAATCTGCGGAACGACTCAAAGATGGCACCCCACTAGCGGGCACAATCTGAGCTTGAGCAGTTCTGTGAGGATGATTGGGCATATTCTGCTCCGTCTAGGTGTGCTAAGTTGGTAGAGAAGTATCTGCAAAGACTCAAGGATGTAATTAAAGCAAAAGGGGCTCCACAAAGTGGGGGGGGGGGCTGATCCTTTATCAATCTCAGTTATTCCTGTTTTTATTTATTGTTTTTTCAGTACTGATGCAGATTTTTTCTTTCTCTTGTCACTTAGGAACCCAGTTACTTCTGAAGTGCAAATCATGAACAAAAACTGTATAGTGGCTACTTGAGATAAAAGATGCGTCATGATTCATGAATGACGAATAAACACGAGATCAATGTTTGAGTTGTTTTTCATTACCTTTCCCTTCAGCATTTCACAAAGGTGTTTACAGAATTAACAGATACAGTGGGGGACATAAGTATTGAATGTGTCAACATTTTTTTCACTAAATATATTTTCGATTACGAAATTTTCACCAGACTTTGGTATTAACTCGGCATTAAAATTCATAAATAAAGTTATGCGTAATAAAGTGGAATGACACAGGTGATTGACTGGGCAATTGTAACAGCTTGATTTTCTTTCTCTGAAACCAGTTGAGAGTCTCCTTTGCTGTATGTTTGGGATCGTTGTCCTGCTGGACGGTCCATCCACATCTCATCTTCATCATCTTGGTGGATGGCAGCAGATTCATTTAATAAATCTCTCGGCACATGGCCCCATTCATTGTTCCTTTGATTATATGAACTCTGCCAGTACCATTAGATGACAAACAGCCTCACACCATGGTGTGTCCTCCCCCAAACATCACTGCTGGTATCATATTTTTTTTGGGTGATGCACCATTTGCCATTTCTCCTCCAAACACGGTGTGCAGTATGACAGCCAAAAAGTTCAATTTTGGTCTTGTCTGACCAGACAACATTCTCCCAGTATTTTGTAGGCTGGTACAAACGTCGTGTAGCAAGCTTTAAATGAGCTTCAGAATGCCTTTTCTTCAGTAATGGAGTCTTGCAGCGTGAGCGCACACAGAGGCCATGCTCGTGGAGAGCATGTTTTCTATGTAATAAGTGTACCTGCTATCTTCAAGTCTTTCTGGAGCTCTTTCTTTAGTGGTCCTTGGCCCTTGAGCTGCTCTTCTGACTATCCTTCTGACTCCCTGGTCATGAATCTTGTGAGGAGCTCCTGTGCCTGGCTGGTTGATGGTGGAGTGATGTTCCTTCCACTTGCGGGTAATGGCCCCGATTGTGCTTACTGGAAGATTCAGAAGTTTTGAAATACATCTGTAACCAGTTCCATTGATATGTTCTACAACAATCAGGTTGCGAAGGTCTTGGCTCAGATATAAATTCGCACAGATATGAGGTAAAATTACTTTCTAGCTAGTTACGGACTTCGGCTGATTTCTTGCCTTCCCTTACCTTGGTGTACTGCTTTTTTTTAATGTGTTCAATACTTTTTCCTCTGTCGTTCCACTTTATTACACATAACTTTGAGAGGAGGGGAGGCATATTGGGTCTGTTATGTCTCAGGCCTTATGCAAGAAGGGATTGTTTTGAATACTGTGTGTCCTTGTGTCATGGTAGCCTGCACATGGTTAGTTCTGCAGACCCTGAAGACCTTGGAGAGATGGGCAGCAGTGAAGGGGGGAGAAACCACCTGCAGGAAGGGATTTGAAGCTGCCCTAAGTGGTGCACAAAGAGTTGTAATTATGTATTCACAGTAGGCCATACGCAACATGTTATGCGGTAGTACAAATGTATAAGTAGTTATCACGTTAATCATATTGTGGCACCAGGAGGGGCGCATGTCTCAGTATGCCCTCTGTGCAATTGTAAGTAGCGCTTGTAGTTGTGTTGTTCTTAATATTAATGGTTACATTTCCCTATTCCCGCACGTGTGTTTGTCCATGTCTTGTGTGTACCTGGTCCGATCCTCGCGTGTATTTAGCGTGTGTAAATCTCCCACCGTGGTACATCTTATAGTTCGGTGTCTGACAGCCTTGTGTTTTCCATCTGTGTATTTGGTTCAGTGCTCATTGGGTAACTGTTGTTGTCCTTTTAAGGACTGATAATAAAGAGCATGTTTTCCTCGGCAAGCAAGTCTGCTCCTGCGATGCTTCGGTCCATCCAGAGCCACAGTATGTTAACTATGTATTTACAGTGAATCAATATCTATATTCATATCTCAAGTAGGAGTCTAGCAGTTGAGATATGTTTTGGAAAATTGAGCAAAATAGGTGGATATAATCCTGCTGCCAAGGTGAACCAATAGAGCAGGAGCATTGTGTTTGTTGGTGCTTTGTGACCAATCAGGACTTAGAATTCCTCATAGGCAACTGGGTGGTATGGTCTTTCAACTGGGTGCTCCGGGTGTTTGGGGTACTTGGTGCCAGAGTGTGATGGGAGCGCTTTGCTGGGTTGCTGGAATAAAAGAGATTTTCTTTACTCACCAAACTGAGAGGTCCGGTGTTTTATTCTAAGTGGCTTAACTATAGTTATTAGAGAGGTCGATTTATATTTTTACTTCCACACCAATGTCTGGTGAAAATTTCATGGGAATAGCCTCATTGGAAATATATTTGCTGAAAAAAACATTGATGCGTTCAACTTATTTCCCCCAAATATAGCAATTGCTTGAGATAAAAAATAATTCATTAATGATGAACAAACATGAAATCATGTAACTAAGACCAGGTTTGTGGTTAATTAATACATATGTAATAGCATTATACTACATTATTTGTGCCCCCTCAAATAAAGTGTTACTGCATTGAGTAAAGAAAGCTGGACAAATTCAGTTCTTTTGTGTTTTCATTTCAGGCTGTAGAGCAACGAAACATTATTTTTTTTGACAGGGTAATGCTTACGATACCCACTGTATACTGATGTCTTGATTAAATCTGGTTTAACAATATGGAGGTATATTGTGATTTAATGCTATTGTTCTGTTATTGATCACTGGGTGGGGCATTCGCTCAGTGTTTTGTACTGAAGCATTACACCATCAGGTTCAGGGGCTCAAATTTTGCCTGATTTAATATTTTCTAAGTGTCCTCTACTTTTCTTAGCAGTTTAAAAACATGTGGTTTTTCGTAGGGCTGCACAATATCACATCACGATTATTTGAAATTTCTGTGCCTAATCTGTATAAAACAAAAAAGGAGATGAAATTTACTCAAAATAAACTATATACCGAAACAGAGCTTGTTGTCTACCTACAGAATGTGTGAAATAAGTTGATTATAAGGCTTTAGAAAAAGGGCCATAAAAATGTGCCCGGATTCCAGCTTTTTGGTACAATAGAGACGTTTACGCTCATAATTTCATAAGCAGATTAGTAGTGCCGCTAAAATGCGAGGCATATTGTGACACTCAAAAGTTAGTAATCGGTATAAATTTGGCGTATCCTCATGTTTAATAAACGTTTCGTACTTTAAACGGCAAAGAGTACCGCCAGACCACTAACATCTTTTTACCTTCTTTAACGAGCATATCTTCTCTCTTCCTCGAATTGAATAAACATAAGGATACGCTGAATGTATGCAGATTCCTAACTTTTGGGGTCACAGTATTCCTCTCATTAGTATTTTAATTGTGCTATTAATCTAGTAATCACCATGTGGCACCAAAATCCGGCGTCCGGACAAATTCTTATGTCTGTCATCTAAAGCCCCGGTGATTATTGCACGTGAAGACATATCGCGATTATATTGTGATGTGATGTCATGCAGCCCTAGTGTTTGGTGTCTCTCAGTTAGGCTTGGTATGTGTTTCGGTGAGTGCATAGCCTGTGACGGTGTGGCATCCCCTACCCTGAGTTCCCGAGAGAGGCTACAGGCTCACTTTCAATCTCTTTTGAGGGGCCACGGAAAATGGGATGGGTGTAACGAGTTCTTTCATCTTAATAATTTAGTGATGCTAGTGAAGTGGGTGATATTGGTGTGATGTCATTTCTGAAGGGATGCTGTAGTTCATAGCAGGAAATTATGTTGATGCTGAACCAGTCCTTGGCTTCTGTTGCTGCTCTGAACACCGGGGGATGCGGCAAATGAGCAATGAGAGACAGGAACTGAAGGTCTCTCTGCTGGTCTCCAGTAGGGCACTGAAACGTGCTCCCAGTGCTCAGGAGTGGGTTTCCTGTGCCCGGCTCTCTGTGACTGCGCTTGGCTGAGTGACACAGACAGACAGACAGATGTTAGGGCTTTTCGCTGAAGTCTGCTTTGTCCCCAACCTCCTGTCCTTTCCTGGTTTTCCTTTAGAAAGATTCTGCATTTTCCTCTGCTTTTCTCTAATATTCCTGCTTTTGTATGATTTACGTTAATAATCGGCTAATACACTACAAACATGAAAGGGGTCCCAAAGTTTGCAGCGAGCTGCTTCCCCGACCTCCTCATACGTGGGATTCTCTCCCTCTCTCCCTCCCTCTCTCACTCGCTGTCTCCTGCTGGACTTTAGACTAGTGCTGTTAAAAGAGGTATAAACAGGGTGGTAGCAGTGGAGTGGAGTGGGGGACATGCTGCGTCACCGTGATACTGGGGAACGGAAGGAACTCGTCATGACATTATGTTATTAATCGTGACCGAAGAGACCTCCGCTATAAGGCAGTGTGGCCCCTCTGGCTCCTGATCGGCCCCCTTCTGGACTCCTGGCCCGGCCTCCCCATGTCGGCAGCGCTGGATCGCTACTGCGGCTCTGTGTTCTGGGTGAGCCTTTTCCTCCGGTAAAAGCTGACATTTTATATTTTAACTGATGGGTAATGTTTAATCAGATTGGTCTTTTAGAAGGGCAATCAACTATGTATTAAATGATTTTCCCTGCTCTATCGACATGAACGACTTGTATCAAAAACAACAATGATGTTAGTCGCAATTAAGTTTGTTATAATTATATATGAGATACAAGATTTTTATTTGTCATTTGTGCATAAAACCAACATTCCAGGCACATTGGAATACTTAAATCTGTATATAATTATGATTGTTTTGTTTTCCACAGAGGAATTCCTGGTATCTAGCGAGGACAAAACATTGATACCTTTTTTAATAAACTTAGAAACTCTATATAGTGTATAGCTTACAATATAAACAGCTTTATAATTCTGTATTTGATGTTGCATGTGTGTTGTGGTGGATATATGGTGTGTTCTGTGTGTCCTCGCACAGCTAAGCATACATGTTATGTGTGTATTCTGTGTCCTTCAGAATTTATGCTGTTAAAAGTGACATATCTAACTGCAGTGAGTCAGGGGTAGCAGGGCGGCAGGTCATCATCCTGGCTGGGTGATGGTATCTTCCGGAATGGGCTCCGTCAGTTGCTTTTATAAGGGTTTCACTGTGTCTGTAGCCTCTCACTCATTTGACCAATGTGTGGAATATCACCTTTAGCTGAAAACCTGCTGGCATTTGCATAAATCTTATACAGGTTGTATTAGCCCATTACGGTATGTAGCGCAGTTAAGTTTAATGAATGATTGGACATCCGATGCTACCAGAGTAGATCTGCCTGTGTTTTTATTCACTAAATGGGCTCTCTGGAAGGGAGTGTGTCCCTACGTGCCTTCAGCTGTCCCTGGCTCTTCTGCAGAACTCCTCCTTCCTGGAGCGCCCAGACCCGGACCTGCCTGTGTGTTTGGAGCAGACTGTCCTGGTCTGGCTCCCCCTGGGTTTCCTGTGGCTCTCTGCCCCCTGGCACCTCACCAGGCTCTTCAGAGGAGCCACCCCCTCATCGGACTTTTCTTGGCTCTACATCTGCAAGCAGGTACCGGTACCCGGATCGAGGTGTCTGATTATAGCGAGCTTACGCAGGGTCTGCTCACCTTTCTGCCCCATTCTACCCTGCTGGCTCCACAGGGTCTGGTTGCCCTTTTGTTCCTGACGGCCGTTGCTGGCCTTGCTGTCACTTTGGGGGAGGATTATGGGCCTTTGAGTGACAGAGACAGTGAGGAGCTCCGCCCCCCCGTGTTCTACACCAACCCCGTCCTGTTTGCCACCTCATGGGTAAGATGAAGCTGATCTATGTTGTACTACTTTCTATGTGTTAACTGCATGTGTGTGTGGGAGGTTTCCAGCTGCCCCTCTGCAGTGTCCACCCGCTTTGCAACCCCCCCGTGAGAGCCTAACTATATACTCTCAGGCTCTAACTCTCTGCTCCCCCCCCCCCAGTTACTGGTGCTGCTGTCCCAGGAGGGGGTACGCAGGACAGCCGATGCCGTGGATTCGGGGGCGCTCTTCCTCTTCTGGGTCCTGCTGGTGCTCTCTGGAGTCTTCCCCTTCCAGACGCTTCTACGCCAAGCGCTGGCACAGGTGTGGGGCCCCCAAGCGACTGTCCCTGAAGCAGGGGGCCACCCTCAATGCTGATATTAGTGGCTTTCCACACGCACCTTCACTTCACTTGTCTTTTCTTTCATGACTCTTCTCACCCCCAAGGCTGAGAAGTTCAGCATCGAAGCATTAGTACTCCTCTCCCATTCTCACTCCCCCGTCACTCCTCTTTCTTCTCCTCCCTCCCCTCTCACTCCTCTTCCTCACCTCTCCCCTTCTTCCTCTCCTCTCACTCCTCTTCCCTCTCCTCTCGCATTCTCCCTCTCCACTCACTCCTCTCCGCTTCTTACTCTCCTCACTTCTTTTTCCTCCCCTCTCACTCCACTTCCCTCTCCTCTCCCATTCCCTCTTCTCTCACTCCTCTTCTCCATCTTCTCACTACTATTCACTCTCTACTCTTGTTCCTATTCCTTCTCCCTCTTATTTTTCCTATTCTCTCTCTCCTCACTCCTCTCCCTCTCCCACTCCTATTCTTTATCTCCCCACTCACTCCCATTCTCTCCTCCCTTCTCTTTCCTCTCGCTCCTGTTCTCCATCCACGTTCCCTTGTGTCACCTCAGGGTGAGGTACTGGACCTGCCACGCTTCTGCCTGTTCTATGTGTCCTATGGTCTTCAACTGGTGGCGCTTGTGCTGTCCGCCCTCCCAGACGTTCCACAGAGACCCACTGGCATGGAGAAGAAGGTCAGCTTTCGGTTTTAAGGCTGCTGCCTGGTAGCCTCATAGCCCACTGGACTTAGACAGATATCTGCCACATGGAGGGCAAGCAGGCACATCCCAGTGTGATTTTAGGTGAATGTTCAGCTCACTGCGTTCTACCGGCTTGTCCCTCAGAGCCCCGAGGCTTCCGCTTCTTTCCTGAGCCGAATCACGTTTCACTGGTTTAACAGGTGAGGCTCTGGCTAGGTCCCGGCTGCTGCGGTGGGGGCGGCTTACGGTGCCATGTGCATTTGATGCCCCCCTGTCCTCTCCTCTCTGTGCAGCATGGTGGTGACGGGCTTCAAACGACCGCTGGTGCAGGATGACCTGTGGGAGCTCAGCGAGAAAGCTTCCACACAGAACATCTGCCGAACGTTCGAAACGCATATGCAGCAGCAGCTGCACAGAGCGAGGACCACCCTGCGCATGCGGCAGGGGAAAGCACTGAGGAGGAAAAGGGCTCAGGGAGGCGGCTTGGCCAATGGCGTGAGCCAGGATGTGCTGGTCATGGTGGGTCCCTGCTTAGACATGTTCATAAGCTATTTTACATTCGCCTGCATCACACTCAGTGCTCTTGCAGGGGGGGGATATAGCAGCTAACTTACGAGCAGCTATATGCTTTGTTTTATTTACACAAAAATGTTTTAAGGGCAGAACGAAAAATGATTGGTTCAGAGAGTTAACCAATCAGATTGTAGAGGAGGTGGGCCCAAACAACTACTGGAGGCAGGACTAAGACATCTGATTGGTTGGTCCCACCTCCTCTCATTGCTTGGACTCGCCTCCTCTACAATCTGATTGATTTTCTCTCTGAACCAGTCATTTTTCTTTCTGCCCTCAGAGCAATTTTGTGTAAATAAAACTCACATGAGCTGTATGCTCATGCAAACAGATCATTAGTTAGGGTTATAAAGTGGTTGGATTGATGCAGTTACCTCGTTGGTTCCTTATCAACTGTACCCAACCCCAATCTGTTCCCCTCTGCAAGGGACCCTCAGTGCTTCTCTGTGATCCACAGGAGGAGAAGGGTCCGGATACGAGCAAGAGCAAAGAGAAAGCTGGCCGAGACAGCGTGGATGACAAGGACTACCCTCGCTCATGGCTCTTGCTGTCCCTGGCCAAGACTTTTTGGAGTGTCCTCATTGAGTCAGCTGCCTTCAAGCTGCTGCAGGATCTGCTGTCCTTCCTGAGCCCCCAGCTGCTGAAGTGAGTGTCCCCGCCCAACCCCGACTCCACGGCCGGGCTCCACCCCCCCTTAACTTGTCTGTGGGTCCCTGCAGGCTGATGATCTCCTTCAGTCAGGACTCCTTCATCTACATGTGGTGGGGCTACCTGTATGCAGTGCTGCTGGTGGTGGTGGCCATGCTGCAGTCACTCTTTCTGCAACAGTACTTCCAGCGCTGCTTCCTGCTTGGCATGAAAGTGCGCACCGCCATCATGGCTGCCGTCTACAAGAAGGTACCACCCCATCCCCCCATGAGCACCCCCCAACACCCTCCCTTCACATTAACTCTTTCCAGTGTATGCTATATTGCATCTCATGGTGTGTCCCCAGGCCCTGGTGGTGTCTAATGACACACGGAAGGAGTCCACCGTGGGGGAGACCGTCAACCTGATATCGGCTGATGCTCAGCGCTTTAACGAAGTCACCAACTTCATCCACCTGCTGTGGTCGTGCCCGCTGCAGATCGCCCTGTCCATCACCTTCCTCTGGCTGGAGCTGGGGCCCGCTGTACTGGCCGGCCTGGCCGTCATGGCGCTCATGGTGCCCATCAATGGCTTCCTGGCCACCAAAAGCCGTAGCTTCCAGGTGCTGTCCACCTCCGGGCCCTTCCTGCTCCCAGAGTTGGTCCAGAGCTCACGGTCATGCTGAGCTCTTGTTCTCTCGTGGTTGTACCTGGAGTCACAGCCTGAACAGTGTAACTGTCAAATGGAACAGTCATGCAGCACAGCCAGGGAGCACAGTTAGATGGCACAGCCAGAGAACAGTCAGATGGCACAGTTAAGCAGCACAGTCAGAGAGATACAGTAATGTAGCACAGTCATGTAGCACATTGAGAAAGCACAGTAAGATGGCAAAGTCTGAGAGCAGTCAGGTAGCACAGTTAGGCAGCTCAGTGAGAGAGTAGTCAGATGGCACAGTCAGATGGCACAGTCAGATGGCACAATTAGGCAGCACAGTGAGAGAGCACACCCACAGTGCAGCTCCATTATTATTATTACTACCATATAATTCTTTCCTAGGTGAAGAATATGAAGTTCAAGGACAAGCGCCTGAAAATTATGAATGAAATCCTGAATGGCATTAAGGTAATGGTGGCACTACGACTTGCATGGGTTTTTAATTATGGGTGACTTAAAGGGATCAATACTACATTAAAAAAATCAATACAAAAACATAAAGAAGCAAGGAGAGGGGGTGGGATGTGAGGGGACCTAAACAGACACTTTACTGCTCTGGGTCTTGGGACAGCTCTCTGGATTAACACACAAACTTCATTGTGCCCTGACTCTGTCCTGTCACCACTCACTTCTGTCCTGACTTTGTCCTGCCTTTGCTGACTCTGTGCCTTGACCCTGCCGTCTCACTGACTCTGTGCCTTGACCCTGCCCCGTCTCACTGACTCTGTGCCCAGACTATGTCCTGTTTCTACTGAATTTGTGTCTGAACTGCATCCTGTCTTCCCTGATACTGTGCTCTGCTTGCGTTCTGTCTCCACGAACTCCATGCCTTGACTCTGTCCAGTCTCTGCTGACTCCATGCCCTGACTCTGTCCGATCTCTGCTGACTCCATGCCTTTACTCTGTCTGGTCTGTGCTGACTCCATGCTTTGACCCTGTCTGGTCTCTGCTGACTCTATGTTCTGCCTTTCTAATTCAGGTTCTCAAGCTGTATGCTTGGGAGGCATCATTCCAGGCCCAGATCCAGGGCATCAGGAACCAGGAGCTGTCTGTTCTGAAGAAGTTCTCGTACCTATCCTCCGTCTCAGTTTTCATATTTGCATGTGCTCCTGCACTGGTAAGGCCCCTCTGCTGTTACTAACCGGCTGTGGCCTGGATCATTCAACTGACATGTGATTTAACCCCTGCCTCCCTGGATTGGCTCAGGTGTCACTGGCCACGTTTGCCGTGTTTGTGTCGGTCAGCCCTGACAATGTTCTGGACGCCCAAAAAGCCTTCACAGCCATCTCTCTATTCAACATCCTGCGCTTCCCCCTGGCAATGCTGCCTTCGCTCATCTCAGCCATGGTGCAGGTATGGTATCGTTATGGCAGGCGAGCACCTATACAGAGAGAGAGATGCACGCAGACAGGCACCTAAACAGGCAGGCAGGTGCACAGACAGACAGGCACATAATCAGGCAGGCAGGTGCATAGACAGACAGACACTTAAACAGGCAGGCAGGTGCACAGACAGGCAGACACTTAAACAGGCAGGCAAGCGCACAGACAGACAGACACCTAAACAGGCAGGCAGGCGCACAGACATGCAGGCACCTAAACAGGCAGGCAGGCACACAGACAGACAGACACCTAAACAGGCAGGCAGGCTCATAGACAGGCAGGCAGGCGCACAGACAGACAGGCACCTAAACAGGCAAACAGGCGCACAGACAGACAGACACTTAAACAGGCCGGCAGGCGCACAGACATACAGGCACCTAAACAGGCAGGCAGGCGCACAGACAGACAGACACCTAAACAGGCAGGCAGGCTCATAGACAGGCAGTCAGGCGCACAGACAGACAGGCACCTAAACAGGCAGGCAGGCGCACAGACAGACAGGCACCTAGCTCTCCTTACAGCTGCATGCTTGATTCCAGGCAGCAGTGTCCAACAGGCGCTTGGAGAAGTTCCTGGGGGGAGACGACCTGGACTCCAGTGCGATACACCATGACAATAGCTTCAGTAGGTCCCCGCACGCTTTTCTCTGCTGGGGTCTCTGATTGGTGACTTTATGCCTGTCGCTGTTCCCTGGCACCTCCCCCAATATCGACTGTCCCTGCTGTCCCTCAGAGAGCGCTGTGAGCGTGTGTGGAGCCACGATGACCTGGGAGAAGGACACCCAGCCCATTCTGAGCGAGTGAGAGCTCTCCCTGATGCACCCTCCACACTTTCATTTAGCAGTTTACTTTGAGACGCTGTATGATAATGACTGCATCTGTCCCAAGTGGCACTCCGGGGTTGCAGGTTCTTTCATTGTTCCTCATGTTTGCGTGAGTCTCCTTGATTCAGTGTCTCAGCTGATGGTGACTCTTCCCTCCAAATGGTGTGATTGGATAAGCTGGTGTTTAGAACAGATGCACTATTATCCTGTCCATTAATGAGCACCTTTTCTCCTTGTCAGTACACATCCATCCATTATCTGTCATTCCCTTATGGCATTGGCTGCGGTCAGTCTTTAGTCCTTCAGTCATTCTTAGGTAAGCTCCTTGTGCTCCTTGCTGGGGAATAACTCTGGTCTTGACTGTGTGTCATTTAAAAGATCAGGGCCTCATGACCGCAGAATGAGAGCCCACCGGATTGTATCCCCAGCTATGTGGATTGCACTGGCTGCTCAGATGAACCCGTGGTACATGCCCGCATTTACACATCCGCATACTCAGTCACGGCGGCTGGCAAAAACGACCGATGTGACCCCTGTTTATTCTCACCGTCTGGCTAACTAAAAAAACAAATAAATAAAAAAAAATAATAATATAAATACTACTACTACTAACAACAATAATAATAATTCACACAGACTGGCTAACCCGACCTGTCACTGCTCATTTATTTATTAATTAAACCTTAATTACTCTGCTCAATTACACCAAGCTACACTGTAAGAGTGAACTGTGTATTTCCATTAATAAAAGGTATTGGAGAAAATGGGGGCCAGTGCTACCTCTCTGACAGTAATAGCTGTCTGTAAAGCTGTTCTGACTCTCTGTGTTATCCTGCTAACCTCCTGTGTCTGATGTAATCGGATTCTTATGCCCCTGCGTGTTACAGTGTGTCTCTGGACATTCTGCCCGGTCGCTTGGTGGCTGTGGTTGGTGCTGTGGGTGCTGGCAAGTCATCGCTGGTGTCGGCCATCCTGGGAGAGATGCACGCCATCAAGGGTCACATCAATATCCAGGTACAGTGATTAGTCCCACACGCATGCTTTTCTACACAGGGCACCAGCACTATTGCTTACTTACTGGGTAAATGTTACCCAGAGTCCATATGCAGCTCATGTCAGATTGTCAGGTTCTCCGTTTACAATCTGCTGAGTTTTCTGCAGCATCAGTGCAGATGTTCAGAAGTTCCCAGTTTTCCTCTGCATCTGAGGGCACCCCAACTTCTTCTTTTAGGGCTCCTTGGCCTACGTGCCCCAGCAGGCCTGGATCCAAAACGCCACACTTAAGGACAACATTTTGTTCGGATCCCAAATGGAAGACAAGCGCTACCAGAAGGTGCTGGAAGCTTGTGCTCTGGGACCTGACCTGGAGCTTCTGCCTGGTAGAGACATGACTGAGATAGGAGAGAAGGTGAGAGGGTCAGCACTAGGGAGGAGGAGGAGGGACAGGCTGTTCGGGGTTTTGGGTGTGAAGTCTCAGGAGGTTGTTAACCACCCTGCCTAGTGACACGATGACCGATGGTATCTTACCAGGGCATTAATCTGAGCGGTGGTCAAAAGCAAAGGGTAAGTCTGGCCAGAGCTGCCTACAGCCAGGCTGACGTCTACCTGCTGGATGACCCCCTGTCTGCTGTGGACGCCCACGTGGGAAAGCACCTCTTTGAGAGGGTGGTAGGACCACGAGGTCTGCTGAAGGACAAGGTCAGTGCTGCAAAGCCCATGTATCCCCCTGTAACGCACATGTACAAACTGGTTCACTAGCATTCAATGGCTAGTCTTCTGTCTATAGGGACATTTAAGTGGCTCTTAAAATAATCCTTTCAAGTCAGGAAACCAACAAAAAAACACGTGACACCTGCAGTTAATCTGCTAATACGAGTGTCATCCTGCATTTACAGTTGATGTCCCTCTTGTTTCTGTAATGACCGCATACGTCTTACACCTCACACATAGCACTCGGGGTAGCAGCTGTGAACACGGAGCTCATGGCTGCTCATGCAGGAGGTCGCCCTCAGTGAGGTTTCTCTCTGCAGACCCGCATCCTGGTGACACACGGCATTGGCTTCCTGCCCTACGTGGATGAGATAGTGGTTCTGGTTGATGGCAGGGTTTCTGAGGTGGGGTCCTACCAAAGCCTGCAGGCCAGTGGGGGGTCTTTCTCCGAGTTCCTGAACACCTATGCCAAGGAGAGCAACAGGAGTCAGCAGGGTGCATCCACCTTGACCTCACACTAGCTTTTCTTTGCCTGCAATGTGCACTTTGTAGGTTTCTTTTTTGCTTTGTGGAATTTAACTTACACAAAAATGGGGTAACACGTGGGGTACCATATGGACAGATGCTGACCCAGGCACTCCTGTGGACACGCTGCCGGAGTCCCTGGACATAGAAGCAGACTGTCCGGCAGAGGACGTGGTCTCTGTGACGCTGAAGAGAGAGTGCAGCATGCGGCGGAGCCAACAGCACGGCAGGTGACTTGGCTACAGGCATTGGGATGGCTCAGGGGGCGTGGCATGACTCAGGGGGCGTGGCATGGCTCAGCGGACATGGGGTCCTCATAGCTGACTGGGGTGCCCGCTTTCTGCCTGTCACGACAGCGTCAAGATCAGGACCCGCAACTCAGTGAAGGAGCATCAGAAGCTGCCAGAAGCCAGAGCGGGCCAGCGGCTCATAGAGAATGAGGCCATGGAGACAGGCCAGGTAGGGTTAGAGTACAGACTGAGGGCCAGCAAGAGGCTGGGCAGGAGACAGAGGCACTGGGGAATGCAGGGGGTAGGCGTGGTGTGGGGGGTAGGGTTAAGGATAGGCTCATTGTGGCTGAGACTTCACCTCTGAGGAGGACACGCTCGCTGCCCCCAGGTGAAGTTCTCCATCTACCTGCTGTACCTGCGTGCCGTGGGCTGGTGCTACTCCACTCTCGTGCTGCTGGCCTTCTTCATGCAGAATCTGGCCTTTATTGGTCAGAATCTGTGGCTTAGTGACTGGACCAATGACGCCGTGAAGTATTACAATGCCACCTACCCGGCTTCTGTCCGTGACATGAGAGTGGGCATCTTTGGGGCCCTTGGTGTGGCACAAGGTAAGACTTCGGGAAATACCTCCATGGTCAATCACAACACCATCTCCTATACTGTAGATGCTAGCTTGTTATAGGATTCCAGTGACCCTGGAGCTTGTCACCGGAGCTACAGGGCACAAGGGGACTCAATGGATGGGTGTCCAGTCCATTGTAGGGCACACTGGGCCATTAAAAACACCAGATATTTTGTACTGTTTGGACAAGGGGGTAGGGACTTGAACCCATAACCAAATATGAAGCCACAGGTGTCCCCACTGCTCCACGCTAACAAGAACATCACAGCCTGATATATAACGAAGCAGACACTTCATTTTTGTATGATGGTGCATTTCCATACTGCTTGTCACATGGTTGCTGTCCTGTCCGACAGGTTTGCTGCTCTTTGTGGGGACCCTGTTGATGGCTAACGGCTGCATCTCCGCCTCACGCTTCCTGCACAGCCGCTTGCTGACCAATGTGCTACGACTGCCCATGGCCTTTTTTGACACCACACCCTCGGGCCGGATTGTTAACCGCTTTGCCAAGGTCTGTGATCACAGCTAAACATACCAGAGAAACAATTTGACTGACACGAACTAGCTAGCTAGTTTGAGGCACAGACCCTCCCTGTGTCATTGTTCGTCATGGTGTTGTCCCTGCAGGACATTTTCACAGTGGACGAGTCAATCCCCATGTCTTTCCGATCATGGCTGCTGTGTCTGATGGGGGTGATCGGCACCCTATTGGTCATCTGCGTTGCCACGCCCATCTTCATCGCAATAGTTGTCCCATTGGCTGTGATCTACTACTTTGTGCAGGTAAGAGATGGCCTCTGCGTGCCTGTAGCGTGTGACATCCATGGTGAGTCACATGACAGGAGAATGCCGGGACACCAACTGGCAGCCCAAAACACTAACCAGTGATAACCAATGCTAACAAAGCCCCACTATTTGGTATGGCCCAATGTGTTTTGATGTGATTTAAGAAGCAGGGAGATCCTCCTTTTTCAGATGAGATGACATTCTTGAAACCCTTTGCAAAAGCATCCTTCTGTCACCATGGTCTCCCTCACATGGGTGGGACTTCAACACAAACAGTCATCTCTACGTATTGTACTTAGGTCTCAGGCAAACAAAGAAATTCAATTTGACCTTAAAACACCACAATACAGACTGCCCCCCCCTCCCCCATTAAAGGTACATTTTCATAGTTAGCATTGTTGCTAGCCTTCCTTGCTAAGCCTCTCTTAAAAATTTTGGCACTGGGCAGTTATAACCTGAGACTTTTGCACTGGGAATGATCACTTTTTTCCTTTTGATTTATATAGAAAATTACGTCTGTTAACGTTCTCTGTTTGTGCTCTGCTCCTCAGAAGCTTTATGTCGCCACCTCTAGACAGTTGAGGCGTTTAGACTCTGTGTCCCGCTCGCCCATCTATTCTCATTTCGGAGAGACGGTGGCGGGTCTGTCTGTTATCCGGGCCTGTGGCCACCAGGAACGCTTCCTCAGGCACAATAGGCGCACCATCGATGAGAACCACAAGAGCGTGTACGCCTGGATCGTCTCCAACAGGTGTGCCAGCCGGCCTCTGCTCCTCACTTGCTGCTTGTATGGGGCTCCCTCATATATGTGTCTTCTTTACATTCCAGGTGGTTGGCTATCCGCCTGGAGTTCTTGGGCAACTTGGTGGTGTTTTTCTCAGCTCTCTTTGTGGTGATATCCCGAGACAGCTTGGACAGCGGCTTGGTGGGACTATCCATCTCCTACGCGCTTAATGTAAGGCAGCAGCTGTGTCATTTAATTAGGATCTCTTTGGGCCTGTGACCAGTGATGATCTTGCGGCATAAAGACAGCATGCAAAATTTAGAGGACTCATGAGTCTTGGAGTAGTGACTCGAGACTCAAATCTGTCTGATCAGGCTTACCTGTACCTCTCCTGTAACTGCAGGTTACACAGACACTGAACTGGCTGGTGAGGATGACCTCTGAGCTGGAAACGAACATAGTGGCCGTGGAGCGAGTGAGCGAGTACACACAGATCGAGAACGAGGTGGGGCTCTCAACCATCATCCATCACTCCAGTCAGTGGACCTCCACATGGCTCACCATCCCGCTTCTGCTGCTGGCTCTCCAGGCACCGTGGGTCACAGACATCCACCCCTCGGACTCGTGGCCCGAACCCGGGAGGATCTACATTGAAGACTATAAAGTAAGGTACCGGCCTGAGCTGGATCTGGTTTTGCAAGGGATCACGTGTGACATCAGCGGCAATGAAAAGGTATGGGTGTGTGAAGTGTATCCCATGTGGTGTGCGTGGCTATCAGGGTGTGAACATGAGAACACATGAGAACAGAGACATCAGCCTGTGACGGAGTCACTTTACCTCTGGGTCTCAGATCGGCATTGTGGGCAGAACCGGAGCGGGGAAGTCCAGCCTCACAAACTGCCTGTTCCGTCTCATGGAGGCCGCAGATGGCCGCATTCTCATTGATGGCGTGGACATCGCTAAGCTGGGTCTGCATGATCTCAGGGGAAGACTCACCATCATCCCTCAGGTAATGGACACACTCACACGTGCACACCCACACGTGCGCACACATGTGCCTGTGGTGGGGGGGGGGCATTTCCAGCATCGCTGCACATGCTGTGTTTGGTACACCACAGGACCCGGTGCTCTTCTCAGGGACGCTGAGGATGAACCTGGATCCCTTTGAGAAGTTCAGCGATGAGGCGATCTGGCAGGTGCTGGAGCTGTCCCATCTGAAGGAGTTTGTGGTGGGGCTACCGGACGGACTGTATCATGAGATCACAGAAGGAGGGGAAAACCTCAGGTATGGAGTTGTGTGATTCTGGATCTCCAAAGTCTATTCCAATGCTAATGTGACTGCAATCAAAAAACTAAAAATGCCAAAAGTGTTGTATTTTGTTTGGATACTTATGATTAAGGTTATTGTTATGCTTGGATACTTGTGGTTAATTGTTGGGATTAGGGTTATACCCAGAGAAATGAATGGACAGTCCCCACAACAATATTATTCTAACGTGTGTGTGTGCGTGTGTGTCCAGCATGGGCCAGAGACAGCTCCTGTGCCTGGCAAGAGCCCTGCTCAGAAAGTCTCGCATCTTGATTCTGGATGAGGCCACAGCTGCCGTGGACCTTGAAACAGACACTCTCATCCAGACGACCATCCGGCAGGAGTTCTCCCATTGCACGGTGCTCACCATTGCTCACCGATTGCACACCATCATGGACAGTTCAAGGTGAGACGGACCTGTACATCAGATTTAACGTAGTCATCTAAACTCTTTGGCCTCTATTAACAAGCTCCACTTCCATCCTCTGAACACGTGGGTAGTTTTCACTATAGATGTAGTGCCATCTGGTGGCAGAATTTTGTAGTTGCAATAAATTGATTCTCAGGTTGACACCTGCAGGACCTGTGAGGATATCATGTACGTTAGAGCCAAGAGGCGTATAACTAGAGTTAGTCTGAAGGAAAGACTGTACCAGGGGCTCAGAGGCCAGAGTTAGCCATCATCTTCGAGCATTAGCAGAGGGGTGGCTGTTTGCTGACCTCTCATGAATGAATGAGGGAGTTAGTGAGTCATCGGGGATGAACCCTAGGCTACGCTCCTTTTGGTGACCGACTAGGTGTATACATCTATACCCAGAGGAAGCATCTGCAGACTGGAGCAAATATCATATGACCAGGTGAAATTCATGACAATTCAGTGATTACAGACATCAGCAAGCTGTGGCCAGACCAAGGAAGCAGGACTAGAGGGTAAAAGGATGCAGACGAAGATGAGAAGCAGCTGAAGGGCCCTTGGAGGACCGCATCAGACAGGGGGCCCTTGGAGAGCCGCAGCAGACGGGGGGCCCTTGGAGGGCCGCGGCAGACCGGGGGCCCTTGGAGGGCCGCGTTAGACGGGGGACCCTTGGAGGGCCGCGGCAGACGGGGGGCCCTTGGAGGGCCGCGTTAGACGGGGGACCCTTGGAGGGCCGCGGCACATGGCTGGTTGTTGTACCTCATTAAAACATGATGCTCTCTGTAACTCTGCAGGGTGATGGTGCTGGATGCTGGGCAAATAGTGGAGTTTGACACCCCCGATGCCCTCCTCCACAAGAAAGGGTATTTCTACAGCATGGCAAAGGATGCCGGGATCAGCACAGAGATCAGCACAGGGATCAGCACAGCCTTGTAAGAGTTGGCTGAGCACAGCTGGTCGCGAAGCCAGATCCATGATGGGCAAAATATGTACAGTTTCTCCAAAAAACCCCTTTGGTTGTGTTTGGTAGAAATTCCTCCAGATTTCTTAAGATTTTTGTGGAAGTAGCTTTTTGACACTGACATTTGTACCTGTGTCCTTTACTTTGACACTTTAAACTTATGGTATTTTACAATGTTTAATCAAAAAAAAATTTAAGGCAATTAAAGTTGAATGTAAAGATATAAAGGCAGCAATTTTGTGATTAATAATCTGTTTTGTAAGACTAAAAAGAACTTTTATCTGACTTTTATATAGTCACTTTTTGAGTTTTTGACGATAATTCTCAAAGGTTAATGAAAAATGCGTATTTATTGCTTTAATTTTCAACAGTGCAGTTTTCTTACCCAACATCAGGTATGAGCTGTACCTCATTGTATAAATAAAAAATAAAAACTGACATTAAAAGTGTAAAGGCTGCAGTCCCCACCTGCTCAGCCTTCTACAAGGAAGTTGATGGAAGATGGACAAGTTAAATTTGATATGTCCGTGATTTTGTCCAATCTGTTCTCAGAGCTGCTGCCATTGTTACGTTTACAAGTTTATTAGACTATTTTGTTTCACCATAAGCAGCAGACATGCATCAGAGAGGCTGCTGCACAGCATGACTCAAACTAATATGGTCTTTGTGTCAAAGCCTGCAACTTCAACTAAACAGCATATACAACGCATTAATCCCGGATTATTATACTTATTCTGGTTACAAAATGGGGGTGGCATGGTGGTGCAGTGGTTAGCACTGTCGCCTCACACCTCTGGGACCCGGGTTTGAATCCCCGCCTGGG
>JAODJX010000065.1:12669574-12680034 GCA_026776945.1 Isichthys henryi | reverse complement strand
GGAGTACATTCGGCTCAGATTCTTTTTAAACATAAAATGTAGGAGAGTAACGCAGAGGCAAAACAGACGTAGCTGTGTCGGTACTATTTACGGTGACGCTCAAGTAGGCGGCAAGCTAGTCGTTCCGTTATCACCCGGACCGCCGCTGCCGGTAATTACGGCCGTTGTCTGGGCTCCGTGCTTTCGGATTTGAAGCGTTAAAACGACATCACTACTTTACAATTCGAACGCTCTATTGACTTAGAAATAGTATAAATCAGCTAGCAACGCCGTATCCGAAGTTACTCGTATCTTCAGTGGAAGGAACGGAGCAGTGGCGCCCCCTCGCGGCAGCTAGTCGGCTTTCCCTAAAGTGTTAATTAGACCGAAACAGTTTAAATACACCCGCGGCTGCCGAGCATCCAGGGAAGAAGCTTTGGCAAACCTGCAAAGATAAGCGTGTGCTGGTCTTTGGGTTTTCTGCGCATATTCTCTGGTGCCTTGTGATTGTTGTTTTACTTCTCTGTTACCGAGCACTGGTTTTGGTTTGAAAAGGCAAGCCTTGGTTTTTTAGGACAAAATAGTCAACCGTAAAACTGAATAATTCAGACTGCAGAAACAAGCGAACGGTTTTCTGAATGTCACCTTTTGCAGTCAGTGTTAGTGCATTGAGGAAGTTTTAAATGTCAAGCCGTCACATTTTACTGTTTAAGAATGTTAACCTGAGACTGTAACCTGGCTCCTTATTAATGTCATGAGTGATAAATGTGAGGTTCCTCGCGTTATTCTCTAACTGTTCCTCGTCTGTCTGCACAGCGCACAGTACAAACTTCGTTGAGCCCCACGTTTTTCTACTCGCTCCCACAGTAACTCTGCGAATGACCTGGTAGATTGCTGTCGAATGGACAAAATATATATGCCACACTTCGATTTTTGGAGGTGTACAAGGAGTATATGTTTTTCTGGTTATTCTACCATTAGTCTCGTCTGCTTTTGATAGCCCGTCCAATCATAGACCTGCACAGTGACTGCATACTCACCAGACATGTCACCCATTCAGCATCTTTGGGATTCTCTGGATCAGTACATAGAGCACAGTATTCCAGGTCCCAGCAATATCAGACAAATTCACACAGAGGTTGAACAGTGAGGCGACATTCCACAGACCACAATCAACAACCTAATCCACACTAAGGCGATGTGTCACGGGGAAATGCTGGTTACGTCAGACACAAAGGGAATTCTCTTCTACAAACCATCATATTGTTTGGAGATCTGTGACCTGGAAAGCCTAATGAATCCATTTCAACTGTCAGATTTACATACATTAATTTCTTTTCAATGAAATCTTTGAAATTGTTGTGTTTCTTTTATATTTTTGTTCAGTATACATCAGAAAACGGCTCTTCTCAGAACCTTCTCTCCCCCCTAGTATTACCAAGGACCAGTCTGCCTGCGCCGTCTTTGTCAGCCCCCGTACAGAATCTCATCCTCGCACTGCTGATGGCGGACGGACAAAAACACGGCGCTGGATCTTACCACCAGGAAGGACCAAAGGCAGCCGCGTGGCCAGGGTGAGGGGGCTTTCTCTGTGGTAGTGCCCCAGGGGCTAAATTTCAGTGTGAAAGTATGCTTCTCTTGGGCCTCAGGGAAAGGTTGGGGGTGGGGGTGTTTGTTCTTGTATACTATGGTACATTTTTGCTTGATTCTTGTCATTTTTCTTGAATAAAAATTTGATCACACAAAAACCACAAAGATTTGGGAAGCTAAGCAACACATCAGTGCTGTAGTAAATGCAGTCAGCTCTACAGAACTCACTGCACCTGAAATAAATAAAAAAAAACAAAACGGATGACGGCAGAGGGATAGAAAAGCCTTGCTGTGCACAGGGCCTATGTGACTTTCCTTCATTTTGGGAAAAACCACATCACCTTCAAATTCTGACATGCATATGGCATCTATAGTAGGGGGTGTCCTATTATGCAGTGGTTTGACAAAGAATTTGGGAGATACCGATGGGGTAGTTAGGTAAAGCCATTTCATTTCTGAAAGAAAACTGCAAGTAAGCATTTTGTTGATCAAACAAATGAATGGCATTACTTTGATTGTTTTAAAATAATTCTTTTTGTGTAGCGGTGGTTGTGGAACCTGGCGCAGGATTTGCTGTGGAGGACTCAGGTGTACTCAATCCCGAGTGATTTTCGCGAGAGACGCAGACCCCATTGCCACGTGCTCCGACAGCAACCAACAGTGGCCGCGTCCTTACAGATGCAGTATTACAGACGCAAAGGGACACTATCACAGCAAAGCAGGAGATGACAAGAGAGCTCGGGGAAATGAAAAGGCTACTAGGCGAAATATCTATTTCATTAAAGGATCCTGGTAAAATGTACACCATTGCTCGTGTTCTTCACAAGCGGCACATCACATCTGCATGGGGTGCCACCGCTGGAGTGGCATGGGGTGCGTTAGGTGTGTGGCGATGCAAGTCCAGATCATGACTGCAAATCAAACAGATCGGGGGCTAAAAAGGTTGTTCCGCTGTGCCATGTAATGAAGCACAGCGCACAGCACTGTCAGGCTGCAGACCTTGGTTGGGTTGTACAACAGTTTCCCACCTGCTGCATCCAGACACTGCCATGTGTATTTGAAGTGCCCTATTGTGTGCTCTACAGCTAATCACGTGGTAGCATGTGCTTCTTTGCGCTCTGGTGGTGAGGGGAAGGGTTAGGAGCCAGCGACTTTGGGGTTAGCCGCTGTTCCCTGGCAGTGACTACGGCTGCTATAATGAGTCATAACCTTGTGACGTAACACACATCCCATACTTCCTTGCTTTTAATCATCTTACCGACAAGCCAGCCGTCACATACAGCCCTGTCTGCAAGGCTAGTAGTGACACTGCTGTCTCAAAATGAACGAGCCATGTGACTTATGAGTTGCCCATTAATAAAGTGAAACAGCTTGTGATTGACAGAAGCAGCATCACTAGATGTCCTTATGGCAGTGCAAGTACAGTTGATTGCCCCAGTTACATTAGGGAAACTGGACATTGCTGTTTTTACCTTTTGCTGTTCACCCACTGCATAGGGAAATGTGATGTAGCTTCTTGCCAGTTTTGTGATGCTATCCTGCACAGAAGGCATGACGCTTGGGTGGGATGTCCCCCTTCTGTCTGCCAGTTCCCTCTGGTAGGTACCTGCAAATATTTCATGCTACTGTATGTAGGAATCAGGTAGCATTAATAAGTGCCAAAGAAAAAAAAAAATCCAGGTTTTCCCCCGCAGTTCAACAACATGCTGAAGTTAATTGGAGTTACCAAATGACTGCTAAGTATGTCAGCAGCCATAGCACCTGTGTTCACAATAGCTGATCCATATAAAGCTAAGCAGGTTTGGGCCTGGCCAGTACTTGGATTGGAGACTAACTAGGAAAGCTGGGTTGCTGTTGGAAGAGGTGTTGGTGTGGCCAACAGGTTAAGCCCATCCTGTGGTCAGTGTGGATCCCAGTGCAGTGACAGGAACACTGTGCTGTAAAAAAACAAAAAAAAAAAAACAAATGGCGCCGTCCTTTGGATGAGATACAAAACTGAAGTTCTGACTCTTTATCATAAAAGAATGGTGATGTCCTGGCTAAAACTGCTCACTGTACCCCTGTTGAATCTTGCCTCCGTATCATCTTGTATATCTAACTGGTAAATTCTCTCCTTAGCTGTTGCAAATGAATGGTTTGTCTCTCCTCCTGGGTTGTTCCCTGCATCGCCCCCATCGTCTCCAGAAAAGCTCTGGGTTGTTGTCAGTTGTGGTGTTATGTACTGTTCCAATTTCAATGGTTCCATGTTGGGGTTAGGGGGGGAGGGGGTGTTTCCCATTCCTACGGCGAGAAGTTATGTAATATTCTAGTTTATGCTTTAGTCATGTTTTTTTCCCTCTTCTTTTTAAGTTTGTGCTTCAGCTGTGGTTTTACCCCAGTTTTGCACTTGAAAAACAATGTACCTCTATTCCCTTATGCCATTACATTTTTCTATACATCACCAACTTAACCAGCTTACTGAAATTTCTTCTTTCTGCATACCCAGCTCCACTGTGACCCCTTAAAAAGTTAGGGTACAGCAAACACACAACCACGAGTGTGATACCCCACCCTCCAGGGTACAACCGTGTCTGAGACAACTATATATGTGTAGCAAAACACAGTCTAAAATGAACTTGCAACAAAGCATAATCTGACAGCGACAAGAGGAAGAAAAGTTGAGGATCTGCATTAAAAGCCACTCTGTAGGTTAGAGAGTTCAGAGCTTGAGTCGTCACACCGTAGTTGGAAGGTGGGGACTGTGCTGTGCCACCAGTACGAGGCATGGTGCAGCAAGTGTCCTGTAGGCCAAGAGGATAAGCAGTGCCTTTACCTCCCTCTATTGCTGACAGATCACAACACATCACATTCCCTAATGGGGGAAGGAAACATGGTAATGTTCAAAACAGCATTTAAGTGGATTGTGCCCTTATAGAAACCGACAATAATTAAATGATCACAGCCTAGTTGGCACTGTTTTTAACAGAGAGATTAACGCCTGTAGCCAGTGAAGCGTCATCACAGCCAGGGATGCCAACTTGACATTCCAACAGGCATTATGGGTCCGTATAGCACTTGCAGGCAGGTGATGCTTTACCTCAGCAGGAAGGCTGCATCATTTACCGTCTCCCTTTCCTATGCCCAGCCATGAAGGATTTAACACAACAGCATTGCGAGTTGCAGTTAAACAGAGCCTGTGCCAACAGGACGACTTCACCGCATCTCACCTATCTTTTTTTTTCCAGGAAAATGCACAAGCTGTGTTTCACACCTACCTGATGTCCATTGGCATCAGTGTACTTGAATTCTCTTCCTAAAGGCCAACAGGCATTTAGAGAAGTCTGGTATTACTTAAAGATCAAGCCAACTGCAAATGCTGGATAAAATAACTTGTCAAAAGCATGCGAGAGAGTGCCGGTGACAGACATCGCATTTTCACACTGGGGGGGTTGTACTGCAAGGACGACGCCAATAAACATAATGAAGGAAGCCATTTTATTGTGCCGCTGAAAACCATCCGACAAGGCCCCAGAGATGGGGCCCGTTGACCCCCCTCACTGCAGGGGAAGCTGCATGCTCACAGACACCGCGGCTGCTGAGACACAGGCTTTCACATCATCATACTTGGCCTCTTATAAAAAGTCCAGATAAATAAATAAAATACCCATGATGCCACAGAGACCAACCAGTCACAGCAGTCAAAGTATCGAAATATTGGTGGGAGAAGAACAGAGTAAAAGCCTGTTTGGACTCGTTTGTTCCTGGTGGTGGTCTGTTAAGTTCAACGTGCGCTCATCACATTCTCACAAAAAAAGGAACAAATTTCCCAGCAACCCAATTTCTCACCGTGCCACATGGGTACTTATCACACTTTGGTACAAAAAAAAAAAATAAATCAATTATAAATCACACTGCACTGCTGACGAGGACCTGAAAAGTCACAGATGCGACCTACTTCAGAAATATCAACACAAAAAAACAGCCACAGTAAAATGTACACAATACTATATCTGTCACAGTTCAACAACGGTTCTGATCGCTAATATAAACTTCTGTGTCTCCCGGCCCTTCTGAAAGGAAGATGGCCTGCTTGCAAAATTTCTATACAAGTCAAGTGAAGTATGGAAGCAGGGACCGGCCTTAATCCCCTGTAGGAAGACACGTCCCAACCCCTGGAGGATCGCGGGTCTGTGCAATAAGTTGAAAAGCAAGCCTCCCCCCTTGCTTCACCTTTATTACTTTAAATATTGATAAATAAGGCACCTCATTAAAACCATGCTCCTACTCTGATTGCAAGTAGAGTAACAGGAAACTAGAGGATCCAAGTCCTCAAAAGTAGCAGCAGCAGCAGCTGACAGGGCCTCTACAGCCCAGCTGGCTCTCTGATAGACACCAACAAGCCTCTTCTATCTCCGGCCAGCAGTCTGACCAGTGTTCCCAACCAGATACACACACTCAATCACTTCAAAACCACTTAAATATGTCCCCGTCACCATTTAAAAAACACGCACACACACAGAGCAAAAATATACAGTCAAGTGTATCCATTATTTCCCCCCAACACAACTGTAACCATCTTAAACTTGATGATCCTGGTGGGTTCAGCTGTCCGTAAATGTCTTATTTTAAATGCGATGCCCTGGTACGCTTGGCTGGTGCTACTTTGAGGTCCAGCGTTCGCTTCATGCCAGATCTTGACACGCTGCTCGTGGCTGTGATCTCAGTCTTCCTCTGAGACCTTGTCACCACTTGGTCTTGGACAGATGGCTTAACTTCTACCATGTGTTCAGGGAGCCCACTCCCTGGAACACTGCTCCTGAGCACCTTCCCATGCACTTTGGCCTCTCTTGGCGACACGGCAGCTTTCTTTTTCGACCTTGAATTCGATGGGCATGGTGGAGAAGTGTCAGCGTTGCTGCTGACTTTCAGAAACCGTTTTGGCTCGTCATGGTTCTTCTCACTCAGAGCTGCTGATGACCTTTTCTTGGCTCCTGTCTCCTTGGTGATGACCTTTTCTACAGGCTTATGACTGACTGAAGCAGGAGGCCGCCTCTCTCTATGGCTTTTCCCGACAGCTACAATCTTTTCCCTTTGCTGCGCTGCTGGCTTTGACCGGGGCATTAGCTTCTGAAGCACTTCTCTGCGCATTGCCTTGTGTGTAAGCGTGCGTTGCTGGACCTGCAGCTTCTCTCGGATATTGGAGTACTTTCGGAGGATCCTGGCTGAGGCCGGGCTTCTCCCTGCAGCCTTCACGCTGTCCACTGTCTGTACAGGACGCTCCTGGGGCTGCTCACTGTACCGTTTTGTACATATGCCTGTGGCTCTGGTCAATTCTTTTGTCATGTCCCTCCCTCTGCTACAAGAGTCCCCCTGTTCCCAGGCTTTAGATATCAGTCTTTGGTTCTTGGGATTGCTCTTCACTGGGGATGCCACAGCAAATTTTTTCAGGTGCTTTTTTAAGCGTTCGGCTTGCAAACTTGGAAAAACACCATGAGAGGAACCTGGCATGCCAGAGGAACCATGGAAACAAAGTTGAGTTTCTGATGAGAGTCTTGTATTAGCTTTTTTCGTGATCACAAGTGATTTCGTTTCAGTGGTCTGTAAAAACCAGTGACAGATAGTGCTCAGGTCAAAAGTCTTCGTAAACAGCATATGCACGGGCGAGGATTTTAGCTGACTGACACACTTCACCTTCCGGACTCTCCGTTTACTCTTCCAGATCTCCTTCAGTCGGTCTGCCCTGTTCTTGGGTCTGCCTGTCATGTGCTGACCCACTCTGTCAATCTGAATCCAGCCCCTCTGCATTTTGTCATACTTGTTATTTAGACTGCTGATAAGTTGCTGGTTTTCTTCCTTCTTTAGGATACCGACAAACTTATGAGGGTTTGCGCCCAAAAGCTCCATCTTGCACAGGCTAAACTTATCGGTGTCCTTCTGTTTCAGTGCCTGTTTCTCTGGCCTGGCTTTCAGGAGACAGTTCAGACTATGCGGCTGCTTGGATCCAAAGTGATTTTTACCTGAAGTCATCGAGCTCAAGCTTTCACTAGCACAGACGCCTTCGCTGTCCTTTCTTAGTTGCATTTTTCCACACGATTCCATGGCACCAGCTACCTTGGCATCTGTCCTCAGGCAATCGCGTGGGGACGTGGTTGCTCTCCTCTCCCGGCTGTCCTTGGCTCCCTTTGGGCTCTCCATCTCTGTGCCGGGCCCTGTGTTAACCTGTATCCCACTGTCGTTCACCCCTCCCTTTATCAATGTCAGCTTTGGCCGGCTTCTTGTCTGTATGGCTCCTTCTGCTTGGTCAGTGTTGGCTTTCCCTACAGAAGAAGAGCGCAACACTCGGCCAGGCTCGTCCCGCTGTTTCACGTCTGCAGTTCTATGCGTTCTGAGATTCTGCCTTGGGCTTTCTGAGATGTTCTCCTCTGATGCTTCGGGCATTTCTTCAGCAGTATCGCCAAGTTTCACCGACTCAGGCAAACTTGTCTTTTTAGTACTTCGCAAGCACCTATCCAGAGTTGCAACATCACTTCCATTGACCTTTTTTGTGCTCATGCTTGCCGGTACGACTACCGTCTCTTCATTTAATGCTCCATCCTTCTCAAGCTGCACTAATAGCGCAGCAGATTCTGGCTCAGTTGTTGGTGGTGGTGTCTCCACCTCACTTGTCTCATGGAGTATGTTGTGCGTTTCCAGGCAGGCAGATTCGTTCCCTTGTTTTTCCAGCTCATCCATTGTTGCCTGAACTCCCTCTTTTCTTTCTACAGCAGGGTTGTCTTTTGACAGTATCTCTTCTGCCGGTGGTTCAGTGGGTTGATTTTCCGGCAAACACGTTTCAGCATCAGCATAATCAAGTAGCCCATCTTCTGTCGACATGGTATCTGACACAAATGGAGCTGGTGCTCCCTCAATTTCAGGTGGTAGAATGTCAGGCGGCTGCACATCTTCATGCCCGCCAGTGTCACCCGACTGCTCTCTGGCATCCTCGAGAAGTGCCATGACGCTGGTGGGATCCAAAACCTCCTGCTCGTCAAGAACCGCATCCTGATGCCTGACAGGAGCAAGAGGCTGCTCCTCATTCTGTGTGTGGCTTGTCGGGCTGCCTCCTCTGGGACACTCAGAATCTGTGAATGCTATTCTGTTCCACTCGGCAGTTACAATCTCGACTGGCTCCTCCCCAGGCTCGTTCTGACTGATTGCCTCTTCACAGCCCCCAGCAAGTGGTATATCTACTGGAGGGACACCATCTGGCTTGCCAGGAACTTGCACAGGGGTAACCAGTGTGTTACTTGCAGCTATCGGAGCAGGCCAGTCACCCTTCTCATTGTCCTTAGCTTTTAAAGAGAGCGTTCGGACCGTTTTCAGCTGCCAGATCTCATCTAAATACGTGTGACCTCGCGTGCTCTTCCTGGCATTCTGCCGAAGGGGCAAGCGGTGCCGGGGACAGACCTCACTTTCTGTTACCGGCTTGCTAATGTACACAATGTCATAATGGCCATCATAATCGACCCGACAAACAGAAAAGTCCCGGGCCAGAGGGTAAAGCCTCCTCCTACTTTTTCGAGCTTTCCTAGGGGAAATAGCGCAGCTTGTCTTTGATGTCTCTGGCACAGGGTAGGGCCCAGCCAAGAAGTCTTTGGTATTCCCAGAAGAGCCTGTCTGTCTTGTGAGATGCAGAGGACAGAAACCCTGACCATGCCTTACTGAAGACGAATCAAGTGTCACAGGATGAGACCCACCTCTACTTGAACGTGAGGGAGTATTAGGATTGCACTGTCGCTCCTCTAAAGTGCCTTCCACAGGGTGAGAAGAGCTTGACAAATTCACTTCAACCAGACTGTCAGACTTTTCCCCTGCAGCATTCAAGACGTTACTATGGACACGGTTCTCTGTGTCAGCACTTTTGATAATGTCCAGTGACAAAGAGGATTCTCCCCCGTCTTCTGAACAATGTCCATGGAGATACAGGGTGTTGGCATGCTTCTGCTGAGCAGAGAGTCCATCAGCGGTACTGGATGTACACGCTCCCTGAGCGGGCTCTTCTGGAACCGAGCTTCTGCAACCCGTTATGCTGGTAGGTCCTCTCTCACTGTCTACTCCATCTACATCCATGGCTGCATGCTGCTGGGATGCTAGATTGGAATCTGTGTGATCTGGGGCTCGGGGGGGCGCTACAACAGCCTTAACTTCAGTCCGCAGGAAACCCAGGGCATCTGCAATCTGCTGCTGGTGATGGAGACACAGTTTGGCCATGAACTGCTCCAGGGTGGATGTTGACTGCAGATCTCTTGCTTTTGCCAAATGCAAACTCCTGAAAGACAAAGAAAAGGAGATGTGTGATTAAACACACAGAAGTGACCCATATAATGAAAGAGCTGCCACCCTTCTTAGAATGACAGATATGCAAGGTATACATTTTAACTGGTGAACATCTACATACCAAAAGCAATTAGCACCACCATACATGTCCACAACAAGTACGGCTATTATTATTCTGAAAAACAATTACAAAATCTTTGCACTGGAAAAACAAACCATGCTGCTGTAAAGAAAAGGTCAACCGTATCACTGCTTAACCAGCATTAACCAGCAACCGCAAACATATATACATTTTAAACTTTCATGCACAGCGACTTCAAATTATTACTATTATTACATCTACTGATATTTAAAACATGCATCCACTCTCTGGTTCCTCAGCACAGGGTTGTGGGGGGCAGGCAGCATAAGGCAGAATGTGGGGGGGCACCTTGACACAATCAAACTACAGACAATGTCAAAACAAACAGAAGATCCTAAGGGGATCAACCCATGCTGGTGTAATGGATGCTTCACCTTTGTTAGGTTGAAGAAGCTGTTATTAATCATTTATTATCATTTCTGTATAATCAGTAATGAATGTAATCATGTATACA
>JAODJX010000065.1:12653234-12664006 GCA_026776945.1 Isichthys henryi | reverse complement strand
GCCGTTGTAGTTTTTAATCCTTAAGGGACAGCGTGCAGACGTGTATATGGTATAGGTATTATATAGAAAATCGACTTATTTAATTCTCTTTAATTAGTCCTACTACTGAAAAAATACAGCCGTCTTTAAAATACTGAGGAGGTGCATGATCCAAAAGCCTTAGATTTTTAGACATATTTCACAAGTTATCATACTCGCGTCTGTTTAAATGCACATTCTAAATGTTGGAGCGGCGTGCAGCATGGGCGCCGTTAGTTCCGATTACTCAGGGCTATAGCCCCCAGTATTTTAGCCGCGATGCCAATAAACCTTCAAGAAAAAAAAGTCAAGCCTCACCTAAACTTGACTTGGCCCCTGATATTTCCAATAGCTTGAAACAGTAATGCTTTTAATTATTGTATAGTCCCCCACCCCCCCAAAAAAAAATCACACTTATAGGCCTAATTCAAGGCCAGTGAGAACACACCCCCCCCCCTTTTGATTCAGATTATCCAATGACAATGATGGTTTGCATTTATACCGTTTAAGATTGTTTGTGACTTAACATAACCCATCAGACTTTATGCCACATTGGCTGTGCTGGACACACATGCTCTGGTACTGTCAGCTCCGTTTCACAGTTTAAAATAAAGTCGCCAAACTCTAAACAATGCATGCCTCTGTTCTGCAATGCAATCTGAAGGAGCATTAGCACTGGCCTCCATACAGCAGACATTTGTGTGTCTTATACATCCAAGATAAATCAAATTTCTCATACAGCTGCGCAGGGGGGGTGTTTTGTGGGGTCAGTCAATTGGTGCCATGCTGGACTGTGAACTACTGAATGAGAGTGGAACAAATCTTGTGGGTTATTTAATTTGAGTGCTCAAGTGACATCCCAATAAAACAATGTAAAAGGCTCTGTGACAACATGGATTGACATGAATTACATGAATTATATTACTGGCTGCTGTATTACTGACTTGCAGAACAATTATGCAAAAAACACTATTAGCGTACTCAGTACCATTATCCCGAAAATTTATACAATGATACATTTTAAAAAATCATAGTGGATATGGTTCATTGAATTTTAACCAAAAAGCTTATTATTAAAACAGACCAAGCTAAATAAGGCATGGTTCATCCTAGCTGTAATCCAGCAAAAAAGGTTAGATTACACTAAGCGCAAAGCATGGTAGGCCTATTTATTTGTTATGTAAACTACTTCATCCTGCTGTGACAACAGAACTGTGTATTCAAAACACTTTCTCATAAACATTATACTGATACAATTTTAACCTTGACCACCAAGTTTTCTTTAGGCTTTAAAAACACATTAATCCTAATCGTCAGTAGTAAACCAATATTTTTCCGCTGTCATCATTACTGGATGGTCAGTGGCCATACGCTACATGATGTAAAATACTCACAATTAATATCTGCATATGTCAACAGAAATGGGATTAAAGAAAAATTGAAAACATAAAACACTCCTACCTTAGAGCAAATATATATATGTTACTTCTGAAGAACCCTCCCTTCAAAAGCTTCTTGGTGAAACAGTCCCTCTAGAGCACTTACAATACCTGTAAAAACAGAACATTACTCAGCATACCAAAATAACCATATGTATGTAAACTAGCAGGGAGAGCTGCGTCCCTGAATCCGTCAGGGGCGGCTTCTCCGCACAAAGCGCCGTACTCGTGCTCGAGAAACACCACCGCCGCTTTAGTACGCGCTTGGCCGATCGGAACGGGTGCCCGTTTGCGGCTGGGCAGACGCCAACGTGCGCACTGGATACAAGTCCCATGGAAATGGACAAATGATTCACAGACCTACCGCTAATAATAAACAAAATGTATGCTTTCACAACTGCAACTTTCAACTATGTACCCTGGTCAGGACAAGCCAGGTTAGATGTATGACGGTATGTGACCGTATAAAATACATAGGAACCGTACGCTGGTCACATTGTATATACTTTTCTGAAAGCATTGCATTGTATTGTCACTGAACCCTTACGTTCTTTATTTTGCTGTAAAATTAACAATATTTGTATACCGACTTCACTTTAGGGTAAAGGCGTCAGTGTGACAGTGTTACATGTCATGTTACAGAATACAACAGGAAAACCTGACCACTTCTCACATGTCACTACAGACAGCAGGCCTAGGACAGCAGCATTACTTATTGTGGTGTCCACCCCCAGTTAGCAAAATTTATCGGGGATGTGGGGCGGGTCTGTCTAGGCAAAAGTCCACACTTCCGTTACAATTTAGCCACAAGAAAACTTGGCCTTGTGCCTTACATCTTGCATGCAATGACACAAATATTTCAAGCTCTCCAGCATGTCTGTGTATCAGTCATACTGAACGCTGGATCTATTTCAGATGTGTCAGTCGGACGCGAGAATGTCAGTTCAACTTAAAGGATGAGGCGACATTAGCCATCTTCCATATAATATATAGTCAGTAACGCCATCTACGCAGCACCTCGCATTGTCGATGCAGGGGTATATGTTACTTCTGAAGAACCCTCCCCCAACTTGCAAATTATAATTGTAATATGCGGGGAGCGCGCGTGGAAGGACTTCATCTCATTGGCCGAAGGCTCAAAAATGCCACCGCTCACGTGATCTGTATATTGCCGTCACATAAATAAAAACAAATTACAATAAAATTCAGTCACTCGCGTAAACAGACATACATGTTTTCCAGTCTCTGCTACATTGGTATTATTTGGAAGACAAAACCAAACACCAAACGCGTCGAGCAGTCAGTTACTTCAAAAGACAGCCATGCGACACAAAAAAGGTCGCTCCATGCTGCTCCTTGTGGTTGCAAACTGATTTTATTTGACGTTTCATGACAAAACACTGCATATACGCGCACTGCTGTTTGTTTTATATATAATTGCACAATAGCTTACCTACACTGTAAGTGAGTTTATGTCTCCACGAATCAAGTTCCTGCCGAAAGCCGCGCCTCTCGATGGTGCATAGCTCCTTATTACACCGACTCGCCATTTTCTGTCGCCCCCTCTCGTGGACGCGCACGTTGCCGGTGTTTCTTTACTGTACGTCATTCCAGTTTTTTTTTGAGTACGCGCGCGTGCTTGCGAGTGTATCGGGTTTCTACGTCTAGAAAGTTTTTGAGTTATTGCTTTTGACTGTAGCAATGATATGTGAAATCTGAGGACCGATTTACGTCTGAAATTAAAGGCATTAGTATTATTGTCACGTTCATTACTTTTCTTGAGCATGTTCTTGTTCTGGTTGACACAGTGGTCCAGTGTATGGCATTGCACCCTCACAACTCCAGGGTTGACCATTAATACCGCTGCCCTAGCTCTCTGTATGGGAAATTTGGCTATTCTGGGCCTTCTGATTTCCCCCTGCACTTTAGAATAATGTGGCTATGTCAGAATAATGTTAGAATAATATCTTTTAGTCCATGATTATGGCAATTTGGACTACAGGCAACTGTAGACTTACAAATAATTATGTGTGTAGATCTTGCATGTTCCCCCTTGTGTGTGTGAGAGTCCAGACTTGTGTCCTGTGCTTGCTTGGATAAGAAGATATAAGACCGATAGAGCTTTTTGACTGCAGGGTGTAACTGGCGTACCAAGTAATTATGTGGAGTAGCACGTGATAATCAGATTCCAGCTGCTATTTTTTTTATTACAGTCAAATTCAGTTCATGAATGACATGCATGCCAGAAGGTTTATTTAGGTATAAAGAAATTGCAGTAAATATGGCATATGGCCATTGGCTCTTACTGAAAAGACACAGTACATTTTGGTGGAAGTGATCAATCGGAATGGATGTATAGTTTCTAGCTTCACCTAAAACCTGTGGCTGAGCTGGGCCACTACTCTCCATCACACAGTACTGGCATCTGGTTTTTCTCTTCAGATTTTTGGCACCTCTTATAATTTGCTGGTTTACTAAATACCAAGACGGAACCTTTTCCAATTTAAAGCATTTGTCTGAAACAACTACAATTCAGGGAGTGCACCGTAAACAGAGAAAAGAACATTTATTCAAACTAAAATGACAAAAAAAAATAAAAATCCATATGGATCGCAAGTAATGTATTAAATAAGGACATTAATTTCTAGTGAAAACTATGGCTGGGTGCATACAGTTTGCAGCACCTTACCCCATATTACATGAAATACTAAATATAAAACTTGTGTTTTTTGTTGTTTGTTGTCTTACCTTCATCAATTACTGTCAAATTATGTTAACATAATTATTAACATTTTAAGCTTCAATTCAATCATTTGGACGGGCACAGTCCTCACTGTATTACAGAGGATGAGAAGCCTGTACAGCATCACCAGAAAAAGAATTCTCTCACCAAATTGTTAAAGTCACATGATAGTACCAACTATTAACCCTTTATTTCTATGCATTTTGAACGAAAAGGCAAGCACAGATATATATACCTGGGAAATTAAAATAAGCAAGGCTTCAGTATTGGTACTGGGGATGATAATTTATAAGGTATGGAGATTTAACACATACAATCGTAGTACTTTTGGAGGAGAGCACGAAGGAAAGCGTCCAATAAAACACCAGCGCTTTAAGATGATTGGGAAGCCTTGACGCTAGAGGAGGTGGGTCTTGAGAAGCTCATTATCGTCACCAGCTTCAGCGAAAGAGTTATTTTCTTTCTCCGCACAATACCTTGGTCCAAATTAAGGATTTACATGAGTCCGAAGTCTCATACACATTAAGCAGGTAAAGGAAATGCCAATCTAATGTAAAAAAAGAGCAGACTACGGAAACTGCCTCTACAGATAATGCTGCCTGTGACCGATAAGTGATACGCCGGCGACATAAAGGGACCTGACTTTTAGCATTACTGTAACAACATTACATCACGGCATACTATTTCGTTCTGTAAATCGAGAAGATACATTGAACGGGTGATACTTAATTATTATTGTCTCTCATTGAGACAGTAATAGTCATTTTTCGGAGGTGAATATATATAGATGTCTTACCGCTACGCACACGCGCGCTCATGTTTGATTCTTAGACATTAATAAATGCGTGATTCATGAAATAATCAATAGCTTAAAAAAATCGAAGTGCTGTTTATCATATTAATTGTCCAATGTTATTTTTTTTGCTATAATTTAGTCTCTTGATGCCTGCCTTCGATTCTGTACATTTACAGTCAACTAAGGACAAACGGTGCGCTGCTTTTAACTCATTCGGTCCCAGGCTCACTTTGGATCATGTGTCTCCTGGCTACAGGCAGGACGCTGAGAGTATGACGCTGACAAGAGGATCCTTCACTTACTCCAGCGGGGAGGAGTACCACGGCGATTGGAAAGAAGGCAGGACATTTCACATTCCTCCCATACAACTGCTACATAGATGGAAAGTGTGGCATGCACATGGCCCTTCCTTCTGAGAGGCATTATATGCACTGGGAATGACGGATTAAAATAGAAGTTTTTTCAAGGGTCTTTCATAGCATAGGCATGGCAGTCTTCAGTATAAATGCCATTACAGTCTGATCTGAGAATTTGCCAATAGATGCGTATTTTATCAACTGTTTTATTGTACTGATAGAAATGTTCTTTGTTGGATGCCTTCGAAAATCACCGTGCCAGATCAACACAAGTCACATGTCAAATTTACACTGGATAGTAACAGGGTTCAGGACTATATATAATAATGCTAATCCCCAGGTATATGACCAAATATGACCAACTATGAGACCAGCCGGATGTATATTCAGACTGTTTGTACAAATAAAGACTATAGTGAGAGTACACAGGATTTATAAAATGACATTCAATTTAGACATGTAAATGGTGTACATATATTTGAAGTAGAATTAGATATCTGTATGCATTCACAGAGCTAGGTGATTCACACTAAGGTAGTAAATCTGAATTTTATCATATAAAACATCAGCTATAGGTAATGGGACCTGAAAACTGAATTTGAAATGGTCACATCACATGGATAACGGACATCTTTCTTTTCATGTGATAACGTTGGTGATTTGGTTATAGGTCGGAGGCATGGGTTGGGTCAGCTGAAGTTCTCTGATGGTACGTGTTACACAGGACAGTTTGAGAACGGCCTGTTCAACGGCTGTGGGGTCTTGGCTTTTCCTGATGGTTCCAGGTACACACCATCATTATCAATTATTTTCGATTCTACTGACATCTGTACTCTGAGTGCAAAAGTCAAATGTAATCTCTATGATTTCATACCGAAAAACTGTGGTTGACATTCCTTAGCATTTCTGCAGTTTAATCTATCGATGGAAAATGCTTTAGCTCTCAGCACTGCACTGACAGAGGGGTGGCTGAACTGTGCTGTACATTTGGTGTCCAAAATATCAACAGCGGGAAGCAGCTGCTAATTCTGGTAGTGTATCAAATTAATAAAATGTACAGAATCGTGCAGAAAAAGAAAGCTGCTGAATGTGAATCTGCAGGAGCCATTGTCTTCCAGTTATCAGATCCAGATGCAGCAGCCAGTTTTAATGAAGTTGCATCTTCAGCAGCTTGGTGCAGGATAACACTGCATCTCCAAATTCTGTTCTGTGCTGGCATGCTGCAAAACACACATGTATTTAACTTACAGTACTGTGCAAAGGTCTTAGGCAGTTACAGAAATGTTTAAAGCTATTTATCTGTGCGGTAAGTACACTTTTTCTCAGAACAAAAAACAACAATTTAGCATTAGAAGATATGCAAATTAAGAATAACATCATAAAAACTAGTAGGAACTTCCCCTGTTTTCCAGAAAGTTACTGATTATCTTGCTGAATGGCGAGATGAACACCTTTCGGTTCCCAAACCTCTCTTCAGGGGCAAGGCATCGATTACCTATACGAGACCATGCTAGTGGTCGAGTCAAAAAATACATGGGTGTATTTGATGGATGCTGCAAACGCTGGGGTGATTTTAGCAGAGGTTTTGAAATGGCTAAGCTGACACACTTTGACAGGCATAATAACATAGTTTTACACCAACATAAAGATCAATTAAACATAATTTGTGTCTGCTTAAGACTTTTGCACAGCGCTGTACCTCCTAAATACCTTTAGTTACAAGTAATTTTACTTTGACGGCTAAACAGTGGAACTTAATCAGTTGGCAGCACTTTGATTTGGATGGGACCTGTGACAGTGGTTGTGGTTTTTCTACGACAGATACAGAGGAAATACCTGCTAACAGGAGAAAGGACAAAGGGCTGTGGCAGATTTAATTGTCTGAGGATTAGAGACTCACTAAGCAGCCCTTCACCCTTTTCTGTCAAAGCCCTCAGTGAATGTTCATTTAATTGGATTCAGTGACTCCTTTGGTTATATTGGTTAAAGCAAATGAACATTTACTCTGTTCTGGATGTCATGTTGCTCATGATCAGGAATCTAAAAATTAATGTTTTTTATCAGGACGGCCCAGTAGTCACAGACCTCAGGTGTTCAAATCCCACCTACACTCATTGTGTGTGGAGTTCGCATCTTCTTCCCATGTCACAAGGGTTTTGCCCAGGTACTCTGCTCTCCTATAACAGTCCAGGATAACTGTCATCTCTAAAACAGTGTTGGGCATTCCAGCTCCAGAAGATCCAAATCCAGACCAAGATTTTGTTTGTACCAACCAGTTGAGCGCTCTGTGATTGTGCTGCATTATAGTCAGCTGGTTGGTACAAACAAAATCTTGGTCTGGATTTGTAGTTGCTAGGCCTGAAATGCCCAACACTGCTCTAAAGTACGTGCATCTGCCAGGTTCAGGCCCCCCGACCCTGACTTAGATGCCTGGTTAAAAGGTGGATGTGTGGATTGTGTTTGTGTCACTATCGAACTCACAGTACCAGTGCTGGCAGTGCTATTAAAAAATTAAATAATCAGCCTTAGCTACTCTACTGTTAATTTCTCAGAATAAGGCAATGTTTTATTCATAACTATACATCCCATAATTTTTTGTAGGACACCATAGAGTGAGCGGTTATTAACAATGTATACCTGCTGCCTTACTCCTTTCACAGTGAGAGATAATATGACAAAAAGGACAGACCTTTAACAATCATTCTCACCTCTGTCACAGGTATGAAGGCGATTTTGTACAGGGGAAGTTCCAGGGTGTTGGGGTCTTCAGTCGATTTGATGGAATGAAGTTCGAAGGAGAGTTCAAAGGCGGACGGGTGGAAGGATATGGTAATGCTTTGTTAGAGATCTTTGGGTTTACCTACTAGAACCTATGAACCCTCAATGGCTTCATGGTCTCAGTCGCCTGAGAAACATGAGCTGCTGCAGTAAAACACAAGTGTGATGATTCTGCCGTACTGGGTCGTGGAGGTTCATATTGACCCTCCCCCTGTCATTAACACTGCACTGCATTCAACTTATGACCAAAACTGCACATGGGGCATCTGGGCATCCTAATGTATTCTCCCGTCGTGTGTCTGACCCCTGGGCAGGGCTGCTCACATTCCCAGATGGGGCTCATGGAGTGCCACGCAGCGAGGGACTGTTTGAGAACAACAAATTGCTGAAGCGGGAGAAGTGCCAGGCGGTTGTGCAGCGAGCGCGGAGTTCAGCGTCCGCGGCCCACAGCCTGTCTCTGTGAGCGGCTGAGACCTTCGCTCACGGATGGATGACAGGGTAGCAGACCCCCCCACTTTGCACCGTGCCGCACAGCCCTGCCGCCTCTGTTCTCTAACACCCTTAAGCACTGTCCTCTGCATATTCTGACAGGGCTGAGCTGCTCTGCAGCCTACCTGTTTTTGCCCTGGATTTCTTGAGTCATTTTAGCTCTGGTTGCCACCTGAAGTGCACAGAAGAAAACAGCTTTGTACAACTGTCTGGATGGAGTCCCTGCAACCGGTGCTGTCACCCATCTCTGATCGCGGCCGTTTGTAAATGCAGAAAACCAACATGCTGCAGATCTGCTGAGACCGAACAGTATTGCTTATCTGGATCAATCTGCTCTAAGTTCCTTGCAATGTAGTATTGCTGAACGTGAAAATCAGAAAAGGATGACAGACAGCACACAAGGTGAGGATGGTTGCGGTTGACATGGGGACACAAACCATCCAGTATAAGTAAAGAATTAGCTAGCATATTTTAGAAACATCTGGATATCAGCATCTTATAAATGAATATTCTTTAGCTGCTTAATGTAATGTACCATTTAAAAGGGAGGAATTTCAACATTTATTCAAAGACAATGTGTGTGTAAATGTTATGTCGTCAGCAGTGGAGTTGTGTGCTTTTTTCACATTTCACTTTGCCTTAATCAAATTGGCCATTTCTTTACACGGAAGCACTGAATGGTGGTGGGTCAATAGACAGTGGACTGTAGCCAACTGGTTTAAGACAGTGTTTCCCAATCCGGTCCTCAGGACCCACAGAAAGCCCACGTTGTTTACTCCCTCTCAGTTCCCTACATGAAGCAAAAATGTGGCTCAGAGGGAGCAAAAACATGGAGCGACTGTGGTTCCCCCGAGGACCAGACTGGGAAACACCGGTCTAAGGGAATCTGGAGACCTGTGGTACTGCGAAAGAAATGCACGCTGATGCAAATAAAACATCGATGTGATCCTGGCCAACAAGTGGCTGTGTCCTGACATAACTATACACTGTGGCTACTGATGAACGGCAAACATAATGGCATCCACACTAGGGACGGCACCTGGCAATCAAAGAAACCTGTTCAGCTCTCCACATGCATGTCACATACTCACAGAACTTCACCTCAGTTTTCAAGGTCTTTGTATCTGCTTCTGTCAGATCTATGAACTTGCCTTATCCATCTAAGTGTCTCTGCCTGGTTTCTCTAACAGAAACTCCCATCCTATGACATGCGTTGGGTAACGGACACAAAGGTCACAATGAAATATGCAATTGTTAGACGCGCTCTGACATTCAGACGTTCGTAATGTTTCTCACGGTATTAATAACTCACATGTTTCTGAGCAGACAGACCTCGTATTAAGTAGTTACGGTTAGAAATGAGGAAGGTTATTAAAGGCATACAAAATGTAACTAGTTACACCCTGAGGTGGATCAGAAATGACCCAGTTGTCAAATGAGAGTCTACATGTATCAGCGTTAATGGTGCTGAGTGCAGCAATAATGTAACTGCCAGCAGAGTGAAGGGAAGCACACTGGCCACCGTGATGGAATACTTCAAAGTCCTAGTGCTAGATCTCTGCTTCTAAAAGTCACTTTAAGTGTTCTTTCTTTCACTGGGACATTTTAAGAATTACTGTGACTCTGTATGGTGTCTCACAGTCCTTCTTTACTGGTTTGCTTTTTGATTTTAGCTCAATTTGTACTCTATCATCTAAATGTCCACAAAAAGCTTTAACAATGCAAGAACCATACATAAGTGCTACTATTACCTAATTATTACAAAATGATGACTAATGTGAGGCTTTTTCATATCTGTGAAACTTCAAAGGCTTGACAATGACATTTTGGCATCCCTGTATGGAAAATTGCAACATACATGGTTCAGCTTATTGTTGAAAAACTGAAAGCCTTCCACTAATGAAAATAAAATAAACTTTATAATTCTGTGTTATTACCGTGCTGCTGTTTTTTTTGCTTTATGCATCTCTGAATGTTAAACTCACATCCTAGTCAACCTCAGGCAACAATTACAATGGTCAGAAATTCAAGATCAGCACAGAGGTTAAATAATATGGGGGCCTTTTGGAGAGGGCTTCCATCCATCCATTTTCCAAACCACTTATCCTTAGTGGGTCGCGGGGGGTCCGGAGCCTATCCCGGAAGCAATGGGC
>JAODJX010000065.1:12619056-12650052 GCA_026776945.1 Isichthys henryi | reverse complement strand
CCATTGCTTCCGGGATAGGCTCCGGACCCCCCGCGACCCAGTAGGATAAGCGGTTTGGAAAATGGATGGATGGATATCCAAAAGAGGGCAATACGCGGCTCCCTTTGGCCCTGCTCTTACTGTGCAGCTATGGAAGATCTGGAGATCAATTTCTCATGCAGCTTCCTGAAACACACTTAGAGTGTGATGTCACACTGAGCCCTTTTAAATGTTTTCAATTAGTGAATACATGATATAGTGCTGTAGGGAAATGAGATGACTGTAACATGCGGAATATGCAGGGCTCAGACAGTGCTGACGTGTATCTACAGCACATGGAGATGTACCTATGTGTGCGTCCAGCAGCACAAAGGGGGCAAAGTCCAAGCCTGAGCTGTTGAATAATTAACATGTCTGAGTGAGGATGGGACTAAGTTCACTTGCATAAGATAAAAAAACAGCATGATGAGACACTGGATCAGACAGCAGACACATCCTGGCATTTACACCAGTCAGGCTGCACAAGCTACTCTGTCGCTACTCATCCTGCACCCCTGCCACACACCACAGGCAGACATCATGGCTACTTTAGACTATCCTTTCGCCAAAGATCTCGGAGATGGCTGCACTCACCTTCTGCTTGAGGTGGAGAAAACTGACAGGCTGCCTTTCAATAAGAGGAAGGTGGAGCCCAGAGGATTCTTCATTAGCAGGTAACTATGAAATATCACTGTCATGGCAGCCAGGTAACGCAGCTTGCTTGCAAGAACACTTTTGTAAAATTTATTTCCCAGCGGTACGGTGGCAACAGAAGTATGTGAATCCTTAGGAAATGTTTAGCTTTCTGCATTAATTGGTCATAAAATGCAATCTGATCTTCATCTGAGGTTACATTAACCACAACCCTTTTTATTGGATGACACACAAAACATTGTGTTGTTTTTGTACGCACTAAAAACACCTTTGAAAACTTGCAGATTTCCCTGTTCAGGCTGCCTAATTGCCAGGTTCAGTAGCTGTGCTTGAATACAGAAATATGCAAATTGTGTTGGATTGCAGCCCTCCAGGGATAGATCTAGCGAATTCACCTTAGGTTAATGGATTCAACAGATACAGATTGAGTTAGGAGTTAGCAAACCTGAAACCTGAGTCCAGTCAGGGAAATGAGATTGGAGGAGAGGGGCTACAGCTACTTTGTCTTATTGACAAACATTCAAATATCTATATTAATATATAAAAATAGATCTCAGAAGACTTATGATCAAGAATTGTGGGTTTGCGTAAAAAGGGCTACAGAGAGTTTAGCTGGTCATCAGACCACAGTTAGACAAACTGTGTATAAATGTACTGTAGATAATTTAGTACCAAATTGCTCCAGAATGTTGTCCAGGCCTGATCCACAGCTACAGGAAGTGCTTGTTTGAGGTTATTGCTGCTGATTGAGGTTCAAACAGGTATTAAACTCATTCTCTTACTATTTTCCTCCTTACACTGTCGAGTGTTTCAATGACGCATTCAACACGTACAAGAGAAATACAATAATTTATTAATCAAATCAGGTTGCATTTGTTTGTAATTTTAACTTAAATGATCAGATGATATTTTATGACTTATTAATGCAGAAAACAGATAATTCCAAAGGCCTCACATACTGCATATATAACATTAAATGGAAGAGAAACATAGTTAACAGTCTATTGTCTGTTAGCAGAAACCATACCGCTCAGACGAGGCATTTCAGGATCTGCTGTTTTTAAGACAACAACTGGCCATGTATCCTGTCTCAGGGGCACTTATTCTAGACTGATATGTCTGCTGTTCTGTTTGTACTACAGAGAGAAGAACCTGGCTTTGAGTTTTCTGCTCCTGCTGGTCTGTTATACTGCTCTGCTCTTCCCAGCTTTTTGGATCAGTGCAGAGTCTACAAGGAAGAATGAAAGGACATCTGAAGGAATCAGGGTATATAAGCAAGCATTGATCTGAAAAGAATAATACTTGATTGCATTCACTACTCCCCATTCACAGATAATTATAAAGACAAAGGCAGGGTTAATATTTCTATCGGTTTTTGTAATAGAATGTTCTCCTCCTTCATCACGAACATCGCATGAGTTTGTTGTATGATGAGGAATCCAGTGTTTCCCAATCCGGTCTCTGAGGACCCACAGACAGTCCATGTTTTTGTTCCCGGGATTTGGGAGGGAGCAAAAAGGTGTACTGTCTGGCAGGGAGGTAGCAAAACTGTGGACTGTCTTTGCGTACCCAAGAACCGGATTAGGAAACACAGTCGATATGTTATTTAAAACATGATGTGGTAGCCATTCTGTGGCCATAGCAACAGAGCGGTCCGCTCATCCCCTGCAGGCCCTGCTCAACCAATCAGCTGCCCTGCTGTCACGAGTTTGCCGGCAGGGCTGGATCGGGAGTCGCCTCCGTACCTCGCCCATGTGGCCGGCTCTACCCAAGATACCAGTGTTCCTTGAGAATGGGTCCAAGGTATGGAGGCTCCCCCCACCTCTGGGTCTGCAGGGCAGTGAGCAGGTGGCAACTAGGACGTTGGGGATGCTGCCCAACAACAGCTTCCCTGCCCTGCTGGGCTCCAAGGCATGCAAGCGCTGTGTGGTGGTAGGGAGCGGTGGGGTCCTGTACGGCAGCCAGCTGGGTGCTCACATTGATCAGTATGACATCATCATCAGGTGAGAGCAACAGGCTGCTGGCGCCCTGATAGCATTGTGCTTTAAAAGCACACAGCTGGTATTTCTCACCACAGGTCACTTCTCTAAAAAAGCAGGAGGATCTGTCTGAAGTTCCTTTTTCATCCTAACAGAATGAACAATGCCCCAGTCTTTGGCTTCGAAAGAGACACCGGTTCCAGAACCACCATCCGCATGATGTATCCAGAAGGGGCTCCAGACTCCTCAAGAGAGTATGAAGGCACTGTTATAGTGGCTTTGGTGGTCTTCAAGAGCTTAGACTTGAAATGGCTCATGTCTGTGATCACCAGGAAGCCGCTGGTGAATTAATCGGCTCTCTAGATCACAAGATCCCATGTACGCATACAGTGATCAACAGTTCAAATCATCCATTAATTGTTCGAGCAGAGCAGTCAGGAGACCTTCCCAGACAGCACAAGACAAAAGGCAGGAGGGACCTTGGGGGGATGCCCGTCCATCAAAGAGCACATACACACACACACATACACACACACACATACAATCATACAATACAGGCAATATAAGGACACCAGCTAGTCTTTGAAGTACAAGAAGCAATCTGCATATGCATACTTCATACTCATCACATAACGTCATACTCATTACGGTACTAACCAGACAGATGTTTATGAGCTTAGAAATGGCATAGTGGAAATTAGAGTTTTTCATTTTCATAAAGATTCACAGGTCTCTTCGTAATGGCCAGTTCCTTTATGCTAACAGTGACTTTCTACCCCAGAACTGGTGGTCCAAGCTCTGGTTCTGGCGGAACGTCGTGGAATCCATCCCTCTGAAGCCGGAAAACTACCGGATCCTCAACCCTGAAATCATGCACCAGACTGGCCTGCAATTACAGCTGTACACCAAAACTCAGAAAAAGGTCACTTCCCCCAACACCTCTTAAATGTCACAATGTAACCAGTCTGCAGGAGTAGACAGTTATTTATTTAGATGAATATGTGTCCCACCCCCCCTGGCAGACGGTGCCGACGTTGGGTGCCAGCGCCGTGATGGTGGCCCTGCAGCTGTGTGACGAGGTGAGCTTGGCTGGCTTCGGCTATGACCTGCAGCATCCCCGGGCCGCCCTGCACTACTACGAGGCCCTTCGCACGGACGCCATGCAGGCTCAGCTGGTGCACGACATCAGCGCTGAGACCAGGTTCCTGAGGAAGCTGATGAGGACTAAGGCCGTGCATGACCTCACGGGGGCGCTGCAGGGAGCACCTTGAGGAGGAAGACTGGAACCCAAGGCTCTCAGTGGTCCAGGGGCCCTTTATTGGAAGCCTGGATTGCACACATCCAAGAGCTTCCAGTTAACAATTAACTCAGACCCAAGGACAAGTCTTGTGTGAATAGATGGTTGTATGAATGGAAGAGCATTAAGGGTAGCTTATGTCTGGGTTCATGTAACATCTGTGTACAGCAGGAGAGAATTCAAGAAGGAAGTATAGTCAGAGCAGAGATGGAGGTCTTTTGAAGATGGCAGCAGGTCTGCTTATAAGCACTGTGACATGCAAAAGGGGACGGAGTCCGGGAAACAGTGTGTCTGTGTGTGTGCCGGGGAAGGAGTAGCTGAGGAGTATCACCACAGCAACACAATGCTCCATTGCAGCACATGTGGAGAGTGCAAACACAATAATCCCGCATTTTGTCTAATAAAACTGTGCACAAAAAGGACTGAGCAAACAGGACTTCTTTAATTTTGTCCGTAGCGCTGTCATTCTGTTGATGACCTCCAGGAGGCGCTGTGTCTGAGCCTGCCTTGCCTTCCTTAAGCGCAGGATCTGAGGCTCTTTTCTATTAGAGACTGCAGGTTGTTTCGGCTCATGAAACTCCCCTGGAGCTCTCAATGACGCACACCACTTCCCCTGGTGGCTCTCACAACAGCGGGATGCGGGATGGCTCCCACAGCTTACAGGCCAGCTGGTAGCAGTGCTGGAGGATGCATTCGTTGGGGATGACGCCCAGGTGGATGGTCAACAGCTCATAGCACTTGACTACCTCTGTCTGATGGTTTTTAGTGTAGTACCTCAGCAGTCTCCTGTAGAGGGCGACACACAGGCAGTCAATCAAGGTGGCATGCAGATATTAGCAAATAATGGGCACAGCCACCAGTGAACAGTACTTGTAGTAATCCCAGGCTAGCATCCCTACGGGGGCACAGTCATCTGACAGGACCGGGGGGTCGACCACCTCCAGCTTGTAACCCTGCAGAGATAGTCAACATGCTGCTGTTCACTCTGGCTGCCTGCTTGAGGCTTGTATGATCACAAAAGCAGAGCACCACATTGCAGGCATGTTTGTCATTTTCACAGGGAAGCGCTCCAACCATGATCAAAATAAATGAGCTGGAGGAGAAATTTAATGCAGAACGCATAAAGATTGCACACAAAGATTCCACATGCCTGTTCGGAGCTGCTGTTTGCAGATTTACTCAAACACACCATTCACCGATCTTTCACGCATGATGTAAAGCTCTTGACCAGACCAGGACGGAATGGGTCTGAGAACCAGTGCAGCACGTACCGTCTCGCTTTCCACCCACAGGAAGTAGCAGCAGTAATAGTCGCCGTCCCTGAGGGTGACGGTGGTGTAGCCCTTTTGCAGGTAGCGCCGTGCAGTTCCCACGCAGCTCCACACCTTGCAGAGAGTCACAAGGCATCCTCTGTCTTATTTAATTATTTAATGTAAAACAACATCTCCACACTACATTCAAGGTTACAGCAGCCGAATCCCTCTAGCTTGAACCTGCTACGTCCACTGAAAGTACTTCCCCAGCGGACCCCACACCCAGCTACCCCCTTAGGCCATCTAATAACTGATTTTTTCCATTACACATTCTCATTCATTGAATTCTCTTTAGTGTTTTTCCCCCATTAAGAAAAATAAACACCAGTGAAAACAGTATCAAATAATATCATAATAGAGAAGAATGTATCCAGCAAGTTGCTACAACTTTTATATATTCTGTAGGATGGGAGAGACCAAACAAGGAAAAGGGATGTCTGCAGACATGAGGCTGACCTTGTTTTTAATAAACTGCGCCAATGGCCCCTTTCCCAACTCTGAAATGGAATGGTCCGTAACACTAAGGGATGGTGCGATCATCTGGCCTGTTGTGCGGTCCACATAGATGAAGTGGACCATGCCGGGGAACTCCTCCAGATACGTTACAGTGGTGTTAAGGACAACGTAGTATAACAATACAGCCCCATCAACCCAACGGCCAACCCTGCAGAGTTAGGTGGTGATACTCAAGACTGGCTGTTTAATATCATATTTGAGCTGCAGTTTTTCTTCACAGGGTTCAGGCGGCTCTGCACACAGGCAGGATATGACACCATAGTGACGTTCCTTCTGCTCTTCACCAGCAGGAAATCCTTCCAGTCCAGAAGCTGCTCTCTGGGACAGTTAGAAGATAGAAAAATACAAGATCTTCACTTCATCTCTCTTTATCTTTACTAGCCAGCTAAGGAAGGGCTGCTGCTCATGTCAGTATGCCAGCCTCTGAACCTGAACCTCTAGTGGGCGTCCATGATGATGCTCTGTATAAAAACAACAGTCCATCCATCCATCCATACATCCATCGGATCAGCAAAGAGGAGGGAGACAGTACGCACTGCACCATGAGCCGGGCTCGCTCCTGCAGACTGGGGGCCAGGCGCTGGCAGTCCCTAGACCCATCTGCTACAAAGCACTGCCTGTACAGGTTACACAGCTGGGTCTTCATATTCTGGCAATTGGGCAGTAGTCTGCAAGCAGACAGGAATCAGCATACAGTACGAATATCACTGGCCACTGGACAAAAAGCACCCAAATGTTACTCACTCTTTACTAACTCCTGGTCCACCTCTGGAGAAAACCTTGTTTTTGAAATCATTCCACGTAACCTATAGAATACCGAGGTGCAGGAGTTGTGTTAAGCAGACAGCCTGTGACATAAATGATCCTAACAGTGCCCTTCCTCAATCCAAAAGTAGCTATCCAGTAAAGGCAAGTGAACACTAGCATGACCAAACTGAATCACAAACAGGCGGGCGTCGCGTGACGGCACTCGCCTGCACGCTGCTGCTGCCCAGGGCTCGTACAAACTTGTCTATCTTGCCGCGGAGGTCATGCAAGGAGTGCTGGCTGCGGGGAAGAGCCGCCCCAACCTGCAGGTCACTCAGCTTCCTCTCCAGCTGAGTGAAGGTCTCCAGGAAGCAGTAGACTGACACAGCCACCTGGCAGTTGGGGATCTGAGGGTAACAGAGATTAAAAATTAAAAATTAAAAATCAATACAGAATTACGAGTCCTGAACTCCTAGAACTGCAGATAGGACCAGCTTACTGTGCCAAAACCTTTGGTTTACAATAAGTAAGAAATTCCCTCTTAAGGCACCTTTGTCAGCAGTACCAGTGTGATACCAGGCCACAGAGGCAGGCAGTACATGGAGTGCGGCATCATGGGACAAAAGCCGTCTTTCAAAGTAGCTTCAAGGAAGACTCTAGAAGGCATGGCAGGGTCCATAGGTGGTGCTTCTAAGGTCTGTAAGCTGTCCTCTGCTACCTGAAATTAAAGCCGCTTTTCATAAAAACATGTCCGGCGCAGATCCACACCAAATATTAATTCATGCCGGAACATCACTGATTAATGTAAGTGAGGTGTAAAAATCACAGTGATATTCGCGTGACAAAAGACGGGCAAGTTCACCTGAATGTCAGGGTCGACAAACTGAAAGACAGGAACGCAGGCCTGTTCTGCACCTATGGACAGAGAGAACATAACACTCAGCGCACCCAGGAGCTGTCAGACAGACAGGCAGGCAGGCAGGCGAGTGACTGACAGGCAGGCAGGAAGTCTGACAGGCAGGCAGGAAGTCTGACAGGCAGGCAGGTGAGAGACAGACAAGCAGGCAGATTGACAGGCAGAGAGACAGACCAACTGACAGGGTCTTACCAGATTGCCTGCCAGTGGGGGATGGCTCTGGAGTGTAGAACACGTCAGGTGCTGAACTGTTCTGAATGTCCTAGAAAAAGAGCAGCGAGGGTCAGGGAACGTCCAGGTGCATCAACATGGATACCCGTGCAGCCACAGTCACCCTAGGGCTCACTTCTGGGCTCATGTCATCTAGGTCACTGTTGCTGGGATACTGGTTCTGCACCATCAGAATCAAGGCCAGTAGGTCCGAGGAAGTGAGAGGGCTGGCACTGCGGCTGCAAATGAATTAAGCATGATGGAGACAATTAGCCCATAAATGTAAATGTGCCCCCACAGCCTGGTACAGGGGCTGGGGAGTTACCTAGAGTAGAAGGCCAGGAGCTTGGTGTGCACCAGGATGAAGGCGTGCAGGACTTCCTCCCCTGCTCGCTCCGCGCTGCTGTTGATCGTCTGAACCAGCCGACGCTCCAGGAACTCGATGCACTGCTCACAAAGCGTGGGCTGGATCAGCCTCTCCACAGCCTGAGAGAGGCGCACACAATGAGCCACCACTAGCAACCAGCAGAAGCCAAACAGCTCACAGGTGCAACCAGGCCCCAGACGGCACTTCCTCAATCACCAGCCTGTACCTCCACCAGGAAGCTCTGGTCCTGCTCTCGCAGCCGACTGTAGGTCCCCAGGAGGCTTTGAAACTTCCTCCACAGGCGATTTCTTTGATCTGTATCATGGGGTCGGAGTCTGGGGGTGCAGGCAATAGATTAGTAACTTTGGTTTCTTGTACAGAACAACACAGAAAAAGTTAAGACAGACATCAGGGTACAGGAAGGGGCTGCCATTATTTATAGCTTGTTACAGCCAGTGTAACAGAGGGACGAAGTCGACCTGATTTACTAAAAGGTCTATTTAATCTCTGACATAAAAAAGTGAAGGAAGCCAGATCCTGGAGTGCTAAGCCACAGTTCTTTAAAACCCCATCTGATTTCAGAGTCAAGCACAGAGAATGAGCACAGGTCAAAGGTATTTCCAGCACTGCCAAGAACACGGCTAAATGCTTCCACATGTATGAAGCCTGTCATACTCTCTCCTCAGCAGGGAACTGCTGAGTGTCACCATCCCAAAGTGAACCTCCGTCAGTTTCTTCATCACATATATTTTCCTCTTCAGGTCTTCCTCAGTTTCCTCACCGTCCCCATTTACAGCAATGTACAGACAGTCTTCAAACTGGAAAACAAAAAGCAACGGGTCGACCTGGCAAACGAGGCTGTCTTGAAACCGAATGGGACTCCCCAGTGGGCTGAGATAATGCACCTGACGGAGAACGTAGACACGCTGATCCTCTGTGCTGAACGAGGTGTAGCTGTCTCCCATCCTGTCGATCATGGTGCTACAGGAGATGATGATGGGGGCAAACAAAGTGTTGATGCTGTCTTCAAAAGCTGGAGGCTGTGGACCAGAATGGCAGAATTTGCTCTAACTTAGGGTCCACTGATTATTTATTGTGGATAAAGAGGAAGATGACATTAAGTACCGACAACCGTTGATAAAAAACTGACCAAATTAATTTAAAGAAATAAGTGATATAACAGACTGTCGGTGTCCCTACCCTGCCTCCTTCTTCCTGGGATCCTTCATATTGGTTGCGAATGCTCTGCTGAAAGTGTGGGTCAGCCCAATAGAAGAGAACTTCTGCACTCTCACTTGCGATCAGTAAGCACTTCATCTGATTAGAACGTCAGAAAAAAAGCGTATATCCCTCTCAGAACCACCTTGTTCTCATGCCTTGGTATTCACTGTGGATCAGGTCAAGCCCCTGGATCCCAAGGCAGACGTTAAAGCGTCATGTGCTTCAGTATATATGGAGCTGTATATTAAGGGAGACAATGTAATAACCAGTGTTGGGGAAGTTACTCACAAAAGTAACTTCCCCAATACTGACAATAACACAGTTTACATGGGCTTCGCTTTTGCTAAAAGCTTTAGACAACTCATTGCGCTTAGATTACGATCTACAAATCGTATTCGAAAAGATAGTCGTAAAAGGCAATATTACGAAAATACACGACAAAGTAAGAGCACCGTCCCTACTCGGATTCACAGTATCCGAGCAGAGTGATCTCTCGTAATCCCCGCCTAGCTCACATGCTTCGTCCCATGACCACTGCGTGCCACTGCTCGCTAGTTTTCCAACGTTACAAAGCGCACAGTAAACTACATCTAAACAGCTAAGGAAAATGTTATGATGGGAACGCAAAGTGTGCAGCTTACGCTTTTTGGAAACGCCACTTGCACTGCCTGTCGCGCTGTTACCCTGATGTTTTTGCCCAGGCGACCGATCCCCTTTCTTGGCACTGCTCAAAAGGGACACGGGAGAGTCTCTGTACCCTGCAGCGCTTCGTAGAGTCTCAGCTTTTCCGCTTCCGCGTATCCAGAAGCATGGCAGAACAAAATATCAACAAATGTCTTGAACTGTTGACGCGGGAAATAGTATAAGATTCAAAGGCCCCAATTAAATCTGTTTTTCTCATTACTAGCTGAAGAGTGTAACTAATTAAGATACATCTACTACTATTTACAGCAACAAAAAAAAAATCTGATAGTTGATATTTTCAATAAGGAAACGTTTTCTTCTGTACTTTGACCAACCAAGTTCAAACAACGCATTAAAACTGGGTTTATATTATACTAGGAGTAGTTGTTTTTAATTGCATTTGTTCATATTTTCTCTTATGCTTGCGAATGCCAGTAAATGCCGTTAGTTACACATGCGACTTGCATTAGTTAATAATCATGTGTGCTTTGATAATTTATGTGAATATATATCCGTTTACTCGGCCGTCGTAGCTAATATATCATGCATTTCAAAGCTGTACTGAAATGAATTTTCTTTTGGAAAGATTATTTAAAAAGGTATATAAGAAAACAATAAAAAAGGAAAAAGCAAGATAAAACCACCGAATTTAAACAATATAAATAATGAGTGTTTTTTGTGTGAAAAACTGAAACTGTCATAAAATAAAATGTCAGACATCGGTTTAATTCAAGACAAACAGCAGAAACGAACAGAACCATAGCAGTCAATTTAGCATGAAATAGGTGACGTCAACTGTTTGTGATGTGCATCAGCTGCTGTGCGCCAGTGCGAGGTAGTGCGTCACCCGCTGTGCGCCAGTGCAATGCAGCGCGTCAGTGTGTGCGCCAGGGCGGGGCATTATGTGAATCGGTATACAGCACTCCGGTTTAGAGTACTGTGTGCTCACTTTGGTGAATTTACTGTTGCAATTACTTATACTAAATCGTGTTTCATGATTAATCATACAGATATACAGTAGTACTTACAGTGATACTCATATTCGATAGTTTAATTGGATTCCATACTGGCGACCAGTGGGCTTATTTGTACAGGGTACATCGGGATCGTTGTTAAATGTTTGCGCACTGTTTTTTCTTCAGTTCTAGGTTTAAAATGAATGCTGACTTAACAGATACACAGATGTGAAGAGTCAAATACCATGAAAGGTAGCACATAAATATTAATCAACAACACCACTGTTTAATTCGTTAAAAGGAAATTCCGGAGTCAGATATTTCAAATTACACAGTTAATGCAATCAGTCAGTCCGGAAGGCAACACTCCAGTACGCAAGTGGGAAAACAGCATTATGCTGACTTTCTCTCCTCTTGGGGTAAATATTTAGGTTTTTTTAACCTTGCAGTGGTCATATTGTCTATGTTGCCAGCAAGAATCCAGCACTGTTAGTCATCCACGAATTTTCTCGACTCGTTTAGAGGGGGGACACGCACATAAGCCCTATTGGAGCTGACTACTGTATACGCTATGTAAACATCATGAAATCCTCCATCCTGGCCAAAGGGTGGAACAGGCCTGTACGTTCCAAATGGGCTCTGAACATAAACACTTTCACGCAAGGTTTGGTTACAGTTAACATAGCTGAGGCAAACTTGTCACGCAAAGGTACCTTGACTTTATACAGACCACTAGGCTAAAGGAAGACTATGGTTGGTTTTAATGGGAAAAGTAAAGTAATTATGACAGAAAACAGAGAATGAAACTTATTTCTGAGCTCCTGTACTGTAAGAAGGAGCATAATTGTAAATAACTTGTGACAGTAAGTTAGCATGAGCATGCAGTAATTATTCCTGTGAATGCTGAATTTCTGCTGATGTTGCCTGACTTCAGTAAGCATTGGGGCCATGGTTTTGTTCATGGTGGGGTTAGGGTTACAGTCAGGGTTAGCGGTCGTTGGAGAAAATCAAGAAATAAATCCTAAACAAAACTGCGAAATGTGGGTAGGTTTCTTAACTATACCTGTAAAAAATTACAATGAACTACAGCTCTCAGGTGAAACAACAGAAACAGAAGTATCATTTAATATAGGGACAGTGCCTTGAACACTAATATTCTGCTTAGTGCATTGGAGTCACTAATTGGCATTCATGAGTGGATCACCATGATGCACCTTTGATGCAATAGGGTTTACTCTCAGTGCAAATATTGCCTTGATATTAATAAAAAAAATTGAGATGCTAAAGATCAGGATGTGGCACCAAAGAAGAAATATGGTGTGAAAAATCTAGAAGTCTGTTTACAAGTCAGGTAAGTTCACTCTCCAATTTTATTCATCAATTATATGGCACAGCATACACTGGCTGATTCTCTATATTTCGCTACATGAGCAACCTCTGAATGAACAGTATAGTAGTTGTGTGGCTGACCGTAGGGCCATAAGCCTCAAGGTCCTAAGCACAGACTAAGACTAAGTCTTAATCTTTTGTGCATGATACTCATGATACTGAACAGGAAATGTCTCAATGAGGCATCCATTCTCCAGTGGTCTGAGAGGTCATGCACTCACACACAATCTCACATTATAGGTAATTTAGAGATGCCACTTTCCCCAAACCACATGTGTTTGGACTGCCCAAGGGAAACACACACAATGGGGCAGACACTATACTGTCCGTTATTTGAAAATCTTGGTGTAAAACTGCAGGGAAAGCAAGACCCTTTAATGGAACACAACCCCTAAGTAAACTGTGTGAGTGTTCCTGGACTCTGTAGTCGACTCGGGTAAATCCAGTTCAAGACAATAAGAGAATGACCCCTTGTGTGTGTTGTTCTGCGGTCACCCCCACGATTCCCTCGGACCTGCTGCCATTAAAGCCCATTTTGCTTTGCATTCAGACACAGAGACTGGGCTGGCTGTCCTCCCCTCTCCTGACTGTGCCCAGATACTGGGAATGAAGCAAATAGCTCCAGGCTTACCAGCGGTGAATGTTTCCCATCAAGACCAGTTCACGACATTGCCCTGACAAGACAATGCTCTTGCTGGCCACAACAAAGCTTACGCCCAGCTGGCAGGCACATCTGCTGGGCCCCGCACAGCCCCTCGCTTCCTGGACGGACTCCCGCCCTCTGTGATCCCTCCAGCGTCGGCCCTTTGAAGGCCAGTCAGCCGATCCATGCTCAACCTGGTGGGACATAAAGCTGGGGCTTGGGTTTCTCTCCTCTTTGTGCGGCAGCACAGGTATAAATCAAAGTGCACTCGGGGTCTTTCATCCCGGCACTCCCACCCTTGAACATGTGTGCTGAACAGCTCCCTCGGCAACTGGGTGCTTTTACAGACCCATGGAGGTACACTCGCTCTAATGGTTCATGTCGGCAAAAGACAGCATCTGACTGGGTTTGCTGCTGAACAGGTGAGGAAGGTAGGACCTTTTAAACTAGGACCATTTAGCTAGTTCAGTTTTTTCATCAAATACACTCAACGTCTGTGCATCAACCTTGAGCACAGCAAACGCTGAACAAAAGATTCATTTTCAAACTATCAGTAAACAGATCAATGACTGAGTGGTCTTCCATGTGGCAGGCTGGTCATACATCTGACCACTGGTGACAGCAATGTGTAATCTTTGCAAGGAAACACTGCCCAAGAATAACTTTATTATTACTGTGTACATTTTAATGTCTGGTCTTAAAAATTCCACAATAAAATAATGTCATTCAAAATATGCACAACTCCATATAAACAAGTAAAACAGTCAGAAGTCAGACATTTTGGGCGATGCCACAATGCAGTCATTACTGTAGCCTCACGTCCCCTGCGAAGGGGCCACCAGCAATGTAACATACTAGGCAACGGAGGCTGCGGGATGCATATACTGTGCAATATTCTGAGGACACCAATTATAGTGATGACAATAAGATCTCCATAAAAAATATTCATACTGACACATTTCCATAGTTATTTCAACATGACTCAGCCTTCTGTTTGAGTTCCACATTGTAGCATTGTAACATCATTTTGTTTTAATCTCTTCCACAATATTAACAATAAAATACTAATTACATACACATATACTTTCATTTAAATTAAAATATATGTAATAAAAACATTTAAAGAACATCTTTCATCTACATGCTTTTATATACAGTTCATATTTCAAATAGGATGACACAGAAGCTCTAGAACTCTGTACAAAAATATTTAGCTGTAAATAAGTCTCATTTCCCTCGAAAGCTAGCAGCACTAGGCAAACCGCTGGCCCGTCATCTGCAGCCGACAGCCAATACTGAGCCAGACTCAGGGATGCCACACACTAATGTCGCTCCTCGCTGGTCCTGCGGGTGGTTGGCCATTTCCAGCTGTTTGCTTATCCCACGATGTGATACATATATAGACGCCCGCAATGGTCTCGCCCACAATTATTTATGGAAACAGCAATGTTACCCAGTGAAGGAGAAGCTGCCTTCGTCGAGTACTTTAGCGCTAACTGGGTCATACCGTTTCTTCTGCGTCTTGCCACCTCAGTGCCCCCTGCCTTACTGGACCTCTGGCTGCCTTTCCCTCAACGGTGTCTCAGTGCAAGTCTGGGAATTTTCTCTGCCACTCATGCATCTTTGAGAAGACAAAACATAGCCATCACCACTGTGTTGCTAAGTGCATTTATACTCTTTCATTTCTTTTCTGTCAGTCACATTTAACCTCATATTAAAGGCCTGTCCCCTGCCTCTTTTTCCATGGCTTCAGTCTGGTCTGTTCTAAGCCACACAGCAGGATCCTCAAGTTGAGACCATACTGCTGCCTTGGAGGTTGTGTAAAGACTTCAGTCTGCCAATAAAAAGTACCTAAAACAGACCAGCACTGTAGCTATTAGGCATGTAAAGTAAGGTGACAGCTCTTTTCCAAGGCAAAGCCTAGATATATTATATGGGGATAAAGAGAGAAAATGGGGCAGTTGGTAAACTGGCTGCCGGTTCCCCTGGAAACACTGTGCTGGCTCCCTGGGCTGATGATCCCCTCCCTCCCCTTTGCAAAGGTCCTCTGAGGGACACGGGGAAACGGGTCAGTCTGGACGCCTCACGGCTGGAACGGCAGCAATCACTTCAGTAAGCTTTTAACTCAAATGCAGTCATGGTACGGCTCTCGCCAAACTGACATACAACAGGATTCTGCGGTTTCTGTTTCTGTGGAAAGGAGAAGGTGAACCACATTGGAATGGTTACATTTGCAAAATTACTGGAAATGTTTACCATAGAATTCATCAACAACAACAGATTTGCCGCAAAAGAAATGGCCAAAACAATGGGGAGATTTTCAGCTGAACTGAAGACATAACCCGAGGCTGTAACAGAATTTTCACACCGTGTTATTTGTCCTTGAGGAGGCCTTGCTGCAAGGTGAGAAAGGGCGATCGCTGTGGCCCCCGATAAGCCTTCACTTCCTCCCATGCCAAGAGCGTGGCCTATCTGCGGCAGGCATATGCGTTGATGTTCTTGATAACGAAGAAGCCGATGGCCATGGGTGGCATGGCGATTGTTCGACCTGCCCGGAGCGTTTGCGGCTTCAGCTCTGGGAAAGTCTCGTCGTCCAACATCACCAGGGGCTCCCCATTCAGCTGCACGGACCTGCTGACAGGAATCACTGGCAGTCACAGTACAATACAGGCACACAGATAACTGCTAACACAACACTGTGCTCCTTGCCTCTGTCGGTTGTTCACTGGGGGGCGCCATAGTTACACTCTACTCAAGAATGAGGGAGCTTAATGTCTTACAGTACCACTGCATTCCACACTGCAGAGGCCTTTCCTGATATTTTACTGTCACATTTTAGCCAAATTTCTACTCATTTGGACTGTACAGAGTTAAGCTGATCTGTGACTCACTATTTTTATACACGTAGCATTTTTGTTTATTAAATGAGCACTGATATACTGTTTGAGAAAGTAAAGTTTTTCGCAAGTTGTTTTCGTATTTGCTAGTAAAGAATGGCGTAATCAGAAGATACCTCATGAAACATGTGGATTCTGGCTATGAAAGCTTCCCCTCTCATGCACACCAGCCCTTGGAGGATCACCAGCGCTTGCAGGAGCAGTGAGCGCTGCAGCTGCTCGCTGGGCTTCCTCCAGGCGCGCTGCTGTGTGCATCTTTCTGCAAGTGCCCTTGATGAAAGCAGGTCGCAGAATGTGGAATACTTGAGCGCCTCACCATTTTTTCCAGTGTATGTCTTCATATTCACAGACTAGTCAACCAGATCAGAATAAATCCGCTTTAGAATGTGTGAAGGCTTCAGACATATTAGTAATAAAACTGTCCTTGAAATAGCACCTTTCGTTGTAATAGGAGGTTCCCTCTCTGACTTGCTTCTGCATCCTACCTCTATCTTCTGACTTGTATGATGGATACAACAGCCCGGTCCTACCTGGGACCCCCAGGCTGAAAAGATCACAACATGCTGCCGGTCTCATCTTGTGGACCTGGAATTCTTCTGAAGCACACTGTGATACGCTGCGATGGTGTGACATGGCATGCCTCTAAAGCAACGCCAAGGCCGTTTGTTGATCTTCCTAACAGTCTTTTTCTGCAAGGATTTATGCTTGCGAGTTCAAAGCGATGAAGGAGGTATGTAAGCACACTGTGCATGGTGCCGCGTACAGAGAGAGGAGTTTGCATTTCCTTTAAATATGATGGAAATTAAATTAAACTCTCCTAATGGTTCCATATGTCTGCGCTGGAACGGCAATACTTACAGATGTGGGTATGTGTGTGAGTGCGGGGGGACCTGACAAGGAAACCTACAGATCAACAATGGAGTGTTGGAAACGAAACTGTTTTGCATCTTGAGCTTTTCTCTTACTGTCAAACGCGCAGATTTTAAACATTACCGACAACAAGAAAAAACATCACATTCTCTAATTTACTGATGTAATACTACTGCCAGTGTAAAACATTTCAGGAACAACAGGTACAAAGCCTTTTGTAAAAGATTGTGTTCATAAACACACAGCATGACCTATACTGTATGCTTTCAGTGTTCACAGCTCTCAGGTGCCTGTAGGGGGTGCTAAAACAGCTGTGAAGACCTCAATAGAGAAGCCGTGTTAGTGTTTGTATAAGAAGTCGGTCACTTTGGACGGGCTCCTGTAGTCTCAGAGGAGTCTGCCCAGCATGTACACACTTCTGAGACAGACAAGCGAGAGACAAAACATAATGCTAGTTCTCACTAGGCCAACAGCATGTGTCCTTGGTTTGCCACACGGTAACGATTCCATGAACCTGCCCCTGATTGGCTGTCTCCTGATTCATGACAGCTTGTGTGTAAGTTTCTTACTCACCTAACACGTTTTCATCCTTCCTGTACGGCATCAGAACATTACATTCCTCAAAGACATCTTTTTATTGAACTTGATCTTTTTTAGTTCTCACCAAGACAAAAGTTTCTGTTTATATAACTTTTAACTGAAAATCTTTTCAAGATGTAAAGAGCTTCATGTTATGCCAAAAGTAACGACTAAAAATTCTCTATGTACAAGCTAAGATTGCAATGGACTTGAGCTTTTTTGGGGCATTTTTATGTTGCTGAAACTTCATACATTTGAAATGTTTACTGACAAAATTCTAAATTTAAATCCTTACAACATGTGTGTAGTGGTCAAGAAACTGGACCCATATCCAAATGTTAAAATGGGTAAATATAAGCTAACATCTAAGAGTTTTCGATGTTATGATGTGGAAGTTTTAAGCAATGGAACATTTGAAGTAATTGGTTTTTTATCTGGTAAAAACACATAAATATTTTAAGTAAAATGTAATGTTAATTTGTTGATTTAATTTGGTTGTAGGAAGGGGGCCTTCAGTTTGTAAAACCGCCAGTGATTTCCTTTCAGCTGCTTTTGATATGATACAGAAAAGGTTTCGTGTAGTGACCAAGCAGAGAGGTCACAGCTGGCTATGGGTCTGTTCCTGGGAGCTCAAGCAAGCCTGCAAAGGAAACACAGGATGGTTCACGCATGGTGTCTGAGTACCTGCATGCCGTCTGAGTACCCGCATGCCATCTGAGTACCCGAGAAACAGCTTCTCCGCCATGGTGACAGAAATGACTTGAAATACTACCTTCAACACAACAGGACATTATCTCACTTTAATTTGGCACTGTTTTATTGCCCATTCAGCAAGGGCACCATGGCGCGGTCAGTATGTGGTGGCATCTGGGAGCCGCAGCTTGTTAATCGCCGAGATTTAGCTGTGGAATGATGCCCTGGAGGGAGTACAGCAGACTAATCGCTGAGGACCAACACGCATCAATCATCCAGTTTATTAATCAAGCCATGAGAGTTGGTCTGGCATTTCTGGATAAAATTGCAGCACACAGAAGTGTCACGTGCCTGGGGCACTGGTGGCTGAAGCCCCAAATGAAGCCGAACAAGCTGCGATTATATGTTTGGTTCAGATATTTTAGTGCAGGGCTGCGTTTCCCAAAACCTCCATAATGCTACAATAATTGTAACTTCAGAGTAAGAAAATGCGATATGAGGACGATATGAGGTACCTTGGGCAGATTAGCTCTCTGGGCTAAACCCCTGATGTCTTAAGATCCTGGCAGCGCCCCTGGTGGCAGGTAAAAATTACTTATATGCAGTATATGCAGTCAAACTTAAGAAAACAAGCATATATGAATGACTTTTTTTAGCTGGTCTTATCTGCTATGACTATCTCTATCACTTACAGCATTCACAGAAACTCATTATTAAGGCTACAATCAGTGTATACTTTCCATGATTTCAAGAAGAACTTGGGTGTTTTCTGCGTAGCTGTCCGTCGGTATACATTCTCTAGGAAAACATTATGAGCATTATGTTCATAAAATGAACAGTTGGTGTGACCTTACACAAATCAACATTTCATTTCCTGACACATGTGTTTGGGTTTGGAGATTTTGAGCAATGGAAGGTATGAAGTAACGATATCGTCATTCTGTATATGTTACTGAGTTAACCTGATGCTCTGATTCAACAAGGAAAGCAAAACATTTCAACACACACTAATTCAGCATGTCTGAAGACTCAGATCACGGCAAGATCTACTTGCGCGAGGGCTGTCTCCTAGTTCCGCAATTGACAACGATAACTAACAGTCATGTGGATTGCTGGCTGAATACATTCTTCTTTTCACAGACTTTGCTGTGAATGTCAAAGCAAATCCACTCAAATATTTCAGTAGTGCAGACATGGTGGCTAACACTTGCAATGATGAGAATAACTACTCTATAAAACTGATGAATTCTGTTGTGAAATAACATGCAAAAACTTCTAGAATGCCACTTGTCTCATGCATTGCGCAGTCTTGCTCAACATAAGTGGTTGGGAGATGGACAGATGGATGTTTTATGCATAAATTGCTGATAACATTTAGCTACATACTTATTACATAGTAATAAGTTAATCAACAATGAACCATCCCAGCACCTTCCAACACCACTTATCCAATACTGTCTCATGGGGAGTCTGGAAGCAGTGGAAGAGTGGAGAGGATGCCAGTCCATCACAAGGTACACATCAAGGGCAATTCAGAGATGTCAAACTGCTAGTACAGATTAGCCAGCGGGAACACGAGGCTAGCATGTAAACTCAACACATGTAGAGGGCTGGCTCAGAAAAAAAGCACATTTTACTACATAATAAAGCATTTTCAAACTATACATTTCTGCACCTGATGGTGAGTTGGATTACATTAAATTTAAGAGTCCAGAAACAAGACTCTGAGGAGAAAGGAATATACAGGGATATATAACTTATAAAATACGCAGGTGTTGAGTCATTCTGCCATAAGTATTCAGCCAGGAGTATCATGTGTGTTTATATTGATTAACATCTGGCACTGGTAAGTTATATATGTAAGCTTTCATGCATCTGCATTCCTATCCTTGGGTTCACCTTCAACACCTCAAACATCCAACATGTTTGCAATGTTATCTAGGTCTTACAGCTTAACCAAAACAATAAGCTGAGAGTCTAAATGGTGTGGCTAGCTGACATGTTGACAAGGACATAACTTTGGGTTGAGCATAGCAGGGCGGGTGGGGGGTAGAGGTCTCCATACATTTTATGGGGGTTCAGGGGGTTATATTGGCTGGTTTTGATTATTGGGGGGGTCCTCCATCCCCCCTGCAATTTACACCAATGCATGTAGACAATGTTTGGAATTACAGTGGGAAGCAATAGACAGGGGAACATGAACCAGAGCACCACGCTACTTTCCGTATCATTCAAGCCTTCAGGTGCCTGTAATGTTTCTGATTTAAGCACCATTCCAAGTCTGGCTGCTGTATTTTGCCCACCGCAGGTGTCCCTTTTTCCAGGACAATGCAACAGCACAGGACACAAAGTAAGAGTCGAGTCCAGGTGTCATCAGAGCTCCTCACACGTCAGCCACAGGCCCCACCTTCATCGTCGTCCTCCCGGCTCCCCCAGGCTGCATCCCCCCCCACTCCCCAGGGCCAGAGGAATTTGAGGAACAAGCTAATGGTAACCCCAAAAGGTTGACTTGACCTTGGACTGTACCATTTACTCATAGGATTCTGTCTGTTTACTTTATCTGTATTTTGGCTTTTTGTCTGACAATCCCAAAATATAATCGTGTTTATGTTTGCATTACAAGGAACCCACGGCTTTCTGCCATGTTATTGTAACCTGGGTCCCCCTCCTCTTGTATAGTTTCAGTTCTCATTGTTAGGTCAACGTGTGTGAAATAGGATACCCCCCCCCATTAGTGGCAGAGTTGGATATTTTTTCAAAAAACAAGGGAAGACCTTGGCCATAAAATCAGCTCTTTGTGCCTAGAATTGTCTCCCTGTCTGCCGAGGGCCTTCTCTTCCAGGTAATACCCCCTCCCTCAGATTGTGAAAAAAATAAAGACCTTTCATTCTGTGAAGAAGGCTAAATTCACCAAGTACAATCTTTTTAGGCATTAGTTAACTTTATATATAGCTTATATATAGTCTATAGCATGGCATTCTGGTGCGTTGCATTTGAACTCAGAAGTCGGAATTGCCAACTTCCTAATCGGAAATTTTAACTGGAATGCCCCCTGAAGTTGGAGTTATGGCCTGGAAAGTCAGAGGAACTTCTACAACCCCAACCAGTATTTAAGGTGGCTGCGCCCATCACCAACAGAAGTGAAAGCTGTAGTTATATACTGTCTTATTTGTGTTTCATTGAATTGGTTGTACACACAGCACTCTCCAATCTCTTTCTGTGGGCATGTTGCTATGGTGTTTGTATGTGTAAAATACCTCGTAATGCATTGCTATAAAGTGGTATTGCTAACTGGCTTTCCAACTTATTGTACTGGCCTGTGGTTTACTCAAGTGTGCTTCCTGAACAGCGCCCCCTTTTGACAATGTAGTGTGAGTATTGTTAGCCCATAGCTACAGTGTCTTGGGTCTGCAATGGCCAGGCCAGGCCAGACTGCGCTCACCTGGAGTGGAGGCCCTCAAGGCCCATGGGCTGCAGCAGGTACTGGTGAACGGTCCTGTTACGCAAGGTCCCCGCCAGCTTGATTTTCTTCCGTGATCGGTGCAGGTTAATGATGTAGATGGTTATAGAGCCCCGCATGTAATTGTGACTGGAAGGTAAAACAGGGAGAAATAGCATCTGTTAATAATAAACAAATGCATCATGTATGTGCATGTTTGGCAAGAAGACAGGCAGTGACATAGTCCAGGTTCCGCTGGAATCATTTGATCAAAGTCAGATTTTGCAAAATGCTATATTTCACCAAAAGAGGACAATCTGACACGTAAATTCACCAAATATAGACACATTGTGCACAGTGAAAAGGACAATAGTTCATATTTATACCTGCAAAGTTGTCAGATTTACAGAAGGATCATATTCTTTCCTAACGTATTACAAGCAGTCCCCAGGGTATGAACGAGTTCTATTCCCTAAATCTGTCTTTAAGGCGAATTTGGAGGTAAGTCAGAAAAATAATAATAGAGTACATAATAATAATAATATTATACAGAAATAATAAAACTACATAGGTTACTGTACTATACGCTGAGCCAAGAAACTGCTGAAGCTCAAGCATCACAAAGTTGTGCGTACGTTTCTTAAAAAACCACTGCGCTCAACCCAGATTTTTCATATAATAGGGTTTTTGGCAGTCCGTTGTTAAGTATGAATTGTCTGTAGGTTGGACGTTCCTAACCCAGGGACTGCCTGTACTCTGTGCTACTGACAGAGGCCCGCCTTGTGGCTGTGCATGGGTCATCCGCAGCTTTAAGTGGGTGGCTCTGACTGAGCCTTGATCTGGGGGCAGCGGGCTAAGCACTGCAGCCCTATTAGATAAAGATTAATATGTAGGAAAAGGCAAACACGATAACATCCAAGAGCGACTCTAATACCAGGCAAAGAATAACATAGATGTAGTGAGTACCACATGTTGTCGTGGCCCAGTCAATAAGGACACAGCTTGGCTCCGTCAGCACAGTGACCTCTCACTCCAGTGCTGCCTGATTCACGTCTTTATGCCGCAACATAAAAAATCTTTCATGGGGCACTGTGAAAATCAGATGAAAGCAAAGGCTGCCGTTTTAAAGAATGCGCCACGGTTGTGCACACAGAGAGGCAGTACCTATTGGGGGCAGCCACTCAGACGGAGAGCGGCAAACTGATGCTAAACAGATCAAACAGTGGGGGACCTCGAGCCAGACGATGCCGCGTCAGGGCGCAGAAAATGCATGACGGTGAGTCGCTTTGAAAATGAAGCGGAAGAAATTATGGTGGAGGACAGGAATAAAAAGCCCTGAGTACTAAAAAACGCTGTGCGTTTCAACTGGGGACAGCCAGGGAACTCAGACAGAGGGAGTCCGTCTCTTCCTGTCTGAACTTGGGGGGCTAATGGACCCCGAGGGTGTCCCTGCACTGCCTGCTCCTGGCAAAGGCTTGCTGGCTTTTCCCTCGCGTCTGCTTTCCCTTACCTGCCTTGCACCAGACTTTACTCATTATCCCGAGTCTCTCTCTGAACCACAGAGAACATGCCATCAGGGCATCGTTTCTGCCAACCGTCAGTCTCGGTGAAGCTCTGACATGTTGACATAATATAAGGATGCCTTCTGTTTGTATCACAGCATAAATTTGAACTGTGCTGGTGAGGATAACAATTAGCCATATCCCTGCTCGAGTAATGTAACTGTTAGGCTGGGCTTGGGCAAGGGGGTAGCCCCACCTGTAATGGATAACTGACTGGAGGCGGGGAGCAGGCAGTAAGTCTACTCTGGTGCTGACAGGGCTGCAGCCCAGTGATAACCTTCAAAGGGGACAGTGGCACTTTGTATCTGCCCTTGGGACAGACTGGCCCATTGTATCCCCTGCGGTCCAGATGAAGGCTTCAGCCACTTCTCAGCGCCTCTTTCACATAAGAAAAAGATCCAGCATGCTTGATCATTGATACTAACTTTTATGGGTGCATACTTTGAAAGATGGGGTGTCTGAAGCCCGTTATTTATGTGTTTTTACTATGGGTAGACAGGGCTGTACACATTTAAGCTGCACCACTCTGAGTACAGTCTCAGGTGTCTGAAAGCTTTCAGGAGATGCCTATTTTTGTGTGCATAACTTTGACCCCACACTACCTTGTGAGGGGAACATGCTCCTCCTGTAAGGTCTCAAAGCTCTTCAAGGAATGAAGTGTAATCCTTGACTCCTGTTCGAAGAGGCTGACAGCAATGAGCTCCATCATGTGCGTGTGAAGGACACACGTGTACGTCTTGTCTGACTGACCATGCTAGCTCCATTAAGGCTTGGACAGAAGCAGTACTGCCCCTCTCCAAGGGCCCGACCTGAGTGTGGGGCTCGGTACTCACTTGTTAAAGCTAGTGCAGTGTGCGTAGATGCGCAGCTTGTCCCGGATCACCCGGCCCGGACGGGGTTTCCTCTGCAGCCCAGCCACATGCACCGCCAACACCCTGGGACCCACCAGCCGCTTGAAAACCAGGGACAGCCAATAGTCCTGCAGTAGCACAGAGACACAACCACATGAGCTAGAGTCAGGTACAGCCTGTATGAGCCACTCCCAGAAGACCCTCTGACTAGGGACTCTCTCCCTGGGGGCCGCCTCACTGTGACGCTTCTAAGCCAGGGACCTTCTCTGTGGGACCCCGTATCACTGGGCACCCTCTCCCTGGTGACCCCCTCACCAGGATCTCTCTCCCCGGAATCCCCACTCACTGGGACCCCTTTCCCCAGGGTCCCTCTCCCTGGGGACCCTCTCATTGGGACCCCCTCTCGCCAGGGTCCATCTCCCTGGGGACCCCCTCTCTGAGATCCCACTCACTAGAGGCCCTCTCCCTAAGGACCCCTTCACTGGGACCCCTCTCGCCAGGGTCCATCTCCCTGGGGACCCCCTCTCTGAAACCCCACTCACTAAAGTCCCTCTCCCTGGGGACCCCCTCACTGGGACCCCTCTCGCCAGGGTCCATCTGCCTGGGGACCCCCTCACTGGGACCCCTCTCGCCAGGGTCCATCTGCCTGGGGACCCCCTCTCTGAAACCCTACTCACTAAAGTCCCTCTCCCTGGGGACCCCCTCACTGGGACCCCTCTCACCAGGGTCCATCTGCCTGGGGACCCCCTCTCTGAAACCCCACTCACTAAAAATCCTCTCCCTGGGGACCCCCTCACTGGGACCCCCTCTTGCCAGGTTCCCTCTCCCTGGAGCCCCACTGGCTGGGTGCCCTGCAGGTGTGCCCACAGGCTCGCCGATGAATGACTCCCGATCACGATGCGCTGCAATACAGTCACATGTTGAGCTCTTGGCCCAAGATGCAGCACAGTTTATTTAATCACAGCTGTGTGCTATACAGACAGTCATAATAGTGCATTTTCTGCAAGACTAAAAGGGCAGGACACTGCAGAGGCACCGCTGATGCCGCACATGACGTGCTGCCACCACTCACTCCAGCATGGAGGGGGATGTTTAGTCTTTTTCCAATGCAAACAATCCCATGGGCTCCTCAAGTCTATTACTGAAGGAGACACTTTCTTGGATTAAACAGCGGACTGAATTCGAAAAGGAGAGCATGGAAGCTCTGGGCTGCTGACTGAGGGCCACGGTAACAATAGGGTTCACCCCTCAACACAAAGAGGTCATGTAAACAACCTGAACACGTATCACCAACGAGTTAAATTAACACGGTTTCACAGAGCAGCCATTGTGAACTGTGCTATAAAGACTATGGATAAATAAAACTACAGCTATATAATAAAAAAGATAAACATTCTGGCAAGCTCCAGGCTGCACTACTGGGGGAGAGCCATGAATCAGCTGCCTTGTTTGTGCTGATGAAGTTAGGAGAGCGCAGGGAGACGCACCGACGGAGGCAGCCACGAGCTCCCGCGGAGCCGTGATGGATCGCACAGCTGCTGGGATTCCAGACACGAGCACACGGCGTCCTAACAGCAGGCCATGGCTACAGGAAATGGCCCTTCGTGTCGGCGAGCTTCACCGCAGGCTGCGCAGCCAGGAGACCCCCTCGGCCCAGGTGACATTCCACAGGCGAGCCTGGCTGCGCGTTCTAAAGGAGGGTGGCCACTGCCCAATCAGAGCCGAGCCGAGCGTCTGCGTCCGAACCCGGGGCTCATCTGTTGGCTCCTGATGCTGGGGAGCATAAATCAAAAGTGGAGGGAAGCGGCAAGACGCAGAGAGGACCGACTGCTGCGAAAAATGGAAACTATGACATAAAGGTTAGCATGTAAACATCATGATGAAAACCCGTAAACACAGCATCTATCATTCCCAGCATGGTTATAAAAGGAAACATGTTCTGTTACATAAAAGTTTCTTTTGCAGACAATTTATGTGGCAGTTCACCTACACTATATTGTACATGTCTGATCTGTATCACCTGCACAGCTTCTGATTAAGCTCTTGATTATCTGAATCATGGTATAAGAGGCTGAGAGACGTCTTATAAACAGCACAGGGGAGTCGGCAGTAGCCCTACCTCAAATCATGACAAATCTTATAATCAAGCAAATAGTAGGTATGCAGCACTTACATACTACTTACAATGGTTACACACTGTTTGCATATTTCTTACACACTGCTTAAGCACTGGTTATGCACTGCTTACATACTGCTTATGCACTGCTTACTCACTGCCTACATATTGCTCATACTTCATATGCACTGCTTACACACTGCTTGTGCACTGCTTACACACTACTTACGTACTATTTACATACTGCTTACGCACTGCTTACACACTGCTTATGTACTGCTTATGCATTGCTTATATACTGTTTACACACTGCTTATTCACTGCTTACATACTGCTCACACTCCATATGTACTGCTTACACACTTCTTACACATTGCTTGTGCACTGCTTACACACCACTTATGTACTATTTACGTACTGCTCACACACTGCTTTACACAACTCCTATACAGCCCTGTGCTGAATCTATGAAGGAAGTTGCTTTGTGGAGAATTATTCCAGAGATATGCTGTCCTAGAACAGAACTATGCTGCCAAAATACCAATAATACAGTATAATGTCTTCAGCACTGCTCTGTAAGATTCTAACGTACTGCAGAAAACAGAATGCTGTGATTACTGCTTTTCTAGCTGGCAGTATGTTACCAGTGACTACTGAGTCTTAGGGGGAAATATACTCTAAGATACCTGCAATAATGTCGGCATACATGTTTGATGGCATCTGGAAAACACAGCTTCCAGATGTGCCTTGGCCTGTTCCAAGCCCCCAGCACTTCAAACATAAACGGGTGAGCTCTGGGAGACCACGACAGCAGGTGCCTCGAGGAGAGACCGAGTCCACACCCAGCAATTAAGGTACGCCCTCCTACTATATGGGGCTGTTCAAGCTGTGTGGTTCGGATGTGCCGCTAAAGGAGTGGCAAAGCTCCTTAGCTATAAAATGGCTTCATCAATGCTCACTAGTGACACCAAGAAAGTTCTGTGCAGCTATGCAATAACCCACCTGTACATGAGACCTCGTCAGGCTGCCTTTTCCATTTCTTAGCTAAGAAAAGGCAGAAAATTCTTGGCTCTTCCTTTTAACTCAGTGTCCCACCAAAAGGAGGCAGCGCAGCCCAAAACAGGAAACCCAACTCCTGGTTTCATCATGTGAACCAAGCGCTTTGGATGGGAGAGAAACATTGCCACAGAAGCCGTTAACTGCCCTGCACTCGCAGATCAAAGTGTATGGTGAAAAATTAGTCTGTGTTAAAGATAGGTTAACAATGCACAGGCCCGTCTAACTCGGGGCATGTGTGAAAGTAATGTGAGAATGTGCTGTAAATATTTACACAGCCATAAACATCGCAGCGAAGAAGACGAGAAAGTGCCATGTGACGCGTGCTGAAGCATGACCGTCGAGGCAGAAATGGGGTAAATCTGCAGCTTCATCCTCTTCCGGGGGAATCAGACCTCCGGTGACGTGTGCACGGGTTGGAGATTTAAAGCGTATTGGGAAAAGGGGCGACCTATAAGCAGCATTTCTGGAGCTTCCTAGTAAAAGATGAGGTGTGATCCGCAGCACGTAGAGCTGGGCAAGAATGCCAGAATAAGAGAAACGGAGTGTGATTTTACAGATTGGCGATGTAACCGTATAACAGTCTGTGGCATTTGTTTATCTTAGAAAACATCAAATAAAACGCATAACTTGAAAAGCTTTGCCTGCAGTTTTACATCTGTTTATAATACAAGCAGAAGGAGCATTTTAAAGGCGTCATCAGTGCTGACATGGAATCTTTTACAGATCTGAGTTGATTCACTTACATTCTGTGTAGTGAAGACATATAAGGCTCAGTTATTCAGGAACAGCTGGATAACCTCTTGGTAAAAAGGTGGCGCACCAAAGAAGCCAGCAAGTGTAAAACTATTGTCACTTTTTCCGTCACCAGGTCCCCCTGTCTGCCTTTTCAATGTATTTGGCACAGAACAGATTATTCAAAAATGTTCTACTGTTTTCCGAGGTATATGGCACTAATCATCTGTATTGTAAATGTTAGACTTACAAAAGAAAATTAATAGTCCGGGATTTTCTTGCTTAAATACAACCCTCCTGACAAGTGACCACAACTCGGCAAGTAAACGATGCAGCAGAGTAAATTCCACACTGCCCATATGACGCATTCTGACATCAGTGGTGAAAGCGACACTCTGCATGCATGTATGTGCAAAACAATGTGGCCGCTGCTGAAACCTCACCAGTATCATGTGTCTTTTAATGCAAACCCTGTTATTCTCTGGCGTCCTGTATGCATTGTGCTGCGACACACAGCAGCCTGCTCTTGCTCAAGGACTCCCCTACCAGCATAGCACCTGGGTATGCAGAGTTTCTTTACCTTACAACGATACAGTTTGTAGTCTAGGCTGGGGTCGGATTGTTTACTTCTGTCGTTTTCCATAAAAGCAACATTGCGTAATTTCAGGCAGTGTACTTTCCGTTTGCCAGTTCCACAGAATAAACACTTCCTGAACTATCCTTTAACACAAGATTTCCCACAAAAGACAATAAACGCATGTTTTCGATGAGGGAACAGAACCTGTTAGGCTTTAAAGGGAAACTGCTCCTAGTTCACGCTTAACCCAGAGGCCTGTTTGAGTTTGAACAACAGCATGTGTACTAGACAGGGGACCTACACAGATTTCTCGAAGCCCCTCGCAGACCGGCTCATAAGGATAGAATGGAGAGTCCGACCAATGGGGGAGGAACGTGGGAGGCAGAGAAGGAAGAAATGAAAATGGCAGACGAAGGGGAAACGAGGGCTCAACGGGTCCAGTGGCCGTTCTGGGTGCAGGATTAAAGAAAAGAGACTGGGGTATAAATTTCCTTGCAGTCTGACAGGTTGGGGCTGTTGCGAATTCTCTCAGTGGGATGCCTGGCAGTTTGCAGAGACGCCCAACCATGTTAAAAGCATTGTGATCCCAGTAGGGGGCGATTTTTCCTAGAAAAGAACTCCAAAAAATAACTGGACAGGAGGAGGAAAATGATGCCTTTAAAATATATCGATTATACAACATTTTGAAATGTCCGGAACATGTAGGCATGTTCCAATCAGGACAGAACGGAAATACTGACCATGTCTGCTCAGTGCTGTCTGCAATTTATTTGACACCATTCAGCATCCTGCAGCTATTTCAAAAATTTCTCATGCACACAAAACCATGTCAAAACCGCAAGTGATTTTCTTACTTTAGTTTGGATAATATACAAAAGGTTGTATAATCCATTTTATTTGACTCTTTTTACTCTCATTTTACATTTAAAAATGAAAGCATGCTGATGTTCAAATAAGACGTAGCACACATCTTGTTTTGATGACACAGTTATATGGTGTTATACAAATCACTCACCGGCATGGTTCCACCACATTACCAACAAGCTCATAGTAAAGCAAACCCCTTATTCACACCTGCAATGCCCAAAAAGTGAATGCATTGTTTGCAGCAAATACTAAAATGCCCGGCACTAAAGTGCAGACATTAAAAACCTCCCCACACTCATGTTTTTTTCTACACAATTACAATCAGAAAACAAACAATAAAGATGAACCAAATAAAGGCTTTGAGAGTACACAAAGTGATCGAAGACGTGGCCAAAGCACAGGCCAAGAGCTCCCTATGCCAGCAGACATAAAATGCCTCCCCAGGACCTGGGATGGGGTCAGTACTGGGCCTGGAAGCCAAGGCCTTGTTAAGGTCGATGCTGGAAGGTGCCAACCCCTTGCAGAAAAATGGCCTGTGGCTGCAGCCTCGGTAGACCAGAGGATAAGGTTGCAAATCTCTCAGCGGCTTGCTGTTCGGGGAGAGGGTCCCTTACCCGGGACTACAGACCTGGGGCTAATGTTTCCTGCACCATTCAACACGCTTAAACGGCTTTCATCTGAGCTAATAGCTCCCACGGGAAAAACTCAGAGGTGGCAGCACTGCGGGCTGCAGAAACAGCGGCCGGCGTGAGCCGGAGCTCAGAAGAATATCCTTCACCACTTTGAGCGGTGGGCACAGAGAGCACAGTGAACTCAGTGAACACAGAGGACACAGTGAACACAAAGAGCACGGTGAACAAATGGAACCCAGAGAGCACAACGAATACAGGAAGCACAGTGAACACAGAGAACATAGAGAGCACAGTGAAAAAAGAGAACATAAACAGCACAGCGAAAACAGGGAACATAGAGATCACATTGAGCACAGTGAACACAGGGTACATAGAAAGCAATGCAAGCAGAGAGAGAACAGTAAGAATAGGGTCCCAGCTGCTAGATTCCGGGGATGCAACTTACAGGCAGAGGATTGAAGTGCTGGTCGACGAGGTGGTTATAACCGTAGTCGAAAAAGGAGTGCCGAAGCACAACATCAATGCCCTGCACCGCAGACATGCCCAGAGTATTCAGCCATCTGAACACAGGAAAGGAAAAAACAGTCTGAAACACACACAGTAAAGTGGTGAAAAAATGGATTCTGTAATTCATGTCGTGAAAATAAGTGGAACTGGCTAAGGGCTCTTTCTTGTCTATCAGTAAACTGGAGCAGCGAGAGCTGTGTATGGGGAGCAGCACTCACAGGAAGCCAGCAGCGTACGTGTCAGACAGGTTGCTGGTGCCCAATGCCCAGGCGGGACCGACTCCGCCCAGCCAGACCTTCTTACCGGGAGTGTGTGTCTTCACGACCTGCAGAGACGAGAGAACGAATCGCAGGACAGGAAAGTCAGGAAGCCATTGAGGATGATAATGATGCTTGACTGAACGGCCGCCGTCAAACAGGAGGAAACGCCATCAGCAATGGAGAACACCAATGTGTATCTCCAGAGAACAGGGGGGAGCCAGAAGCAGTGGCGATGTGATGACGTCACTGTTGCCGATAGTGGAGTGACACGCCCACCGATGCACCCAGGCCAGCACTGGCCGCTTGGCCTCAGGGGAAGGCCAACAGCAATGGCTCAGCCTGTTTTTGCAAGTCATGCGGTTGTGTAAGTGTGACAGAGAGCCCTATGACAAAACAGTGTGACTGCTCATTAGCGGGCCACACTGCTTACTGGGGTGGGGGGGCA
>JAODJX010000065.1:12564608-12618956 GCA_026776945.1 Isichthys henryi | reverse complement strand
CCCCCCCCCCCCCCCCCCCCCCCCCCCGCCCCCCCCCCGCCGCCCCCCCCGCGGCGGGGGGGGGGGGCCCCCGGGGGGGGGGGGGGGGTTCAAACCTGGCGACAGGCTGCCTTGTAAAGCCCCTCCATGCTCCAGCGTCACATAACAGATTCTGCTCTCCACCCTCAAAGCACATCGCTCAGCTACTCACGCTTGTTAAGGGCTTCTGACAGGGCGTTTCCCAGCAACCCCCAGGGCAGGAATAATGGGGCAGGAGAGCTAATGAGGGCAAGACAAGCTTTATTACCTCCACGCCCCGGACACACAGCTGTAATTACACAAGGCTGCCAAACACCTCTGGTGCTTGGGGCCAGCAGTAATAAAACTAAAATCCATCCATCTTTTTGAGAGGAATTTTGTGTCCACATTGTATACGTGAGGTTTTGGATGTGGTGCCGTCAATGAGCGCTCTCCTCAGACAGCTCCCTCTCTGTCATCCTGTCCGTCTGCCTACGCAGTGGGGCTGCCTCACCTTCAGCACCTTTCCGATCTGCTCACTCAGCGTGTCCAACAAACGCGTCTTCAGGAAGTCGTCGACCTTCAGCACGCGTCCATCGATGTAGTAGCTGGGGACACAGGGCACACCGCTTAGCATACTGAACTTTGAAAACTAGACCTATTAAAAGAGTAAGAAATATATATTTATATTTATTGACATCTGAAAAGTGTCACATAATCCTTTTAACCAGAGACCATCTCTAAATCGGCTGGCTTAGCATGAGTGTATGAAGTCCATGAAAGCATTGGTATAACAGAACAGAACGAGAATGAAGATGTCTGCACGAAGGGCGCGGCCTGATAGACTTCACTGTTCCTCCAGACCTCGATACCCACACAATTTACAGCTCCGTGGAGACACACCTGAGAAAGTAACAAATCTTCATGATGCCTTAACACTCACTGCAGTGAGAAATCCATCACACTGTCTCGGCGGGCTCACGGACTGATTGGCGGCCTTACAGCTTCCAGAAGAGAGGCAGTAGTGAAATTCTGAGTGGACCTGAACAGGATTGTGCAGCATCACCTCATTTTTGTCTAGGGTAACATAGTATTTGTCCTACTGTCCTGACGTGTTTCAGATGAAACAGCTCTTCGGATATCTGTCTAACACTGTCTATAGTGATAGATAAGATCACATCGTATAGTGAAATTTGAAACAGTTATCTTGGTTCATTTGGAAACACTTAAGCTGCTCAAAGCTGTTGAAAGCTTATAACATATAAAAGTATCCCAAAGAATGACAAGTACTGGTAGCTCATGAGCAAATACCGGAATGTTGTGGTTTTCATCCCCAGCTGAGCTCCACCAGACTTTGAGAGTAACAAACATGAAACGGCACAGCCTGCAGGATTCAGACTTAAAGAATAATCTTGTATTTAGGCAGTGCTTCAGAACAGCAGTGCTCTGAAGTGGAGCATTGTCCTTTTACTGGCAGCACAGAAACACACACTTACCCTTGCGAGAATCATATAAACAAAGAAAAAGATCTTGTAGTTTAGCAGAATTTATATGTTCTCCGCAGACCCTAGAGAACACTGCCTCAACCACTCATGCTCTGGTGATTGATAATGAGGTGATAATTAGGCTTGTTAAATATTCCAACAATAATCATCACCGTATCCATCAAATGCAGTACAACATGGCCCAAGTGAACGCTGCATAGCTGCTCACCATTGTATCTAGCATATATTTTATTTAACCCTGCGCTTGATGTAATCCAGTAAAAGTGGGCGTTGAACAAATACATGTCTGTGAGGTCCAACAAAGACCGTCATCTACTGACACTGCAGTGAAGACCTAACTTACAAAAATAAGGAAGCTCACTTGAAGGCTCTGTGAATTTCTCTAGTTTCTTTTTGACTAGTCATATACATTTAAGCTTGTATTTATATCGTACTTCTGTTCAAATCAACAGTGGCTGAAAAGAGTTATTGTACGGCTGCATGTCAGACATGTCATATGAGAAAATACCGTAAAAAGAAACACTGCATGGTTCATACAAACAAATTTTCACCGACTTTGAAAACCAGCCCAGAATTCTGAAACATATGCCGAGCTTCAGGGATACAATCAGGGTACTGCTGTGTGCTTATTGGCCTCCCAGCAACAAAAGATCACAGTTCCAGGACTGCTTTAGGAAGGACAGGCTATGGAGACTGATGAACGCTGGCAGTGACCTGTGGATCTTGGTGCTCCCCTATTCAGAGTTAAGAAGCAGATCTGTGGTGTGCCTGCAGTGTGCCGGCTGGCCTCATCACGATGGCCCCACACTTAGGGACGGGGTACTCTAACAAGCCTGGATCACAGAGACTGGTGCTGCCCGCACACCCTGAGAATGTGAGGCATTCCGGAGGAAACATGAGATTCCCACTCATCCCTTTGACGGCTTTTTAGCGTGACGCTCTGCTCTCTTTAATTAGGCTGACCTATACTTTAATGAGCCGGCAATTAGAGTGTTCAAAGACAGACCATAGCCCCTGGAGCCCCCAGAGGCCCAGATGCAGGACTCCTGCTAGTTACAGAGGGAAAATCAGCACCTCTTCAAATTAGCACAATGCTCTTAATTACTTTTAAAAGCTTTGGTTGGCAACTCATTTTCCACTCAGCTCTTGCAGGGCTGAACTTCTGACTCTGCTCAGTCCTCCTCCAGTGCGCAGCCAGCTTCCGCATTGGCTGAAGGGGGTATGGACAGCACACAATCCCTGCACCTGCTTCTGATCTACAGGAGTGAAGCATGTGGGCTGACTAAACAGCTAAAATGGGCCAGAATGGCACGCAGGCTCAGCATACAGCGTACGGTGCGTACCTTCAGACGCCTCTCTCTCCTCCTCCAAACAGACACATCATACAGCCAGGCTACTTAAACACCTCCGTAACAGCAACAGGCACAATACAAGTTCTTGCCTGCATGTGGACAACTCTTCCCAAACAACGCTGATCACAACAAAAGTGAAGCTGTGTGCAGGAGCTGGGCCTTCTGCCTGCCCATGTGACCTGTCAGTCACACGCACAAGGGCAACAATTACAGGGGATTACAGCCTCTCTGATAAGAACACGCTCTAGTCATTTATAAAACCTTTCGCTTTAATAATCCAAGGAATGCACTGGGTAATGAGAGCCACGGCTGGGGTGGGGGGGCGTGTCACATTCCCCTGATGGGAAGGAGCACTACATCACACTGGCATCCACGTTCATCACACTGTTAATGAACCTGTTATTTTTGTTGCAGAATGACTAATTAGAAGCTATTCTGAATTACACTAAGCAATGTTAATATGACACTAAAAGGTTACGCTACGCTAGTTTTTACCTGACTGACCAATTTCTAAATATAATGCACAGAGAAATTAAGCCTTTATGATGCCAATATCAGTTCCTGTGGATATCTATTTAGCTGTCTAATGTGTGTAAAAATGTGCAAAAATGTGAACCACAATGTCAGTAAGAATAAACAAAAAAGAACATGCCAAAAAAACAACTGAGAAGAGCTAATGTGGAAACTGTGCCTGCCGCTGCTTTGGTGCAGCTGGTCACAGGATTAAACTTCCGGCATGCTTTTAGCAAAAAGGGACTTTTTACTGCACTTTGATTTGAGCAAACTTTATGAGATTAAAAGAAAAGACTCAAATTAGAGTAAACATGTGTGCAGCGCAGGCATGCATGCAGCGGCGGGAGCCGCATCTGAGAAACGCTCCTAGAGACAGGTGTTTGCGATTATGAGCTTGCTGAGACCTGACTCACAAGGAGCAGCGAATATTTGCAGGAAGAAGGTTCACAATAGCGGGCCGGAAAACTCCGGCTCGTCATGAACCTCCACTATTAACACTGATATATGGGTGGTTGTGAGTGTACCAAAGCAGGATGAAGTCAACAATGCTGTCTATTTAAAAAATATGTTGATGTTCTAAAGAGGAAGACTTCAGACTCAAGAGATTTACAGATAGATACGGTGAGCAGCTGAAGGTGCGCATAATACTTTAGTGTAGTGTTTCCCAATCCAGTCCTCAGAGACCCACAGACAGTCCATGTTTTTGCTCCCAGTGTTTCCCAATCCAGTCCTCAGAGACCCACAGACAGTCCACTGGGAGCAAAAACATGGACTGTCTGTGGGTCTCTGGATTGGGAAACACTGCTTTAGTGGATTTAACAGTGTTATTAATATTTATATAATAGCTTATAATTCCCAAAACGATGTATGTAATAATTACATCCTTGTGTGAAATAACGACTGAAGATAAAAAGGGCAGAATACCTACTGTTGCCACGTAACTGCGTCTACAGTGGAACCAGCATTTTTCATGAACCTGTTGAGAAAAGTAACATGACAAAATGAGCTCATGTAACATTTTGACATTATTCAAAATCTTATTGAATATAAATTAAAAACAAAGGGGAAAATAGTGCTGTTCTAGTGTAAAAGTGATGTTTGTGCTATAGCTAGCAGAAACAGTTCACAGGGGGCACACCTGGGGTCACACACACGGACTTCTCACTCTCTAAAGCCATTGTGAGACTGTGTGTGAGCACCAACATCCAATGACTTTACTGATTAAAGGATGGTGAAGCTGTAAGACCTTCCCACTGTAAGACCTTTCATGAACAAACAGGCCTCACTGGCCACTAGGGGTGGAGCTGAATCAGAATATGGTATTCGGCAAAGCACAAATAGTAGGTTTTTTACTAATCTTTCTTCTGTACAAAGATTATTAAAAATGTCTTAATTTGTTTTCGGGAAGTAATTTTTAAATATGTATGCAAAGTATCTTGCCTTTTTAGGGAGTACAGTTACAGTATGGTGCAGTATATCGTATAGGTATGTATATAGCGTATTATAATGTTTGCATAGCATCCAAGTAGCATAACGTACTATTGGACAGAACATAACCCTAACTTGTGTTCCGCCAAATCTCTCAAGCAGGGGTTAATTAAGGTTTAGTTCTAGGCATACGGTACTTCAGAGAGAACAGTTTTTATGTACAATTGTTTTTTTTGTTTGTTTACATTCTGTCTGTCCGTGGTTCTCCTATTAGGGCTTCCTCCAATGTTCACATAGACATTTATTACTTTAGACTTTAGTTTATTGGTTTGAGTGGGCAGTAGGAACTGAATGTTATGTTTAAAATGCTTTTCCTTTTAATGCTGTTTATGGTTATACATGTTTATTACAATAATTATGAACACTTAAATGTAATGTTAGTTTATGGTTTTCATAAGCCCAGCAATGGTTTACTGAAGAACACTTATATTAACACTTTATTATCCTAAAATTACAAGTGCAAAAAAAACTGGACAGTTACACCTATTTCCACATTTATTCAAATACAAACACAAATAATTCTACTGCTCAACAAATACAAATAAAAATTCAGTGTGCTCTGCACATCCCTACTGGCCACATCATTTCCACTTCCACTTCCCAGTCCACATCACCACTGACCTCATCACTTACAAGCATCTGAACTGAGGCAGGTTTAAGTGAAAGACCACAGCTCAGTATGAGAATGGCTTAAAGCCATTCCCCTGCTCTCTACACCATATGCGAAAGCCTGGGGAAAAGCCAAGAGCAGCGGCGGAAATGGGCACAGCCAAGCCAAGAAGTGACAGCCTCCAAACAGGCAGAATGAAGGGATCCTGCCAAGCGTAAGTGTGCTGTACATGTGAATGAAACACTGCTGCAGCAGTCCATTGAATACTGCCTATACATTACATGCACAGAGCAGCTACCAACTAATATCATTTCCAACAAAACACAGCTGATAGTGAGTGCTAGAGTATAATGCACCCGCAAAAGCTCTTCTAATAGCAAACAGGGACAATTTGAACCGTTTTAGCCTAATTCAAGCAAGACATTTGTTTCAATATACACTCACTGAGCACTTCATTAGAAGAACTGTACTAATATTAGGTATGGCCTCCCTTTGCTCTAAAAACAGCCTCAATTCTTTGTGGCATGAAACAAGATGTTGGAAACATTCCTTTGAGATTCTGGTCCTTGCTGAAGTGTTTGTATCACACAATTTCTGCAGATCTGTCAACTGCACATCCATGCTGTGAATCGCCTGTTCTACCACATACCAAAACTGTTCTACTGGATTCAGATCCTGTGACTGGGAAAGTCATTGAAGAACACAGAACTCATTGTCATGTTTATGGAACTAGTCTGAGACAATTTTTGCTTTGTGACATGGTGCATTGTCATGCTGGAAGTAGCCATTAGAAGATGGGTAAATTGTTGCAATAAAGATATGCAGATGGTCAGCAATAATACTCAAACTGGCTACGGGATTTAACTGATGATTGACTGGTATTAATGGGCCCAAAGTGTGCCTGGAAAACATCCTGTTCATTATGCCGCCATCACCAACAGACTGCTGACCCAAGGAAAGTTGGGTCCATGGATTCATGCTGTTGACACCAAATTTTGACCTGACAGATTCAATAACATTCATCAGACTAGGCTACATTTTTCCAATGTAACCTTTCAATTGTCCAGTTTTGATGAGTCTGTACCCTCAGTTTTCTGTTTTTGGGTGACAGGTGCGGAACTCAACATGGTCTTCTGCTGTTTTAGCCTATTCGCCTCAAGGTTTGCCATGTTTCTGCTCACCACAGATGTACACAGTGGTTATCAGAGTTATCAAAACCCTTCTGTCAGCTTAAACCAGTCTGGCCATTTTCCTATGAACTCCCATCAACAAGGCATTTCTGTCCGCAGAACTGCCACTCACTGGATGTGTTTTTTTTCCCCCACCATTCCAAGTAAGCTTTAGAGACTGTTGTACATTCAAATCCCCGGAGATCAGCAGTTACAGAAATGCACAGTCCAGCCCGTCTGGCACCAATAATCGTGCCACGACAAAGTCACTGGTGTTTGATGTGAACATTAACTGAAGCTCCTGACCTGTATCTGCATGATTTTCTGCACTGAGCTGTTGCCACGTGATTGGCTGATGAAATAACTGCAAGAATTAACAGGTGTGCAGGTATTCCTAATAAAGCACTCAGTCAGTGTTGACAGCATGATTCATTATAAATGGCGAAACTTTTACCTCCCTCAAAATAAACCAGAAAGACATTTTTATAAACAAATAACCAAAAGTAACTGAACCAATGTGACATAATACCAACCACAAGCCCAGAAAACATGACATCTGCAGCATTTCATGAAGAGAGTGGCATCATTAAAATGTTTTGGCCAGTTACTTTCAGAAAGTAGCGTGTCAAGAATCAAATCATGTGTAACACGTGTTAGCAAGTACTTTGACAGCTCAGGTGCCATCCATCAAGACGATAGGTAATCTTCAAACGCTGGCTGAAGGATTCATGGCCTTAGTCTATAGACTGTTCTACAAGCCTTTTAAAAAGACAGAGAGCTACAGCAGACTGCTTCCACAAATGAAGGTAGCTAGCACATTTTTAATTAATGGTCACAAAATGTAACTTTCTCCAAAAACAGATGTTGGCACTACATACAGAAATATGTATACTTGGTCATGGAGGTGTCCATTGTATACATTTTCAAACTAATTTAATTAGATTTATTCTTCGGAGAGAATGTATTTATTTCTGCACCATTGATTGTGAAGCAAAGAATTCCTGAAACAATACCTGAACGCAGCATCCAAATACCCTCAGAAGAAATATATATTAATACAAGAACATGCACAAACTGGGTTAAGAAGCACTGCCTTTTTAGTTTGGAAAGTAAATAAAACAGCTAGCGTCAGAACATTATTGGATATAAACTACAAATATGAAGCACTTTTGGACTGATGGATCTAAATCCCTCCAGAAACAAACAGTATTTAACACTCAGTTATTTAACTGCAACTGCCAGGCACTCATATGTGCTCACAGTGCAGACTAACACAGGGTCTACCTCTGGCCTCCTTCCAAACACACCCCCAGCTGGGGGGTGACCCATTAACCTCTGGTCATACAGTGAGCAAGAGGTGCCCCCAGGCTGTCCTCAGACACAAAGCCCACAGAGCCATACTCAGGCCCCTCTCCTGTGAGACCGGTCTTACCCCCCTGACCTGAGGTGTCAGGAAGATTTAGGAGCTCACTGCGGGACGTGCCACAAATCTGTACACCGACAGTGAGACTAATCAAACAGCTGTGAAGGTGTACTAATTAAACTCAGCTATCCCACAGGTTTCCTGCAGTGGAAACGGATTGTTTGGGTGCGTATGGGGAGCGGGTTCAAATGGCAGAGATAACCATCTGGTGTTGATAAGTGACATTCCAATAAAATGAATTCAAAATACATTTAAATCCCCCTTTTACCTGACTCATTATCACATGGCCATGCTGAATGCCTCATTTCATCTAAATGCATACGGCATCACCATGGAGCCCTGGGCAGGACCGCTCTGCTGTGCAGATGCCAACTACACGCATTACACTGCACAGCCGTGCAATTCCCCGCCTCTCCTCATGTGAACGCTGTACACGGATGACATCTGCACTGCCGATGCCATGTGGTGATCCGGCCGATGAGGCTGCAGGTGGGACATTGCTCTGTCACACTATTAGTCGAGTGACACTTTATTTAGCTGACAAGCTATTTAAAGCGTGGGCAGTCCCTTGGCCGTGAAATAAACATCTCCTGTCTGGTGTGAATCGCAGGATCTATGCTACTTCTTCCCCACTGCAGGCAGCCCCCATACACACCCTACGCTCAGAAATATCATGGCCATGGACTTGCAGCAGACATGAAACGCCGTGTCAGGCCCCTTTGGCATTATTCGAGATGTCAGTCCAGCAGCTTTTCATTCATGATCAGAGTGCGGCCATAGCACGATGATAGTAGTCCGCTGACCTTGTTTAAATTATTTGAGGTCTGTTATTCAACTGTGGGTGTTGGCAGAGATTTAGCAGAAATGTTCATGCAATCAGATCATAGTTTAGACGTTTTAAATGGTCATATAGACACTCTGAATCTGATAGGCATCACATATTTATCAAAATGTTCAAAATACATAACTTACTAGAGCCACAGGGGTCAACCTGTGAAGTGAAAGCCATCTGCCCACAGTATCCACCAAAATGACGTTCCACCCACCCGCAGCCCCCTGGCCCACTCACCCCTCCAGCAGCAGGATGGCGTTCTTGCGAGGGCGTCCAATGTTGGGGCCGTACAGGTTGGCGCGACTATAGTAGCGCACTGACTGCAGCAGCGTGCGCAGCTGGGCAAAATCCTGCGCCAGCTGGCTGCTGTTGAGCGTGCGGGCAGCCACGTTGCGGTAGCCGTTGGGCTCTGGGGGTGACAGGGGCTACAGTGAGAGCAAGACATTGCACATCGCATGGGGAGGAATGACTGCTCCATTAGGTAGCCACCTGCTGTCAGAAAGACCACGATCTCCCATATGGGGACACTCACTGGAGACTTTGGCCAACATCTCTTCAGTCCGATTCTGCACTGTTTATTTAGCTGGATAATCCTTAAAATTCTTAAATCCTTTGCCATTTGCACAATTATGAGTACAGGTTCTTTGGAATTATTTTCTTCACCGACCCCACCTTGCTCTCTATGTGCACACAGACCTTGCTCCTGAGCCCACGGACAAGTGACTATTCTTCCGATCACAGGTAAGGAAACTCTTGCCTACAACCTCCCCCCCTCAAAAAAAAAAACAGAGACAAGTCCCTCTTCCAAAAATTCATTTAATATGTGGACATAAAAGATATTAAACTGATAAGAACAGATCCTTCACCATCTGTACCTAAACTCAAACTAGGCCTCTTGTTCTGGTTATTCTTACTTAAACAACTGACCTTTTGAAAATGTACCTCCCAGAAACAGCTTCAAAATGGTAGCTCCACTCTGTAACGCTAAACAGAACCTGACCAGCTAGAGAGATGGTTGGTAGGCAAAAGGCAGCATTCCTGAGTGTCTCGTACAGTGACAGTAGTCCGAAGCCATGCCTTCTCCTGCATAGTCAACAATGAATTTGACCCTTCCTCTACACTTGGAGGAACCTGTCTCCCAGCAGGTGTGTGTCCTGCCCGGTGACTGTGCAGCTGCTGCAGTGTGTGAGGTGTAGCCCCATCGCAGCCCGACATCGCTCACCATTGCCCAGCTCCCAGGACATGTTGTACTTCTTGCCAGCACTGTACTTGAGCAGGCTGAGGGCGCTGGATCCATTCCAGGAATTGTCAGGGTTTCGATGCAGGGCATTCAGGCCGAAGACAAGGTGCAGCCCAGCACAGTCGGCGAAGTTGTAGAGTTTGTCTAAAGACCTGGCTGGGAGGAAGCGACAGGCAGTTGTAGCATTGTTTTACCTCCCCTCTGTTAGGCACAGAAGCTGTCCAGCTGCTGTTGGTCAGTACTGGGACCTTACAAATTCTCCCTGAATGTTCATAAGGTTTCAAATCATAAACAATCACATAATGTGCTGCTAATTTTAAGTGTGCAGTTAAGTAAGTTCACAAAGCTATTTCAATAAAGTTCATGGGGAAATTTTATGAGGTGATGTCTTAAGTCCATTTTATGTATATATTCCCAGGGTATGATCAGTAACAGGTGAATACCACTTCCAACTCACACGCTGTGTACCCTGTAAAAGGTTCAACTTTTACAAACAAATAAACAACTGTGCAATTTTGTTGGAAAATTGATTTCAGGTTTAATGGGACATTTTATTGTAGATGATTCAGACACTGACAAAAAACAGGACAGTCAAGACAGAATAAGGATGTTTGCACAATATTGCCTCTGACAATTTTAGGGGCTGCATTATGGGAACCTTGTAACTTTGAATGCATGAACAGATTCTCTTTAGGATTATTATGCCAAGCTGTCATTTCCAATGGCCTTAAGTTCTGACAATGCATACACTCAAGGAATCAGATGATGATGTAATCAATGGCCAACATATATTTAAGTTAAGCTGTATTATCCCCCATTAAACTCATTATCAGCGTTAATTGTTAGATATATAGAACTTTTAAGTCTACAGCCAATTAGACACAAGAAAATGTGGCTCAAAGGACTTATCATTCCTGGTCACAGCATGCAAAGCAAATCACTGGAGAAGGACGTCATGCTTGGAATGGTTAGTGGCAAAAGAGGAAGACGATGCCCAAGAACTCGCTAGCTAGACACCATCAAGGAAGATACTGGACAGAGCACAGCAGAATTGAAAGAAGTCATGATAGATAGGAAGACATGGAAAACATTGATCCATGGAGTGCTGAGAGTCATACTCGACTAAACGGACGATGATGATGATGATGCCAGTAATACTTTAGACATCACAGTGAAATTACATTGCAGTATTTGAGATATTAGTTTGGTTAGAATTTAACAAGGTTCAGGGTCAGTATAAGAATAAGAACAAGATTAATTGATGCTACAAATGGAGATATAACTACTTTAGTAATGCTACTGTCTATACAATGCCCACCCATGTCTAAGAAACTGTGTAACGTTCGCCAGGCAGTATCAGACAGTAATCAGCAGTCTTGTACATTCCCAGTTTCTGATGACTATCCACAGCTATTTCCACACACACACACACACAGACACACACACCTGTAATTACATCTTTCTGGGGACTGCCCATTCATTTCTATAGGAAAAAACGCTAATGCTAGCTATGACAACCTTATCCCCTGCCCAGCCCTGACCATAATTGAGTTCTCCCCTATGGGGGCCAAGAAACCAGGAAACTCGTCTCCATAAGGTGCATAGAAACAGGTATTCATCACGTTGTGTGGATATTTGGTCCCCACAAGGTAAAGTTTATCTGGACTACATACACAGACACACACGCACAGATTTGTATTCATATCTTTTGTGGGGACTGTCTATTCATTTCTATGGGCATAATCCTAATCCTAACAATGACAACCTTAACCCCTAACCAGCCTTAACCATAACCATACGTACCCTAACAAAATACAAGACTATCAGTATTTTTACTTTTTTGATTATTCATAGATTTTTTTTATGAAGTTTCCCCTAGTGGGGACCAAAAAGGTGGTCCCTACACCATCAAAATAACAAGATTTTATCATATTGTGGGATCTGCAATATACATAACACACAGACACACACACACCCATCTTATTACCTGACATGGTTTAAAAGAACATTTTTCCAACAATGGAACCCATGACTCTTGAGCTGAATCTCTCTACGTTGAGACTTGAGCCGTAAACATAAATATTGAGCTGCACTTTGACCTCACTTCCTTTCATAAAAAAGAAACAGGTTAGGGTTCCAGATGTATAAGGGAACTGAGGCTGTTTAAAGAGCCCTAAACCTGCCACAAATGTGTCAGGCTTGTTTGAGGGCATGTGCTAACCTGGCTCTCTGAAACGACCAATTATTGTATTAAAGTTTTTCAGAATTAACTGGATCTTGATAAGCACACAGTGGAGTGGATGGAAACAGCCCAGATTCTCATCAAACTCCGCTCCAATCACATAGGTGTCCATCAGCTTTTCACTGCTCTTGACATCAAAAACGACATGACTGATAGGCCAGCAAACTGACGTAAACTCTGACAGTAAAAAATGTGGTTGCAGGCAGGTTTCCATTTAAAAGCATGAGAGGGCGACCCAGTCAGCTGGGTGCCTTGGTTAAACACAGCAGCCATATGGGCCGCATAACCCGTTCAGAAAAGTAGCAATAAAAAAGGTGATGTCCTCATTAAGCTGCAAACCGCCAGCCAGGTGCAGCCAGCAGCCCGTCTGTTTGGATCACCACACGAAAGCCAAGAAGTGCAAAGTTTCTGCTACATTTTTAAAAAATATTTACAGTAGCTTCTCCCCAACATTGTTCAGAGTTATTTTTCATATGTTATTGTCGTATCTATAAATCACACCTAACCCGGAATGACAAGCCTAGTACTCATACCCCAATGACAACAACAGGGGGACACACAAGGAATGCCCCTGATCTCTACTGCACACTGAGGAATGGACATACTGAAGCCCAGCCTAGCAGTGTGTGGTTCCAGGAAGCATGCCTATGTTTGGCCTCTGGGCTGCTGTGCCACATCACATCAGGTCAGGCAAACCCGAAGACTGGATCCATCCATCCATCCATCCATCCATCCATCCAGTATAGAGCCAAACTTAGACAAATATTTAATAAATTGAATTTTAGATTTTTTTTCTTTTAAATTGTATGAGTTATGAACTTAATGTTATTATCTATAATCATATCATTTGGATCATATATCACAGACACAGGCATTAAAGGCTGAGTATTAAACACTGACTTTAAATGACATTTTAAGGTGTTTACATTAACAAACTATGGGAAAATGTTCTTGGGACAGAATGCTTTGTGAAACGCTGTGGACGCCAGCAGGTCCCCAGCGTAATGGAAACAGGCGGGTCTGGAGACTGTCAGTGCAGCTATCTGATGTGAGACACCAGCAGGCCTGCACCAGAGCCGCACGCCTCATTTGTGCAGCCTTTCCTTCCAGACGCACGATTGCTTACAGCATTTGAAAAGGTCCTGTGTTCTACCTGGTCAGTTTTACACAAACCACATAAGAATGGATATCGTTTTGGAGAGATTCTAAGCTGCTTCGGACAGCATCACAGATTTAGGCAGCTCATGATTTCCATCATTTCCACCAGGTGACAGACAGTTGAAAGCAAATGCCTAAAAAATACAGGTAAACCAGGATATTCGAGGACCAGAGTGTTGGCAAATTGCGAATAAGAGCTTGAATGCACAGAGAGAAAAGGAGAGACTTAAATACAGGTGACATCATCAAAAAATGTTTCTCTCTGTCTGGTCGGCTTTTGTTGTAATTACACCACAATCTAGGTGTTTTTCAGAATATTTAGCAATAATAAAAGTCAGAACAGCAAAGGGATTCTCCTAAACACATGCGTCCCAGACGGGGAGAACAGGAAGTGAACACCTGGTTGAAAATCATCAGGGTCTTGTGGCTCTGCCAGTTGAATGCTCCTACAAAGATATTGCAACTCTTTGCCCTCAGAAACTCAAGGAACACAGAGCATGCTTATTAAACTTCTGGCAGTTGTAACACATGGAAACTAGCATGGATTTTTGCACTTAAACGGCTGACTGGCTGTAGAAACAATTGAGGTTTAAGTGAATTTCACATGGTCATAACAGCAGTGACTTTCCTGTATCCGTTACGATTCCATGTTCTTGATTTTGCGATAAGTCAACTCCGGCACTGAGGTCAACCTGAACTCAGTACACTGTCTCCTCCAAGCAATGGTACCTCAGCAGTCGAAAGTAACACTAGCTTCACCGGAGCGGTTTTGGCTACAGAAGGGTCCTCGTCGGTCACCCAGGCCTCATCCACAGCAGCTTCAGATATGTGCAGGTGAGTGAAACAGGGTGGCATGGCTGCTGAGACACCACTAGGATTGGATGCCAATTTACCCGACATGAGTTTGTTTAAGACTATTAACAAATGCTCTTTTGTGGATACAAAACAGAAGAACATTTCAATGGATAAAACTCACCACATTCAATGGGCAAAATCAGTAAAACACATTTATTACTTCTGAAAAGCTGTGTACGTTTCCCTTGTTATGAACTCAGTAGGCCTGAAGGAATCTCCAGCCACTGTTTGTGTTAAAGCAAGGGGCTCTGGGGGGAGCAGGGGTAGTGCCCTCACCTGCTCCCATAAAGCAGTGACCAGCACGGGGCCAGGGGCCTGCTTCTGTGTCAATGCTGTGACAGTTTAATGGCCACAATTAGGACAAGTATGCGACCAAAGGAGAAATGCCTCAGTCTCCCTCTCTGTCCTTCCGGGCTCTAACCACAAGCCCAGGACATCACAGTGCTGTGTGGGGCAAGGAAAACAGGCGTTAAGCTAATTGATTACCTAATAGATTGCTAAATATATGCTTTTCTCTGTGTTCATCTTCTTAGATTACACTGTAGGCTGTACGAGAATTAGATCCTTATGCTATTGTACTTCAAATGTTGAGCTGTGAACACTGCTCTGAGTAGTTGTGGAATTTAAACTGGTGTCTATTACACCTCAAACCAAGAACAGACTATGATAACAATGGACTGTTTCTCATTTATGGCCCCGTACTGGCTCTGAAAATAAGCTCTGTAACACTGCACGATGTTCTGCTGGAGAGTTGCTAAAAGCCTCAACTGCCATTTGCTCCAGTTCAGGACCTCGAGTGCCGAGAAGACAGGATGTGTCCTCCTCGGAGCGATTCATTCAAAGTTACGCGATTCAGGCACACTTTATTCATGCCTGGTTATTTTTCTGAAGGCAGAGCAGCAGTTCATTTATAGAGCTAAACGCTTAAAATACAGCATACCCAGACTACTCACTGCTACACCCAAGGCAGCTCAGCTCAGCCCACATGCCGCAGTACGCCCTCACAATTTGACCTACGCAAATGGCGCATTGCCCTGTGAGATCACAGCGGCCGGATAGGTATCCCCGGTGTGCCACCCTCAGCCTCTGGGGGGGGTCGACCCCCAAAGAAATATGGTCACCTACTGCGAATGTTTTGGCGAAGAAGGTCACAAGCTGAACATATCAATGACCACGCTCTGCCACTGTTATCCTTACCATTATCACAGATATCCTTCTGCCATCTAAGGCGATGAAATGTAAAACCTTTATGGGTGATACACATGCTCACTGAACTTGTCAGCATCCCATAGAGATAACATCTTACTCACCATGTGTGTTAGAGTCGTTACTGGTGCTCAGGTAACATTCAAAATAGCAAAAAAAAAAAAAAAAAATCCCTGGCCAGGTTTTTGCCTGGAGATGCATTTCATGAAAAATCATTAAAGAATCCACTAAAAGAATCCAATAGTACTGCCGTTTCAGATTATGTCAATATTTAATTTCACTGAAAAAACCTCAGCGATGACACCAACACTCAAAAATGGAGCTTTCAGGTCTACAATGTCAGATCCTTCAAGACGGCGGACAATGCTAAGAAGTGACCTCTGAAATGGGGCTCCAAGGTCAGGGATCGTCTGTCCTTTTAAGGAGAATAATCAAAAATCCAGTTCTAGAATGTTATTGTGAGAACCAGCAGAACGTAAAAGCTTGCCAACAGAACTGACAACAATTGAAACAGATCAATAATAATAATAATTATTATTATTGTGACTATAATAAATAATAATAATCATCATAATAAGTCATGCGCACAATCAGTAGTGGAGACAGTGCTTTAATCCTTCCAAAAGGTAAAGTGTGCATATTGCTGAGAGTGAAATGTTAAAATTACCTTTCTTGGCTTCTTCTGTTATGTTTCTTATTTCAGTCAGAGATACATGTATTTCCCACTGGGCACCGCAAATATGTCAAACTGATCTTATTTCGAGCCAAACTATGGGCTCTTACGCTGAGTGCTCTGGTTCATTTTAAACACAGATCAAAAACTAGCTTGAGGGAATACTTCTAGACGAGACAGAAGATTGTTTAGCGAAATTAATTGGGAACTTTCTTGATTTCTTTATGAATTCAATATGAGTTTCTAAAGTAAAGTTATGTGTATCTTGCAGCCAGCAGAAAACCAAAGTGCTCGCCTTGTGTGTGGATTGTCGACAGCAATTCTAGTTGGTTGCAGCTGACCTAGAAAATTACAGGCGCTCTTGAACTTACATATGGGGAACATCGAAATGTGCAGAACTCAAAACAACATGGTTCACATAACAGCCCAACTGAACCAATAATGTTAAAACATTCTTTCAAACACCCTGGTGAAAGTTCTATGACAAAATAGAAACCTTGAATCCTACCACCTTTTGGTCTGAAGACCATAGGATTTTCAACGAGGGTTTCAAAAACACTTCAGTGACTTGCGCACACCATAACTAAACAGCAAACGTGACTTAAGCGAACAGTATATCCTTACTGATTTTGGTTCTTCATGAATAGCAGAGAGCTTCAGACTGTACTCACTTAATATCCACAATGCCAGGTCCAATCAACCTTTACACACTTCAACAAAATTGAACCAAAGCGATAAATAAGGATTATTAGGTCCAGGAGGACCTTCGGAATTTCCATTGACCATTTCACTAAAGACACCTTGTTATACACAGATTCTTTGTGACTGACAAATATACGAGCTTGTGATGCACTGGAATACGCAGGCTGAGACAAACCAAACGACATGCATAAACTGGTGGTAGCACATGTCCTCCTAAGCATTTCGGCCACCATCCTTATTAGAGGCCACACATGCACCGGCTGATCCAGCTGCGTCATGAACCCATTCTTTCATTCAGGATCTGGTTTCATCTCAGTGCAAAGTCAGTGATCATTGCACCTGACTAAACCACTAATGTATACAGCACGTTTTTGCTATATTCTGGTCCACACCCTTGGCAATCGTATGCAGACAAACCCAGCATCCGATTACGGCGTGCTGGTGATTTATTAGCTATAATGAAAGATAGCATACAAATCTAATGGGGGCAATGGCCCAAAATGCTCTCAGCTCTGATCTTCAGTCATGGGTATAAAACTGAACTTAGCAGCCAAATGTTGGCAATTGGCCAAGCACTCCTTGTTAACCCAAAGAACATAAATCATGACATCACCATTAAACCTGCTAGGATCCTTTTACGGCTTTTCTTTTTAAGTTAACAATTATTTAGGGAATGAGGTCATGGACAGATTTCCAATAGGAAACATTCACACATATTACAGATTTTTCTCCACTGAAAGTGCATAAGGCACAAATACAAGGTGACTGTCAGTGGTACTTGTGATGGCGTGTCTTTGTACCACCGATGCACGTATCCATGCAGCCGTGGAAATCTCTGCAGACTTATTTTCACTCTGTGCTCTGAGAAACACAAGAGCCTCCAGTTTGGCTGCCTTCATAGCCACAGTACCAGTGCATACGGGAAAACATGTTTTCAGAAGCCTCACAGTGACATCATACTTGTCATATACGTCAAATATGTCTCATAATGTGTTTATGAACAGTGAGCTGCACAGGGACTCGGCTTTGATAGTGTATGTTTTACTTTGGGAAACTGCTCAGGTCAAACCACTTTTGAATTTAAAGAAATGTGAAATATGCGGGCACCTGTTTTTAATCGCCGGCCAAGGAGGAGCTTGCGTACGTCTGTGAGCGTGTGTATCCTTGCGCACATGTGTGATCTGTGACTAGCATGCCATCTCATTGCTCAGAGCGCTCTGCAGTGCGCACACGTGGCTCAGTGGCTCAAAACCACCCCCATGCCCCGCCCCGTATTTAAGGTGTCATCTTTTATGAGGTCCAAGAATTAGAAACATCCAGATTGTTAAATGTTTCGTAACAGCATTAAGAAATTCTCAGGGCGAAATTTATGTTGCGCATTGTTTCGATGACAGACAAAAAGCTCCTACAGGAAGGAAAAACACACAAAACCATCCAGCCTCTGTAATTCCAGAAAAAAAGCTGGGTTATCTTCTCATGCGGAAGCACCCTGACTTCTAAATTTATTCCAGAATGTTTTGGAGTTTTAAGGGAAGTAGTTATTTTGGTTGTCAAGATACAGTGTAAGGCCAATATTGTGACATCAGTGACAGTTTTGACTTGTTGCGGTTGCTTGAAATTCCAAGCAGCAGAACAGAGAGATATGGAAGCATTCAGAGGATTTTACCGGGTCTTTGCTTATGAACAGTAAGGTTTTTGTTTATCTGTTTAATGATCCAGATAACTCAGTTGAAAACAGAACAGAATCATCCATTTTATCCAGTTCTTGAGAATGAAGTCTGCTGGTCAGAAAAGATGCCATTTACAATGTAAACATCAGAAACATTTGCTCTTCTCACAGAATATAAATATGAGAGAAACAAAATAACTTTTGAAAAAGCAGCTTTCCATCTTAATGTAAAATTGGCTGGGGGCAAATCCAAGAAAAGGGCTTTGTTACTAGTTGGCAACATATGTCCTGCTCATCTGGGATCTTTCCTGGTGCAGTGCTAAAAAAAAACATGCCGCTATGGGAATTGATCCCAGGTACTCTGCAGAAATAAGTAAAAGGATAACCCATCAGTTCTTAGGAAGAAACCCTGGTGAAACTTCACATGAGAATTTACTTAATTTAGGGTTCAAGGTAACCAGTTTTCCCCCTATTAGATTTTAAAATAATGAATTGGTTTCAGAATCTGAGCCACAAACTACAGAAGTCCTTTCTGAATGTTTTATGAAAATCCAATTCTTGCTTCATTTATTCCATATTTATTCACTAATTATTAGTATACTGAGGTAAAATTATATTATTAGTTGGAGCAATAAATATTTTGTGGGAATAGTAATACTTGTTATTTTTCAACAAAAAATACCATTATTAAGGCAAAGTAAATCAACAGTGTTACTTTATTTTCCAGTTGTACAAACACAACTCAAAGTACAGAGGAATTCTTTGGTTTTTCACATATCCCAACTTGCTCTCCGATGATGAACATACACATCTACAGGCAAGAAAAAAGCCCGGGGTCAGAGTGCAGGGTCAGATGTTCCCTGGCACCCATGGAGCACGTTTTGGGGTTAGAGGCCTTGCCCAAGGACCCAAAAGTGATATTGTTACCTTGCCGGCCACAGGATTCAAACAGACACTTAATTTGGATCTTACTAGTAGCAAATGATATAGGTATTATATATTGCGTTGTTGAAACACTATCATATCCAACAGAAAACTCACAGGTAAAATATTCTCTGACTAGCATGCTATTTGGTGTGGCCTCCAGCCCCCAGAAGCTACATTTTGAGCCATTTTGTGGCCATTTCACGTAATTCCAGTAGCTCAAATACTTGAGCTGCTAGAAATCATTATGGCTCAGCTTTACTTCATCAACAGCAGGAGGAGAGAGAGGGGCACAAGAAGTCCAGCCATAGAGCTCAGACAGAAGTGTGCCGGGGCTGTACTACCAAACTCCACTGCGAGTCCCATTGGCCTGCAAAACAAAACAGCTGTCCTCTCACTCTGTGCCCCTGAGACAATCAGTACACCATGTTCAAAGGGTCCCTCTTAAGCTTCTAACACCATAACCAGCATTAAAATCTGGTTCCCACACCCCTACTAATGCCATAATTGCAGCATGATTACTATGCAATTTTAAGCATTACAATTAAGTGAATCTGCAGTCAAAACACTGCCCTTAAGATCACCTCAGGCCCAAATGCGCCATCAATAACCCACTTAAAGACAAGCACCATGTACATACCCTTATACCCCAACTGTTGTTGTTTTTTGATAATGTCCTTAAAATTCATTCCTTATGTTTTAACTCAGGAGTCATACGCTTTCCTGCGGGTTGCTTTTGGTGTTTTTGTCTACGTTTTCAAAATCTTGCCTGTCTAAATGCATTTTGAAACGGGTATTATTCTGAAGCAAAATTTCCTAGGACACCATTGGTTAATGTAATCTCAGACATTCCGTGGAGCTCTCTTTGGATATCTTAATGCAAACATCATGTGTCATCCCTCATCCCCAAATTTGTATGCCAAATTAAACTATTTGACTGAAGTCCACTGGTGATAAGCATCATAGGTATGAAAACAGACATACTATGCTAGGCTCCAGCCAGACAGCTGGACAGCCGGGTGAGGACAGCACCAGGCGTGGTGACACTGAAGCACATTGCCAGTGGCCACTGCCCAAAGGTATGGCCCTAGAACTAGGCTGGTCTTTGTAACCAGGTCTGACAGAACTGGGTTGGAGTTTGCCTGTAGCTCCACTACGCATGTTTCTCCCAGATGTTTTCTGAGAAGGACGGGATTATTTCCCAAGCATTCACCTAAATAAATATCTTCTAAAAGATGCAAGTGATAAAAACACTTGTCTTCTCATCAAATGTTGAAGCCAGCTAACGTACCAACTTTTCATCATGGTTCATTTGTGTATATACTGTAGGTAGCATAACTAATCAAGAAGAAGAGGTCTCTAGATATTTCTCTTTTTACAAAAAACCTGCAAAACTATTAATGTTACATGCCGGAAATAAAATTCATTTTGAGCCTTTTGAAAGGCAGCAATATGAAATGTAACATAGACGTTCCTCTAAGTCAAAGACAACAGGAAAATCTGCTCTGAAATTCATGAAGAGCGGAACTGGGACAAACATATTAGACAATACTACAAAAACTTTGATTTACATTAATTCATTTGAAGTCATTGGCATCAACAGAATGTACTGTATAATAATGATTTATATTAGAAACAGAAGGTTATATTTCTCTGATATTCTGACAACGACAGGCAATCTTTGTCAATTATGCAAATGATGTAAATGCTTTAGCCCCTTATGCAGTAAACATCCCAGGTCCATGTTCTCTTTAGGAATCTGAACTTGTAACCTTCACGTTACACATTCTAACCTTCCAAATGAAAATTACTGACATAAGGAATGTACTATGCTAGTGAGCTGTCAATGAAGACCCAGCCACCCACAGAGGATGACAGTTCAATAGGTGACACCCTGCAGGGCCCTGTCCCGGCCGTGGGGTGCTACACCACGGTGTGTGTGCCCACAGACACAATCAACACAAATTATGTGTAATAACCTGAGCCCTTGCGCTCCTTTTGAAGTTAGTCTCACGGGAAGAGCATGTCAAAAGATATATCAGGCTCACAATGGGTGAGGTTACCAGACTGTGCTCATAATGACCATTCAGGCCAAGGAGCCAGGGCAGACTGCTGACGGACGGCAGCCGGTCCTGGTTGCCCGTACCTGCCAGATGGCGCCATTTTGAGCCACTTTTCACCCCCCCGCCTTGAAAAGTATTTGGATGATCCTGAAAAATTTTCAAACTGTAGTGTCAACACTCACTTGTTACAGAATGATGTGGTTTCAGAGTTCATTACACTGCTTTTTAGTGGTTTATTATGACTCACTCCAGTCTAATGCTCGAATGAGCAACCAGACATCGCTGGGTCCCCTTCAACTTATTCAGATTCACTATTTTAATTCCATCGCCACAAGCAATACTGGCTACTGTTCAGTTAACTTAAATGTAAAAGAAAACTGCATGAGTGAATTACATGCCACTGGTAATACTTGTGCTTGTCATCAAAGGCATTGGCATGGATGCAAATCATTAACTATAAACACAAGAGTACAAAGCAGACGGTGCCATTTTGACGTCTTGCTCGCATTTTTAAATAACTGAACCATAAAACTGTAGTGAGATTCATCACCTGGACAGCTGAGCCCTGATTCCTGATACCTGGAACATACCAACAAGGAAGCTGTGTGGGCCAATAGAAAAGCCAGCCTGCAGCTGGGCTCTGAGCCAGGCCTGTACCAATCTGGTTGATGGGTCATTGTGTCTTGACAGCCAGCCCCACATTTGGGCAGCTAGGCTGCTAACATGAGTCTCAGGAGGATTTCTGGGCTGCCAGGCAGAGGAGCAGCCAGACAACAGCAGCCCGAGGGTGTCTGATACAGCCAGTAAGAGTCTGATGTGGAACCTGCATCTGGTACTGTTTAGAGGTGTCAGGTCCCGTCAGTCAAGTCGGAGATTAAAAAGACCAGGAAAAAGGCTTCTTCTGGCTTCCTTGGGCCAGAAACATCCAACACGCCCCTTCTTCAATGAAGCATAGGTCCTTGTACCATACCACAGAAAATTCAATTTTACTTTTCCGTTCTCTGCTCCCTAGACCAGAGCAAATTTCATTACATACATATGGGCTCATAAAATTCTTTCAAAGTATTAGTTTGGTCCCAAACAATTGTATCAAACTGAACATTTAAAGAAAGTGGACATATATTGCCATTAATTCATACACACACACACATACATATATATATATTCAATAAAGTGAATATTCATGTAATACATTATGCTGTTTCTTTTTTACAATGCTATGTGCTGCATTTGACAATTCGAGCCTAATTGATAAAATGGATATCTGGGTGGACAGTTTTAAATAATCTCATCAGTATAAAACAATATTCATTCTAGTTCCAATGTGAGGCGCTATGTGGGTAGCAATGCAGCCTCACACCTGCAGGGCTGTGTGTGTGTGTTTGTGTGTGTTGGTGAGTAATTTATATATTTTACAAATGTCCCCACAATGTGATAAAAACCTGTTATTTTTATGTTCTAGGGACCATTTTTTGAGCCTCACAAGGAGAAAGTCAATTTCATAATAATCAGTGACTGCAATCAAAAAAACTATGAATGCCAAAAGTCTTGCATTTTGTTTGGTTACCTATAGTTAAGCTTAAGGCTGGGTAGGTTGTCATTTTTGGGATTAGGGTTTTGCCCATAGAAATGAATGGACGGTCCCCACAAAGATAGTAAGACAAACATGTGTGTGTGTATGTGTATGTGTGAGCATGGAGCCCAGCACAGGGGACATGATGCAGTCCCTCATACAGACAGAGATCCCAGTTCACTGAACCACGTGCTTTCAGGCTGCAGCAGGCAATCCACCCACTGTAAAGTGAGTGTTTTTTTCTACTTTGGTCACTCATGAAACACTATAATCATGTAAAACAATATGCTTATCTGTAAAACAATAACAGCCAATTTAGCTAAAAGTTACAGTACAAATAACAACAAAAACCTGAGTAACGACACTTCTGAAAAATGACTCTCCCTCTAGGCAATGAAGCTTTTATTAAAACATTGAGGTTCTGAACATGGCTGCCTGGTTTCGGTTCCTTTCGGTAAAGTGCTCGCATTTGTACCGGCCAGCTAGACTGTTGGCATATGCTCTCAGTAAGAGCACCCAGATGTACTTTATACATGCAGCCAGGCTTCTGCTAAATTCTGCTCATCATTCAATAAACAAAAGGAAAGGCAGGGACATGGAGTAAGAGTCGAATTATATTAATCTAATTTACTCTTCAAATCTATTGACAGAAATATAGCTTTACTCTAATGTAGTCATAAGAGCAAAAATGTAGTCAAAACTCCAAAATACTCACATTAAATTAATATCATTTATACATAAGCCATCATTCGATATACTTATGTGAAACCAGATAATTCCCTAGACATACAACAGACCAGAGTATGTAGGCATAACATGTTAAGATGCTTCTCAGAATTACAACTCAAAACCTGATGAAATTAAAACAGTGAATTTGACCCTGCATCCGCAGACCTGGCACTTGGCTCAGTACTGTTTAAATAATAGTGCCACTATTGATGCTTTTGTAAACTATAGAGAAAGCCACCTGGATCAAATATTTCTGCTGGAAGTTAAAATTAATAGAAAAGACTAAAAAAACACATACCACCCTTTAAAGCCAAAATGACACTGATTACATTTAAATTAGATAATTTATACCACAATTTATAGATCATCGTTACCTCTCTACTTCTGACCCATGTACTCCTAAAAATTTTGATTCTGCAAGCCCTTAAAAACAGGCGTGTAATGAAAATCGCATGAACCGCTATATAATGAGTGCGGGAATCCTTTTCCCCTTTCATACCTGCCAAGCAAACACTCACTAAGCGTGCCTGTTGTGGCTTAGTAGAGAATGGCAAAGAATGACTTCAGTGGGGAGACACATAATGATAAATAACCCTGACAAGTTCTGGAACATCAAAACAGCCACAGACAAAGGAATAAAAATGAAATAATATGTAGTTCACAGGTGGTAACAACCAAAATGGCCAATTTCTTATATAACCTGCATTTTTAGCAGATCTAATATGTTCTATTCAGCAAAAAAGCCTGACTGAGTTAAAAGTGCTCTGGTTCAGCTAGACGTCCAATGGCATGACTAGGGCAGCAGCTGTGGAACATAAAAAACCCAGAAGAGGAGAGAAATTCAATATGCTTTTATGCTGGAAAGTCCTTCAGTGAAATGTTCATTAAGTCACAAATCTCAGCAACATGTGAACACATCTCATAGCAGCTGATATGAGAGAGGGAGGGCATGAAAGAGGACTCCGTCCTGCAGAGGCGTCTTTGAACTGCTGGTCAGGGAGACACCCACAGCAGACGGCCATTAGGCCTGTGGCACGGCTTGGGCAGCCAGCATAGACCTAGAACTGCTCTGTCCGAATTTGCCACTGTTTGGCCACTTGCTTACAAATCTCCAACGACAGCCTGGACTACTGAAAGTGTTCCTGGAATTTGTTGGAATGAACAGACCAAATGCTTCCTTAAGGGATTCAGACATTCATCTGTCATGACAATGGAATGTAAAATTCTACCAAAAGGAGGGGACATTCTAGTGCCACCAGAACAGTTGACTGTTATAATAGGGATTTGAGGCTTCCTTCCTATCAAATAATAGCTCTAGAGCTGGGCAATGTCTAAAAAAACAATAAACAATACTGACAAAAGGCGATTCTAAGGACACTGGAGGCCTTAGGCAAAAAACTCCATGGGGCCCTCCAACGCACCCCACCCAACGTGGTCAAATTTATGACCAATATTTTAGCGTGAAGTCTGAATTAATAATCTCAACAAAGAAAATTTAATAAACGCAATTGCTTTATTTTCACTTTACTGTGAAAAACAGAATACACAAACAAAGCAGATTTATTGCTGCAATGTACTATATACATTTCCTGCCTTGTCTGTCCTGTCCCTACGCCTCTGATACTGGCACACACAAGCATAACTACTGTGGCACCAAGCACACGACATAAAATTTTTAGATGGGAAAAAAAACAGGAAACCATGGGGAAACATACGGGCTGCGTACCACCATTATGACTGATGTTTACATACACTGATACCTTTGTGTACCACAGTTTGAGAACCATTTAAAGCAAATAAAAAAATTCTATGAGGAGTTAAAAAAATAACATCTACATTATAAAAACTGTCAGCTTGAAATGAAAGCCATATCATTCATCTTTGTGTTGTCTAGGTTTGTCTGTAGCCCTGACAAAGGTGATAATCGGCAGGTAGTTACCTTCAAACACTGACACCAGGTTACTTGTCTGTTATCGTTGATTACCGATAATATCGCCTATTGGGTACTTCCCTCACTTTGGCACCAAGACACAGATTTGATTTCAAAACCATTTAACACGCATGACCTAAAAGCAAAACGTAAAAATAGGGCGGATGACCTTGAAAACCAAGGGAGGTGAGGTAGCAGCCTGCCTGAGGTTCCCAAAGAAAGGTGCAGAAAGTGCAGAGGCGCTGCTGTGGACTGGCAGAAGCAGACTGTGCTGGGACGGGGTCAGCTGAGTCCCAAAAGGCTGGGAACACTCAATCTGCCAGGTGCAATCTCCACATCACTACATCCACACTGTGCCCCTTGCCCCATCTTGCCCCGCCACACTTGTCCTTCGTCTCCAATGGAATGTAATTAACTGTATACATAATTGTGGCAATTCCTCAAAAAGAGGAAAAAATAATCGCATTCCCTGGGCACGCTCATAAATATTTCCTGACAGCCTGGGAGTCAAATTAGGAAAATCAAACTAGCCTGGTTGTAATGCAGATCGCATGTTTTGCCTTGGGACCTGGAAACCCAATTTTCCCCAATTGAGAGTACGACACAGTGTAGAAGAAGTTCCTGGGATTAGCGCTGCCCTCTGAATGCCACTAGGGGCTTTCATGGCTCACACTTATGAAGCTTCCCCATCCTGCTCAAAATGCTAGTTCCTTTGTTCTCTGAACAGTGTATATTTTGCAAGATCTGCAAAAAAAAATAAACCATACAAGACAAATAAAAATAACATTTCAAATTGACTTTACTGATGTGTGGTTATAAATTGGCATTCCTATGAGTCTTGGCTCACATGTGGCAGCATATTGTCAACATGTGTAATGACATATTCTGTTTGTTCTGTAAACACTTTAGGTATATCAACAGCTCTGATAACAATTGCATGCAGACCATGTGGACTAGGAATGACACTCCTGGCCAGCAAAGTCCCAAAGCACCAATACTAGTGTCACACCACACTGCTAATGAGCACACGGATAAAAGAAAATACTCATGCCCTCCGCTCTTGTAAAACCTCCCTAGTTATTAATCACGCTGTTTCTGCGTGGCATATTCTTCAGCCTTGATTAATGTACACACTTATTCACTCTAAAGATGCTTGAACCACTCTGCACTCAGTCACCAAATGGAAAATGAATACACTGATCAGCCATAATATTAAAACCATCTGCTTAATATTGTGTAGATTCCCCTCATGCCACCAAAACAGCTCTGACCCGTCAAGGCATGGGCTGAAGGTGTCCTGGGGTATCTGGTACCAAGATGTTAGCAACAGATCCTTTAAGTCCTGCAAGTTGCAAGGTGGGACCTCCATGTATCGGACTTGCTTGTCCAGCACACAGATACTCAGTTGTATTGAGATCTGGGGAGTTATGAGGTCAAATAAACACTTTCAACTCCTTTTCAGTTTAACAAACTACTCCTGAACAATTTTTCCAGTGCAATAGGACACATTATCCTGCTGAAAGTGGTCGCTGCCATTGGGAAACACCGTTGCCATGAAGGGGTGTACTTCGTGTGCAACAATGTTTAGGTAGATGGTACATGCCAAAGTAACATCCACATGAATGCCAGGACCAAGTGTTTCCCAGCAGAACATTGTCCAGAACATCACACTTCCTCTGCCAGCTTCCCATAGTGCATCCTGATGCCATCTCTTCCCGAGGTAAATGACACACACACACAGCCGTCCACATGATGTAGCAGGAAACGTGACTCATCAGAGCCGGCCATTTTCTTCCATTGCTCCATGGTCCACGTCTGACACTCATGTGCCTACTGTAGGCACTTTCAGCAGTGGACAGGGGTCAGCATGGACACTCTGACTGCTTTTAGGTATGCAACCCCATGCATAGCAAGCTGTGATGCACTGTGTGTTCTGACACCTTTCTATCGTATCCAGCATTAACTTTTTAAACAATTTTTACTACAGTAACCCAGGATCAGACCAGACCAGCTAGTCTCCTTACCCCACACAAATCAATGAGTCTCGGGCGCCCATGATCCCATTGCCAGTTCACCGGTTGCACTTTTGGTAGGTACTGACCACGGCATACCAGGCACACCCCACTAGACCTGCCAATTTGGAGACGCTCTAAAACAGTCATCTAGCCATCACTATTTGGCCCTTGTCAAAGCCATTAAGATCCTTACACATGTCAATTTTTCCTGCTTCCAACACCACAACTTTAAGAACTGACTGTTCACTTGCCTAATATAAAATGGCACCCCTGACAGGTGGCACTGCAACAAGATCAAACATCCGTGTTATTTACTTCACCTGCCAGTGGTTTTAATATTATGACTGACGGTGTAAGTGTTCAAAGTGCCTATGGTCCTCGGACGGTGCAAAAACAAGTGTCTACACACATAATCAGGTTCAGCCTCCTCACTCTTCTGTTTATACATATGATTTTTAAAAGCCTATTTGCTACTAGCTTTTAATAATAATTGTAGTTATAATTTATCAGGTCACAATTTTCACTTCATACTATAAAGCATGTCTTCTTGTTTAAAGCCTATTATTGAATGTTAAACAGATAAAACTCAAAATAATTGACATTACGGTCACACCTGTAGTAATATATTTTTATCACAATATATTTTTTTATATCATTACATTTCGTACAGCTGTCCTGGGTGACGACTTAAAATCTTTTCTGGAAAATCAATTTGTGGGGTTTAACTTGTTATTTTATATCTTAGCTCCCAATATTATGTGATAATTAGAAAAATGTTCACCACTTGCCACAGGCTATAATTATGTTGGATCCACACCTTAAATCTGAAAGGAAAGCCAGTGAACCATCTAAGTCCAGGACCAGAAAGGCAAAGTGCCCCAAAGAATGGGAAAGACCTGGGACCAGACTGGGATGTTGCCACAGTTACACCTTTCCTAGGATACCTTGTAAATTGTTTTGCTGACTTCTTGCCCATTGTGTGGATTATTGTGCTTGCGACATTTAAAAATCATTGTGTGAACAGGTACACACAACAACATCTGGTTTTATAAACATAAAAATACAGGGAATTATTCCTTAAAGGTCTCACTGGGAAAACATTTTACATGGCATGAAATGGAAGAACAAAAGTAGAAGACTTCGCTAAATATACTGCATGCAGTGCTGTTTTCAGTTACTCTTGAACAGCCGAGATCACATGTAATTCAACTAAAACCAGCTCTTGCTGCAGAGGCAAAAGGACAGCTTGTTTTGGCCACAATGTTCTTGAGCACCTCACAGATGTCACAGAAACACTGGTGGAAGTCCTCGCTTTCATGACAATCCCTGCCTTCCCAATATAGACCTCTGTCTGAGCACAAATCATAGGGAAATTTCAGTTCAAGGTTTCTTAGATTAGGCCCAATACAACTAATCTTTTTACTTATCAAGCAAATTTTTCAGAAGAAATTCAACTCTGTTATAGACAGAGATCATACTGACAAAGACTTATTTCAAACGAAGTAGTGTGCAAAAGCCGTAGGCAGTCAAAAGAAATGTTTAAAGCTATTTCTCTGAGTAGCAAATACATATTTGCTCAGAACAAAAAACACAATTTAACTTTAGAACACATGCAAATTAAGAGCAACACAATGGAAACTAGTAAGAATATCTTCCGTTCTAGAAAAAGTCACTGATATCTTGTTGGATGGCTGGATCGCTTCAGTTCCCAAATCTCTACCCAGGGGCACCCCAACCATTCTATGTATTCATTAAATTTCACCACCAGCCCACTTAATTAATTAATTAAATTAGTCAATAAATAAATAAGTCAATAAGGCATTGATTAGTTATACTCATTGTACTAGTGGTCCAGTCATAAAATATATGTGAGTACTGGATGATTGCTACAAATACTGGGGTGGCCAGTGGTGGCTTAATGGTTAGAGAAGGGCATTTGTAATTGAAAAATTGTGGATTCGAATCCTCAACCAGCAAAATACTGCCCCCAAGCACTGCTCCCCAGGTGCTGAAATTGCTGCCCCCTGCTATGTCACATTGTCACATATGGGTTAAGTGCAGAAAATACATTTTGTTGTTGTGTGCTGTGGTATGACAACTAATCACTAAAAAAGAAGGATTGTAGCAGAAGTTTTGAAATGGCTAAGCTGACACCCCTTGTCAGGCATAACAGCCTAGTTTTACATCAACATGAAGAGCATTTATACATCTTTTTCTTTGGCTGCCTAAGACTTTTACACAGTACTGTACTCCCTGCAAAAATGAGCTTAACATGCTGTAGTGCTTTCAGAATTCTTCAGACATTGATAGACTATTAGTTATTTTAGAAAGATGCCGTTTAAAGTATTAGCACCTTATACTACAGTCTCATTAAAGGCTTTATTTACTCAAGATTCACTGGCTGAGGAGTGAAAATGCTCCATTCACTGTGGCCTTTGCAAGGTGAGCAATTAAAAAGCAGGAACACAGGTCTGGCTCATTTCCACTTATGTTAGATTTGCAGCCAAATAAAATCAGTTACAATCTGCATTCAACTGCAAAGCTCAGAAATGTAAAATCTGGACTATTGCTGGCATAAACGTCAACATTATAAAGTGAAAACTGTGAAAATATTTAGCTCATTATTGCACTCCTGAATTTAGCTGGCAATGACCAGTTTTGTATTTGCGTTAATAAAACAGAATATATCTTTAGTGGTTGTTTCACTGGGTTTACAATACGACCCTGTAAAAAGCAGCATATTTATTTTGAAATGTTTTGACATTATATGGTTTTTCTTCAGCACATAACAAAAATATAGATGTTACATGCTCAACAGTTTCTAGAAAGCCCACATGTGGTCTGAAACATGCAGCAGTTCTCTTTTGTAAGCATCTGGTTTCACAAAATTAAAACCTTTTACTATAACTCAGACCGAAAGTTTACAGGAGTAGACGTCTTGATCTCTCTGAATAAACATGGTGCAATTTTTGAAGAACCCCATAAATGAAATCTGCATCTTGGGGAAAAAAACTATTACAAAAGTTGAAAAATACTACAAAAGCTAAAAAGGCAAGCAGTTACTACTGTTGGTGAAAATGAGGGCTAAATGGCACCTTTAATAAAGCCAATCTGCACTCACAGAACGATTTCCTGTCATTTGTCTTGTGAGTTCAAATGGTCAGGAAATAGTCTGGAATACTGCAAACATTCCTACAAAACATTTCTTCAGTGCAGCACTATGATATTGAGGTTCCGTGTCGGGAACAATTGCTTAAGTAGTGTGACTTGACTTCAGGGGACCAGAAGAAAACAGGTATTAGAGAACCAGGCCAAAATAAAGGAGAAAGAGCGAAGGACATTCACTGGGTGCTCCACGGGGAGTCTGCTGCACTCACTCCAAGTTTACAAACATAAGCAACGTCAAATTTAATGTAACCATGATCTGGAAAATAAGGCAGCAAAGATGAAGAAAACAGTGAACAGCAGAGACAGATAAGGTTGTTTAAATATGCAGGCATGTTACATCTCTAAGCAAAGCTACAGTCCTTTGATGGTGCATGCACAGGTGCAACTGGCCAGAAGAGGAAGGATCAAACAGAGGGAGTGAGAAGGTGCAGAGGAGCCTACAGGGGAATAGCCATGTGGGGAGACTGCAGTCAGGATGGGCCGGGCTGACCATGACCCCTGCACTCACATGGTTTGCTTTTACTGCAGAGCTGTTCCAGCTGAAGACAGCCTACTGCATTGAGCACTAACAAGCTGCCACCTCCCACCTGCCGAAGCTCAGGCAGCCCACGCTGATTGCTAGCAGGCTGTTCTCAAATGGCACGTGGCCGGGTTATCTGGGCCCCACCTGCTGCAGCCTGAACCTTAGGACGAGCCTTAGCCTGAGCCCAAACATCAACCAGGACCCACGGCAGTGATTTACCCTAAGCTTGGAGGTTAACTCAGGCCTGAGCTCAAGCCAAAGTTTGAGCTTAAACCTGAAACTAGAACTAACATGAGAAAAAAATAATATTGAAGCATCTTCATATTTGACAACAAAGCAACCATAAAAATAATGTTAACAAAAATAAATCAGTTCATTGTAACACTTAGAAACATGTGAATTCCAGTTTACTAAAATGCAGCACAGGTCATCGTTGACTTATGACTGTGATCGGTTCCGACCAATCATAGGTGGATTTGGTCTTAAGTCGGCCCTTTATTTTAGATGTTTATTTTAGATACATATTTATCATATGTATAGCATACTGTATAATACAATTATGTCATCTTTCAGTCATATTGTATGGTGATTTCTAACCTTTTTATCACCATTTTCTCACGGGGATACTAGCATGGCCAGCAGTTGAGTTGGAAACTATTGTGCTCTCACACCGGCACTGACAGATGCGGCACTGTCATAGCCCCATATCTGCGGTCTCAGAACAGTCGTAAGGTCGAACAGTAGTAAGTTGCATAGGTCATACAGGCACAGGCCTATATATACCAAACCTGTACTATCACTTATGTTATATATGAAAAGTGACTCCTTGCCACTGGAATTCTTTGTAATACCAACAAAGCTGTACAGTTGGTAGTAGCTTACAGCCTGTACCAGTGTGGAGGCTGCACTGTGCTGGTACGGCAGCAGTTTTTGCCCATTATTCAAATAATGTCGGACTCCAGCTACATTTGTAGCCAAATTTACCAAAGCAATCTCTGATACAATACAACAGTACATAGGTTCATGGTGTCAGATATAAATTTTAAGGCAACAGTATCAAGCAAAACGTTTCAGGATGAAGTTAAGTCTCCAGAAATGTGTGGGGATCCGTGACTGAGACTCTTCCAATTTGTGCCCAAATCCCGCCTCATTCCCATGCCTCACTGAAGCCAAAGCAGAGCTGCTTTTACAGGACAGCACTGCACACAACTGGCCTGGGCATCCCACCTCTCTGTGATTCCATTGTATTTCTCTCCTTTATTGTTCTTCATCTGAATGTCACCCCGAAGGCTACCCTTAATACAAATTAGCCATCTGCTGTTTCCCACTTACCTCATTCACCAGAAACTGAAACAAAATAAAAGTGACACTTGTGATACAATGTCTGTGGTGAAGAAGGGTGCTGATGTTAATTGAAATTTCAGCTAATACATTATAACGTGTCTGAAAAATTTGGGATCTTTTGACAAGCAAAAAAAAACAATGCTTTGAACATTTTCTCTATATATAAAACGTTTCTATATTAAACCCCCTTCGTGTTACGCTTCCGATGGCATCCTCAGGATTACCTGCCATGAAATATTCTTTGCCTATAAACGTAGATGGGGGTCTGACATCTCAGTTATGCAGCATTCCATACGGTCTCAGGAAAGCTAAGACATATGGGCAGTCCCGTGTGTCTGTCCTGCATCTGAGCCCATTGGGCTGCAACAGCAGCTCTATGCTGAAGTCTGCTGCGGACCAAAAATGGCAAGAGCACCTTCCAGAAATGGAAGATGTCACTGCCGCACACCAACATATCAGAGGTCAGACCAAGTAAGATGCTAAAAAAGGCTTCCAATGATGGCTTGTGCCTGTAAATCTATTAGCAGCTGCTATTGGGGGCTGAGACCATGACATGGTGTTTACTAGGAGAATCTCTGCCACTCAGACTAAATGATTGCCAAAGAAAACTCAGAGATTAAATCAAACTGATTCAGAGGTCAATGCCAAATCTTAGAAATGGTTGCCATAGTACCAATAAAGAAGAAAACCCTCTAAGCACTTGATTAGAAACAACTGTCCCGACTTTAAGACCATTTCAGAGAAAGACTCAGTGGGGGAAATGTGAGATACGAATCTCTTTCAGACGCTCTGTATAAGTGGTCTTATATCTTCAGTAACTCCATCGGGGGCTGTTCAGCGACCGCCCAAGGAGAGGAGAACTCTCAGGGGATGAAGCCACTGCAGATGAAACACTGGAGCGCAGGGCCACTGGTGCCCTGAGCCGCGGGAATGCTGGGCTTAGCCCAAGGTGTCAAAGCTAGGTTGAAGATTTAGAGCCGTGCCCCCACAAAAGCCCCCCAGGACATACTGCAGCAGATCCCTACAATCGCTTCCCATGCAACCATTACACAGCACGAGCCAAGTTGTGTGTATTGTCTGCACTGAAGAGCCTTAATGTGGGAGGTTTTAAAGAATGTAATTTTTACAAATCATTCACAGCTGCGGTTGCCATTTTACTTCAGGTCAGCTTCATCTCTCCACCCTATTGTTTTACTTGAACTGAATCCCAGCATTTTCAAACAGGCAGGCTCTGTTACCTTGATTTCTACTCCAGAAATGAGTAGACAGATTTTGTACGCCAGATTACCATGTTACACAGCTAAGTATACATGAGGTGAAATGTGAACATTTCCCTGTATGCAGACAATGTCCCACAGACAGACTGGCCCCAAGTACATGCCACACAAAGATTGGATTAGGTCTCTGTTTTAGGGCAGCAATTACAGAGCTCATCTCCCCTCCCCCACTACTCTGTCCGTCGCATTACTCATTCTGAGGGCTGAGCGTTTCAGCTCAGCTTGCGTAACCGTGCAGACCAACAGTCTCACACTAAGCGCAACAGCAACATACAGCGTTGGATGCATGCAATGGGCCAACCTAAATCTGTGTCATAAGACATTCTGAAGACGGCCTTCAGGAGACAACCCAGTCACAGCCTTGTTGCCGCTACAGCGTGTGTGGTCTCCTACCTGTTAGTGTGATGTTGCTATAGAGGTTGGAGTGCTGTTCCTTAAGCAGCACCTGCTGCATCTGGGCTGCCTTCTCCCGCTGCAGCTCCAGCATCATGTCTGGGTGGTGCGCTAGCTTACAGCCCTTCTGCTTGTCCAGAGCAATGTCACTTCGCACAATATCTGCCAGGCAACAGAGAAAAATCAACAATCATTCCTGAACACAAATGACAGATGTTACTCCTCCTGTACAAATAATGGTGTCGTTCATGTGATTACAATCTCTTTTCAAATTCACCAGTCTAGTTCAGTATATTCTAAATCCGAATTCTCCAGTACTATTTTAACTGATACAATCCCCAAGGTGGAACAAGATAACAACAAGTGAACTAGGTCAAAATACTACTTAATAATACAAGGAATCGAGCTTGCTGAACACTGAAAAGTGTGAAATAAGAAGTCAATTCCTTTGAAAAAAGCAAAATTAAACTAACAATTTAGAATTTATTTTACTTTTTTTGAGTGGTTATACGGGAGTAAGCGAGGTGTTTGTAACTAGATGCCCACTGGTTACCTCAGTAAATGGGCAGAACCCAGGCATATAATTATGCAGATAGCGTTACAACGCTGTTAAAAAGGTGTATACAATAGTCCCTACTTCACAGAATGGTTCACATTCAAGGGTTTCTTGTTTTCCACATGATCAACTTGAACCTAAATGATTAAGTTGGTAGCCAACAGCCCTGGAACTCAGCCTAAAGAATTCACAGATATTACTCCACGCCAAAGGTCTGCAAGGCACTAAGCAAAGCCAAGATGGCAGCCATCACATCATAGCGCGCCGTGCCATTCTGAATGTGGCTATGTGATTACATACATCAACAGGCACGTGCATGAAGCAACAGCAAAATCTACACTAAAGGCTCCATTGATTTGGTAAGTAAAGTAAGAGGGAATCCCAATGTTTACAAACATACAGAATATAATTCCTGGTTTATACTGGAATATCAGATTTCAGACCCATGTAATATATATCCTGATAATTTAAAAGAAAATTAAATATTTCAGTCACAATCCACACTGAGAAGGAGAGAAGCCTGGCTTCTCAAACAATCTTACCATCCTCATAATTCTTCAGGTAGTAGTCTGGTCCCGGCCCACGGAACTTTGCCAGGTTCTTCAGGTTGTGGAACTGCAGGAAATCTGTCCTCTTGCCTCCAAACCTCAAGTAGGCTGGGGACAGTCCACGAGCAAGTGTCACCAGCCGCTTCGAGCTGTGGGAGATGCACAAAGTGATTATTCACTTCACACACAATATTCCTGCCACAGCTACAGGTTATCAGAACATCAGCACAGCCAAACAACGAAGTACATGAGAATGGAACCAGAGCTCCATGTTTGACACATGCGGCCAGATATATATAGGAGAAATGGCAATAACTTTAGAAAGTCTGAGAATGAAGAAGCATAGTACATATCTTAATTTACGTTTAACACTGATGAGCATAACTAATCACAGCATGACTAAATTAATTCCAAGATTATAGTGGTAATAGAAATCGGATATTAAAATATGTTGCTGCAGATTTCATCGATTTTTGGCATCTGTACTTTTATTAACTTATGCTCTGAGATTTAACTACACGGAGTCAGTTTTGGTGTGAGGAAAACAGAAATGTTTCAGTGATTTCGGCTTGAGTAGAAACTGGAATAGGTTTCAGGCCATTTGCAATCCCGCGAAAAACTCTGGCAAAACTACACATTGAGATTGACAGCATCTGTTTTAACTGTCTCTTCTACAAGAGAGTTGGATTTGACATCCCTAAGTAGTATGAAATCTGCTTAGAAGACCCGATTAAGAACCATTTCTTCTTCATGAGGTAGTTTCCCTGTGTGCATGATAACATGAACTGCATTCACAGTGATAGTGAAATATGAAACATGTACAACGGAAAGCGTGTTCCTGTGAGACCATTACTGACTGTGATAGACTGATCTGTCATACTGGCAAGATCAACACAGGCTCCGCACAGCTGCTCAACACAGACTCAGCATGGCTGATCAACACAGTTGCTCAACACAGAATTTAGAAAAAACATTTAAAAGAACAAGAAGTACAACCATGCAGGCAGGACAGGGCAGTCTAGCATTGGAGTCTTCAGGATAATACAGCTAATCAGGTTAAGCCTAAAATTCAATTTGTGCAAAAATAAATACTATAGAGTTTAATAACATTTAACATATGGTTTAAACCTGTAGATATTTACATATTACCGCTGCAGAACATTTAAGCAGTCATCCTACAGCCAAAGTCCACAGTCTGAGTGCACTCAAAACTAAACATAACTCATTAGCCAGACAGCTAAACAAACTAGCCGTTTTGTGGCCTACTTGTAAGTTTGCTGACCATGAGTGAAACGTAACAATCCAGGAGAAATGCACAGCTGTATGCAGAATGATGCTACAAATGTTTCATTTTAATAACTAGTTTCATGTTGCACTGGTAATTCCGCTGCTAAGAAGCACAAACTTGAGCTGCTTGATGTTACTTCACAAACTACTTGTAATTTTCTCTCTGCCTCTACGCATATTCTACGTTTTGTACGGTTGACATGCGATCAATTTAAGTTTGACCCAATGTACAAAAAACATGACGAAATATGAAACAAACATATTTCACAGGCACAAAGCGTTATTTGACAGCGTTTTAGGGATGACAGTGTGTATGTCAAGCATATTTATTCACTAACGACCTTTAAGCCGTTTTAAGTGATGTTTGGCGAGCGCTCTCTTGAGGTCACAGCACAAGGTCAGTAACGTCTTTCGGTATCTCTGGATTCAAATAATGAACTAAATATAATCGCTATTAAAAATATGAATACCAGGGGGTGCTCATTTCAAACGCGAAATGGTTTCAATATTTACGTTTTATGATTCTCTTTAAGAAGTTCGGTAAAGCATGACAAACTCGTATAATGCTGCATTTTTTGTTTTGCAATATTTGTAAACAATAGTAAAACCAGATGTTTAAACTATATCATTATATGAAAGTGTGAGGAATACTTAAAACGAAAACAACAGATTTACGGTACATATCATTTAAAAATATAAGCGTCGTGTTTTTGAAGGTATACTGTACATTTAATTTTGCTTAATTACACTATAATTTTTTGGAATACATAAAGGCACGAGTACTCAAAAAAATAAACTCTGAAATTTAACTTAATTCATTTAAAATTGCTCTTCGCATAAATACTGCTAGTAGCTGATAAAAGTCAATGTTAGCGTAAAGAAACAGATACGCATCATATTCTTAGTACTTGTACACATTCTCATTGACGCTGACAAATTTGTGTTTTTTCTATAAATTCTACATTTCACAATTGTCAGAATGCTACAATCAAAAAACTACAAAATAGTCGTCGTTTTCAAATTCTTTGGCAAGAACATTAGCGGTTTTAAGGCCTATTCTATAAACCCTTAAATGATTGCATTTTATATTATTAAATATCATATAAAATAATACATTAATATTTTAAGTAACAAGAAGCAAACACAGGCTACTTATTTTATACGGACATTTATAATTGTACGTAATTACTAATAATATTCCCCACGAGCTCGACAAGCGGTTTGAAGATGAATTTACGGTAATAATTTTAGATGTAAAAATTACAAGAACCCTAACAAAATTATTTTAATAATAATACTAACAATTATTGTTGTTACTGATTAATTTAAAAAATATTATTATTAACGCTATGTTAAATTTTTCGCGCTGATTTTGTACTGTAGTTGCGGCGTGCTTCTAAACCGCCGTCCTTCTGCAAACTACTACAGCGCCTCTAAAACTAGAATAAACAGATCATAACGGTGTTAAACCATGTTTAAAACCCCGTCATGTACACTGAGCTGTCAGCAGTATCTACTCAGCTGAAAAGAAGCAAACTGTAATTTCAGCAACAACTGGCATAATATCATAGCCAAGCTATGAGATAAGTATGAACACTGCTGCTGAAAAAAGGCTAAAGTACATGAGAAAATAGAATAGAATTGATTTACATATAACAGAAAGAGAGCACAATTTTAAACCAACTGCTGTAGATGCTATATACATATTCGTATTATTAAATTTACTTAAGCTTAATGAGGCCAAATTAATATTATGTTATTATTTGTTTATTATTATAATTATTGTTATTATTATTATTATTCCTATTGGTGTTTACGTATCAGTATTATTAGATGTAGGTTTAGTAACAGCAGTAGGCCTAGTAGTTGCCTCCAACTTCCAAATATCTGTAATGATGAAATAAATGTTTAAATACGTATAGCAGTATTTAGGATAAATTTATAGCGCCACACCATGAATGCCAGAATGAAGGCGCTTGTTCAAATTGCATCTTTCTTTGACTCTTTCGCTAATTTAAATACATAAAATAAAACTATATATATATGTATTAATAATTCTCAGAATATCCCAAGAAAACAGCTGAACAAATACACATACATATTAAAGTGTCACAATTGTCTTTAAAATCATAAGTGACCGTTTCGTTCGTTAAATGTAAAACTGCTTTTAACCTCAATATCATAACTGTGTATGTAAGGTTTGGACATCCATCCTTCCATTTTCTATACCCGCATGTCCATAAATTTTTAATTAGCACCTACGTTTTTGAAAACATACACAAGATAATTTATTACGAGATCCATTATCTCGTCATACAAGCGAACAGTAATACATCAATGATAACTGTTACTTTAAAATGTTCGGACGGGAAGCATTAGTGTCCAGCTGTACGAGATATTATGTGTAGCTACTTGGGCCATTTTTAAAAGAAACTTGGGATTTTGGGAGTGTTGAAAGGTATCCTTCCTCAGTTCCATAATTTTGGGCCTTCGTAGTAATTGTATAAGTAAATTTTTACACGTAAAAAACAACATTATTCTGTGATTGCTTAAACTGAATTTCCAAGCTCATACTCTATCGCATTCGACGTGTTTCTTTATTTTCCGTTTACGAAAACCACGTTGTGTCATCAAGCCTGGACGAAAAACTAAACTCTGTAAACTATCAGACCCCACACCCCGAACATGTGTAATCTCTAAAAATCAGTCAGCTGTGAACGCGAGCAGCAGTAAGAAAAATGCAAAACAATATACCTTAGGAAGTCCAGCCAACCGTCTTTAATAATAGAAGGATCCAACTGTAAGGAAAGGAAGTTTTCATTTAGAACCTTAACTGGACTCCGAGTGTTCACGTCTAGGAGAATTAGCGTTCTCTCCATAAACCCCTGTTTTTTCCCTCCCGAAACAGGTCTCCTGTAGGCAGCAGCGGAGGATAGCAAGGGTTGCACCATCCAAGCGACGGATGCCAACCACAAAGAAGAGCTGAAGATGGGTAAGAGGAAGTGCTGGGGCATCTTCGTCCTTTGAACACCGGGCGGAGCACTGCGACCGGGACCCTGCTGTGCAGCTTTATAAAAAAGTGAGAGAAAAGGCTACCTTGAGTTCGAATGTTCCTCTCCACGACCGAAGATATGTGTTTCTATCTTCCTGTCTGTTTCTCTCTCTTCTCCCCCCGCCCCCCAGTATTTTGGAGCTGGTGAGGGGAGCTCACGCCCCAGGCCAGCCTCTTCGTTCACTGGTGCCAGGAGCCACGAAGAGCCAGCACCGCCCCTCTTGGTGAAACAGTACTATACTTCTTAAAGGTAAGCCGAGTGAAATAACAATGAAGGGATCCTGGGCCAGCGTAAATTATCAGGACGTATATTATTTCTGCACGAATATAGTCGGGGAAATGCAATTCGTATGTATTATTAGTCCGGTTTTCCAAGTCAACCCGCCACACGGTGTTTTATGACATTTATACACTCATAATTCGACAGGAAACGGGACACACTCGCCCACTCTATTTATTGCCAAAATACCTGATAGAAATATTAATATGCATGAATCTCCTCTCTCACAGAATAACGCATCAACTGCAAAATGTGCATGAAGAAAATTCTTGAAAACGTTATCCGGTTTAATAACGTTTCCAAGAATTATCTTTATATACATTTTGCAGTTATTGCGTTATTCTGTGTGCAAGGAGATGTATGCATGTTAACCTGATCTGCCCAAACTGCAGCAGTAAATGGGGTGTTTTAAGCGGTGTTCTTGGATAAAAGAATTAGAATGTACTAAAGGGACGTGTTAACTTACCGTGTTAACTTGTTAAATGGTGACTGTCATTCATAATACTGCAGATAAAAAGAGAATAGTTCTACGTTTTTTCGCAGACACGTTCATTACGTGCATACAACTATAAGAAATACAGTAAAACTGCTTAAAAAACAATATACCATATATTATATCATACACACAGAAATATAACGCACACATATAACAAATATAACATCGATGTTATTAAATATCTATGTTTCTTTGGTATTTTAAGCAATAAGGTTTATACACCATTGTATGGTTAAAGATATAAAACGTTCCAAAGACTAAACAGGAGAAAATTAAGCGGTATGCATTGAAATCTGCATTATTATTTTTGCCTATTTTATTCTGTTCCCTGTAATCTTGTTTTGGTTTATAATTAGATTTACATTCTTAGCCAGATTGATTCTCAATATTTCTTACAATGGATCTGTTTCTTAACGTATATATAACCTACACTTAGGCTATACATAATGTACACAAATAGATGGAATTTACGAAAAATACTGAGGCTTAAAAAATTGCATCCATCCATTTTCTGTACCCGCTTGTCATAAACTTTCATTCGTTGTGTGACTGAATAATACAGACCGATTTAAGTAACACTTTATTCGCGATTATCAGCCTTCTTTCTTCGCCAACCTCCCCTGAACCCACAGTATGACCAGCATTAAGGGTCCGAATCATTTTCCAAGAGTGCATGTGCTTCGCAATAACGGCGCTTCATATCCAGCATGGCATGTTAAATATATTAAGATAAAATCTATGACATGATTAACACGGCACCATTCGGATATAATTCTGCGCAGACCTGCTCCCCTCTTGTATTTTCATTAATATTTTAACACTACTGAAACAAGGTAAATATAAAAACTGCTTGTAGAAATAAAAAATCTAAAGATATCAGTATAACGTTCCACGGTTCGGGGCCTCAAAGTCTCTGATGATGTTTTGTCAAGTTCATTGCAAAAAAGTAAAATCAAGATACTTTTAAATTTTATAAGATACAATGAATCCATTTAATGTAAAGCAAAGTTATGTCCTCGGCGACCTCTCTTAACTCGGCAAGTTCTCTTAAGCAAGGCGGAAAAGCAATGTTATCTCAGTAATTTAAGGAGAATAAACCCTGCACCCGAGGTTGTGATTCTTTCTTAGTTTTATAGTATGAACTAGTCCAAATATGGATGTGTTTCCTGTATTTGGGTTATAGTATCTTTTACTGTCCGCTTTCTGATTTAACCTTAAATAGACTTTTACGTGATTCCACCTCACATCCTCGATTCAATCGACACATCAAACCTATGTTCTCCACTCGGCATATGCCTAATTTTACGATATATTTTTTGGATTGAGGCCACTGTCTGCTTACAAACAGTTTGTTTATAACTTCAAACGGGGTTTATGACCCTACTTAGAAAGACTTGCTAATACTGTAGCTATAGGCGAGGTAGAACAGTATTCTAAACTAAAAGACGTCCTTTCGCGTTTTCATTTAAAACATATGAGTAAACTACATTCACTGGAGATGTCTAATCGACACTATCTCAGGTTTGCGAATGAGTGAGCCTGGTTGCAGAAACCTGGAGACAAAATGACTTTTTCTCTTCTTTTTTTTTATAGCAAACTGCGCGTATGAAGCCGCTCCCCATAAATCCAGAATCTGAAGAGTCTCGGGCCCTTTCGGCTAACTTGAAATCTTTCTGTCAGGGTCATGACAATGAGCAGCCCTGCACTTCTTCCTTTTCCGTTCGTGTTACGGACTCGGTTTCAGTAAAAGATGACAGCAGCAATATTTTTTGAGTCGTTTAAATAAACCTGCACTACGGCCGTATAGCTTTACTGGGTGCTAGAAGGAATAAAACAGACATTTAGCGCGGATGTCTTGGTATCTGTTCGAAGGTTGCTTTTAAAACGTACTAAAACATAAAATTTTAATGATAGCTATAAGCATAGGTTTAGGCTACATTTACTACCTGTGCTTAGCCAAGAGTATGGCCGATGCTTTCTCCTTAGGAAAAGAAAAGGAGAATAACTTCTTTCAAAAACATAACATTAAATAGTAATGCATATTCATACATACAAACTGTCTTTTGAGGACATAGTCGTGGCCTATAAACTGCAGTGGTTAACTGTGTCCTGAGTCATTCCAGACATTACAGGGGAATTTTCCAAGAAGAAAATAGTAAAGAAGTAAACAGCTAAATGTCAAACTGATTATGTACTTATCGTGACACTACTACAGTACATATTATATGTAGTTATTGTTGGTCTCCCGTCACATTCTTCCAGTGCATTTTATGCATGGGAATACTGTGTACATGTAGATTATATACAGGACACTACTTTCCTGATATCGGGATATTTCGATGATGCAACAACCTGAAATGTGAGCTTAATTCTATTGAGATTTACTGTTGGGGTCAATCTCTCTGTATACGTTTACCGCTGAATTTGCTGAGAATGTTTTACTTGTTATGCTTTAAATAAGACCAAATAAAACCATACATTTTTTTTATTTATGAATGTCTTTCGGTAAACTTTCAGTAAACAAAAGGAATCACGAGGAATTGATATGAATCAAACAATTGTAACAAAAATCTGAAAAGAAATAAGAAATAATGACATATATTTTGTGGGTAGGCCTACTCTCTTCTATCCACGACTCTGACCAAGCATATAAGCCGTTAGAAGATGGATGAATGATTGCATGGATGGATGGATGATGCTCTATTCTGGCGTACAATCGTTTACGTTATATAAAGTGATAACAGGCCTATCTGTACCAGCTTCTATCTTTCAAATAAAGAGAAAATCAATACACTACTAAATGCCACTATATAAAACGCAGATTAATCGTTATTGGCGTTTTTATAGCATGACTCTTCTAACGTATTTAAGTAAGAAATATGTACTTTTAAATTTTACTTCAAAGGATAAAATTCTAATCTATTTTATATTCCATCCACAAGTTTATCAAATCCGATTAAATTCAACATTAATCTGATTACTGCAAGCTAAAGATCGTTTATTCGTTTTATTTGCAAATACATAATTTCATATACATGAACTAATTTAATTACACACAAATTAAACTAATCAACGAATATAAAATGTTCCTTATTAATGCCTATAATCCCGACAAAATAAATGGGAATTTACAATTTCAAAAGGTACAATTCGTTCATTTGTTTCGAAGCAACTTGTCAAATATGGATGCGATTCTCGAAGTTAGCTGTTACCATGCACTAACGAAATTTCATAAACAAGAAAAATCGGTACTAACGATTGTTATATTGCTCTAATGGTAAGCAGGTAATTCAGTTAAGTATGATGTATATAAGTATTTAGCGGAAAGTCCAGTAAATCTGAATTTATATTGCGGTCGTTTTCGTTACTGGTGCCCCATTTTATTAAGATGTACAATCTGTTGCACCAAAATGTGCAACTTAGTATTTGGATTTTTAAAATGAAAATCGCACTCACACCAGAACCAAAATATTATGCTTAAATTTAGAATTATTTGTTTTTTTATTATTATGATATATTCAACACGTATAAAAAAGACAATATGTTAATGTTATAGGATAATGTGCATCATCTGGATACTTACTGTATACATACATATATTGTAAATTTTATTATACTAGGCCTATATTACACGTTTTTAATAAACACTCATTTTCCTCCTTTGTGCTTAGTTAAAACGATGGTAATACAAGTACAGACCTTTACAGGACCCTAAAAGTTACTCCTTTATTTTATGCAATAACTGCATTTAAAAATACTCTAACAGGTGTCTCCTATTAGTACCTCCTTGTTTAACCTCCCATCCATTCACCCGCTTAAGTTTTTAAACAACCGTTGTCATATGTTTGCATGTAAAATTTACTTTGATGATAAAGCGTGTTCCTGCCTCTCTGGAGGTAGGGTCTATCGGAATTTCCTATATTTACGCACAGAAATATGAGCATATTTTAAAATCAATAGTCTTTGCCTCTAAATGCAAAAGAGAGCACTATTTCAATCAATCCTGTAATTAACTGCGCATTTGTCCTTTTCAAAATTTTTTGCAGATCTAATTGTACCTGTGCATTAGCGCTTAGTTTTCACAATGTTCGGAAGGGTGTCATAGTAAAAAAACAAAACCCGAAAACCTTTTTAACTAATATATGGGTCCGAGTTGTATGATGTTATGTTGTATGTTGAATACATGTATTGTCTCCTCAGTCACACATTTAAAATGTCAATAGATCTAATAATGATCATGGAAAATGTAACAGACAAAAGTAACTTAGTAATGGAAATAGCGCTTTCACGTGCCGCCAGTGTTTTAGTACTTAAAATGAGGTAACTACATTGTAATCAATTTATTAAATGTGCCACCCAAAAATACGGGGCCCGCTGTCACAATACATGCAAACGCGACAGCAGGTAGCATAAAGCACTCCCAAGGATTTCACACTTGCCAACTGGTGTATTTTAAATTAGACTGGTCTTATTTTCGTGTATCAGAGTTCGTGTGATTTAAAGAGTATAAATGAAAACGGCATCAGAGCGGTCAAGTTCAAGTTGCTCAGCTGTTTAATAAAGATACGTTGCTAAATACTGTGCGTATCCCATAAAAAGTCTAGACCGCCAGTTACCTTTCAGTATTACAGGAACGGCGATATCACACTTCGATTTTTTAACAAAATGCATTGCCAGGCAAGCACACCATTATTGATAAATATTCCGATAATGAAATTAAAGACAAACCGACGTAAAACCAGTCTGCCGCTCTGTGAGACCAACTTGTGTGAGACGAAACCTTTTGCGAACGAGATGCAGTAGCTGTGGACGTTGAAAGGAGGCCAATATGTTTTTAATATCAAATGCCCGGATTTCAGCGGGCGCAAAACCTTAGATAGCTAACCTTTATATTAAACTTAAAAGTAAGATTATGGTGCGTGAGTTAGAACTATAGAACCGTCTGAACAAACAATTCCCACAAAAGAAATAATCTGCCACTCGATCCCAAGTCCTGATTTTGTACTCTGGCGAAAACTTAATGAAATTGTTAATTGCGTCGACTTTCTAGAACCCTTTCACTAAAGGTGACTGGTTGTATTATTAGTTATTGACTGGTGATATCACAAATAAATATGGTATAAGCGTATACATTTACCATGTTCAACAAACGTCCGGCTCCCCGCTTCAGTTATTTACTAACCAACTTAAAAAAGAAATTTAGCTATTAGAATAGCATAAGTCTAAGTATCTGTTGGTGTTCGATACGTAGTGCAGGAAAGACAGTGATAAATAGACTATAAACATGCCGGTTTAAACACGACATACTGAGACAAGGACGAAGACCGAAAAATACAATTAAAAGTATAGGCCTATATATATGGTCGTTCAGATGGGCCTGAGTCGTGTGGGTCGGAATGTGCATAAAAGATTGTAGTTATAGTACTGAATGTGCAGGTTGAATTTTATTACTGTTTTATTGCGATTGCTGCGCGCGGGAAAGGGGCGTAATTTGCTCTTTTAGGAGAATCAAATAAAAATATATTATATTTGATTTTTTTATATCCACAGTATAAGACTTTTGTTGGACAAACATTGTTGAGACACAAGCCTACGTTCACATACTGTACTGTTAATTAGCACGTGTCAAAAAGCATTTTCGGTACAATTAGTCCCGACCAAAATTACCCATTCGGGCTTTTCCAAGTCATCAACCTAACTGTTGGGAAAATTCGTGTTCGTTTCCTCGCCAAAATTCATCTAAATATGGAAACGATATTTTATGGATTGAGAGCTTTTAGTGAGCCAGTTTACATTATGCGACCAATGTTACAGTTAGCTTAGAACCTAAGCTAATAGCTAATAAGACCATTAACAGAAGGACAAGATCTTGTACAAATGTATATATATACAAATCATGTAAGTAGTAGTGCGAAACATTTTGTGATATTTTCGCTTTTACCTTTCGTTAGATGAGTAAGAAGCACAATCTTGGTTTGAAAACAAATGTAAAACTATAAATTGAAATCTACTGATAATTAATAGATGTTTGTTGTTTGTACCGCAGGTTAACATTCGTGACTTGTAAACAGACTACAGAACTGAGACATACAGTATATTCAGAACTCTAATGTCGTTATAACATTAGTCGTGAAATGTCGGATAGTGAAACTGCAGTAAGAACGGTCACAGAAATGTCATATATCCCTCCTTAGCTTAAAATATTATACAGTATTATATTTTACTTCCTCATACATAGACAAATATTCTGTTTTATTCAGCACAAATCCTATACGATTTTGTAGAGCACTGGAATCTTGCAGATGTAAATAAAAGCAATTTATTTGTACGTGCTGGAACACATTTTCTTTCACCTTTTAGATTGCTGACAATCCGTGTTGTGTAACGCAAAACAATTCAAAATGGTGCAAAGAGCTCCACCTTGTGGGATTTTTTTAAAACAAACTAAAAAAAAAAACCATCTGACTGCTTCCAACGACCCAGCTGTTTAAAACAAACTAACACAAAACTTCATTACTATTTCAACGTTACGGCAGCAGTAGGATGATCTGGTTGTTGAAAGTGACAATTCAGTAAATTAATTATTTGATAATTAAGGCCCAAAGGTCACCAACATACTTCCAGGAGGTTCATATTTGCCCAGTTGTGTATTTTCCCAATAATGCTTGCAATAAGTTTCATGACAATTACATAATTTAAGACCAAAAATCAAATATCTATTACACATGTGTAATTGTACTTTTGACATACAACTTAATTATTCTTCATAACCATATGTGGGATAGATGGCAATGAGTCTGCATACAGACATGAAGCAACACAGTTGGCATGCTGGTACGATAACAGCTACCTGGAGCTCAACACCACAAGGACAGTGAAGATGACTGTGGACTTCTGGAAAACCCCCCATCCCTCCCCCCACCTGCCATCAACAGCACTTGCATCACCACTGTGGAGTCATGTAAGTTCCTTGGAAGTATCATCTCCAAGGACTTTAGGTGGGAGAGCAACACTGACTCCATAATCAAGAAGGGCCAGAGGATGTTCTGCGGCAGCTAAAGAAACTCAACCTTCCACAGTCAACGCTGATCCAATTCCATACAGCTATCATTGAATCAGTTCTCATCTCCTCCATCACGTTCTAGTTCAGCACAACACTAACCCTAACCCTAAGCAAAGCATCCAGAGACTGCAGCGTGTCATCTGAGCAACAGAGAAAGTCATTGGCTACAACCTCACCCCCAGTTATTCACTATCCCCCTCAAGAAAAAAATGACAAGAACATTGCTGACACCTCCCATCCTGGCCATGCACTCTTCCAAGTTCTCCCCTCAGGGAGATGGTTCCGTTCCATCAGAACCACCACATCAAGACGCAAAAACAGCTTCTTCCCCCCAAGGGTTTGCACTGCTCAACACCTGATCACAATCTTTGCCTCACTTTTTGTTTTAGCATAGCATAATTTATTTTGTTTTTTTGTGTGTTTATTTAGTTCTTGGGTAGTGTTAAGGTATGTGTCTCAGGAGCAGACTCACTGTATCAATGTCTTTGTATGCATGCATACATGGCTAATAAAACCTGATTCTGATTTAACAAAATTGTCATCAGGGAAAAAAAAAACAGAAATGGGAACCACAACTGCAAAAATGGCAGCTTGGTTTGGCTTTTTTGAATTACCGAAAGCTAAGTAGTAGCATACAATATCTAAGAATTCTTTGCAGCTTCATGCAATCTACGGCCTGCTGTATGTCATTTATTATGTCATGCATTTTGAATGAATATTTTAGTCGAAATTTTCTTACGAAACAGCACACTTTCTCCAGCGTATCATACTGCACTGAACCCGATTTATGCTGCGTTTATGCCACAAAACCTCTCAACAAAACTTATCCTTTGCTGGCACAGCAGATGCAGGCAGTAGACCGTGGGCAGCTTTCATGTAGACAAACCGTGACCGACAGATGAATCTGAAACGCAACCACTGAGTGGACAAAAACACTCTGACGTCTGACAGAGGATTGCGGAAATCATTTAAGTTTGCATCTAGCTAGAAATCAAAATTGATAGAGCTTTTCAGTAAATACCTTCACAAACATGAGAAACTGAAACCGGACCGTATTTAGTTATCTGCGCCCTGGGCGCTCCTTCCATTACAGCTACCGCAGTGTAGTTGCCAAGAAATATGCAACTGTAAAACCGGGGGGGAAAAAACAAAAGCCAATGAGTTATACACTCCCCAGTTTTGGAGGATGCACATCCTGACTTCATACGAGACATTAGATTTATTTGTTTGATTGTTTTTACAGGTATTTTAACTTGGTAATTTGATTATTTGATGGTGCAAAAAGCTCAGCCCCGACAATCAGAGCACAAAATTCAAGCCACCCGTCACCAGCTATAGGTCATCCACCATAAAGATTATATGTTGCACTGGATATACAAGCCAGTCAAAACGAAGGCAAGGTTTACCTAAGCTGTGTGAAAACATTAGCACCGAAACTGCAGTAGTTCACTGCCCCTAAGCACACTTTCCATCACCCTCTTATACCAATACTCTGTATTTTTAAACTCACCCAACCAGAAATATGTTATAAATATAACATGGATATTTGTATGGATATTTGTATCGTGAAGTTGCATATCATTCATAGTATGTGGTTCTATAGCTTTATTGCTAATTAATGACTAAATCCTCTTCCTTATGAAGCTTCAAATGAAACATTAAGATTACAATCAGATAAGAATTTTTTCCAGATAGTTTCTTCCAGGGAATGGTAATATAAAAAGTCAGTATCCAGCATTCATTCCCATTGTTGTTGTTTTTTTTACACTTTAAGCTGCATTATAAGGACTACAAATGGAATCGAATGTGACTGTTAAATGCAGGGATAAATTGTGCATGTAAATAACAGGCGGTAAAAAGCTGACTGAGCAAGAGAACATGGAAATTAGGCAGAGCATTTGGCAAGCAGAAAGCCACAGTTTGCGAAGATACATAAAACAGGCCTGGAATGTGTACTGCAGTTACTGCAAAACATGGGGTGATGTTCAGACTTCAGGCATGGAAGCGGAAGAGTGTTAACTACTTCTATCCTCACCATTTGGCAGCAGCAGGGGACATCGAACACTTAAAATATGCCACATACATCAAGTGAGTGACAATTTCAACGAATATATCCATTCATATTGCAAATTACGTTAAGGAGGCAGGATTTGCTAGTGTACTGTAGAAGGCTTGTAACTTAAGAGTTCAGAGCAACATAAAAGCCATGAGCACTGCCCCCTCTGCTGGTGAGTGGAAAGTGACTGGCTTCAGGTTTGATTGTGCGGAAGAGTCAATGGCTATTCATGCTTTTCACTGAGACAGGTAGAAACAACATTAACATACGCGTACCTCCGTGAGGTCGTTACTTCTAAAGTTTTCTTACTGAGCAACGTCACAGACAGTAAGTGGCCAGACCCGGCAGTTCAGTTCAGAAGCCCCCCTGATGATAAACAACTTTAATGGTAATGATACACAGAGAGAAACTCATTGCCGGGCAACTGCCAAACCAAGGGTGCCCGAAACCTTCTCAACGCTACGTCGTTCTTAAGTTCTACAATAAAAGACACGACCCACCCCAGGGGGGCGTTTCCCAAAAGCAATAACAACTTGCATGGTTGTAACTATAAAGGTACGACGCAACCATAGTTCGAAATACGCAGGTAACGACGTTGCGAGATTGCACAGTACGATCCATCATTAAATGACAGGTGTTTCCCAGAACTATAGTTCGAACGAACGTTCGCAAACACTGTAGTTAGAAACTCAGTTCCGGGTGACAACGTCATCGATGGTGGAAATTGCAGTTGAAGGAGGGTAGTCACCGTGTAAAATGAACATAAGCTATTAAATAATCTTGCTGTACAAACATCTATGATGTCACGTGCTTTGAAAATGAAGTTATTGTAGTACTTTTTATGTACTTCCCTATTCATGAGTATGACATGATTTTAGAGGAGGTTGTTTACCCACCTTGTTAGTGCTTTATGGTATACGAACAATATTACGATATTTATAAAACCAAAAAATAAATGAAGTTACCCGAAATGTACTGTTGCTAAAAAGAACTTATCTAACAACAGAGTGTGTCTATTAAGGTGTTGATGTTGTAGCGAGACACAAAGCAGTGCTGACAAATGCGATATGATTATTGTGTAAGCTCAAATCGCGATGACGATGCTGGTATATAAAAACATGGAGGAAGCAAAAAGACGTAAAACACGGGCAAATTAACATCTAAAAATAACGAACAGCTTTATAATCATTGAGTTGTAATATGAAAAGATAAAAAAAAATAAAAGCAAAAAAGAAAATCAAAATACCGATGCTTGGATACAAACTCATGACTGTGTAAGTGAAACACCAGGAGGAGGGGTACTCCTCTGGAAGAACTGGAGGAGGTGCCTGGGGAGAGGGAGGTCCGGGCATCTCTGCTTAGACCACTGCTCCTGCAACCCAGCAACTAGATGGACAGGAGAGAATGGATGGATGGATGAATGGATGGATGGATGGATGGAAGGAATAAAAAGTGGTGTATAGCAAATTATCTGACGTAGTCGGGAGAAAGGCAGGTAGAAGTAGTAATTTGACAAAGTATGTGTAAAACGCATGAAGAAGAAAACATTGCATAGAATCGTATCATTTGTGAAAAGGAAAACCGGTGAAAACCATGTGCTGTGTGAGATCAGGTAAGCAAAAGTTTACCAGATATGAGGAGCCAATTCACCGCAGGTGCCTCTTGATGTATGGGCCATAAATTCCATGGTAAAACAACAGTGGTATTTTTATACATTTCTTTTTTTGCTATATGAACAACCCCTACAGTAGTGGCCAAAACCAATGTGATACCCTAAGCAAGCTTCACCGTACCCCCTCCCGCCCCCCACCTTCCCCAAAAGCTGTCAGTAAAACGGGGTGAGGCGGTGGCAATGGTAAAAGATGTTGATTCGGGGGGCTTCCCTTCAGATGCTACCCTGGGCAATTGTCCATATTGCTTTCAGCAGGATCCACCACTGAAATCTTCCCAAAAATGTAACAACATACGATTCAGGCTCAAAATCACGATTCATATAATTTGCCACAAGGTGGCAGTAAAAGTAAAATTTTAAACGTTTGCTGTACAGCACAATCATACTGTTTGATTTTGAGTTGCAAATGTCCTTCTGACTTGTAATTTTTGGCATCTATAGCACACAAACAATGCTTCCTGTCTGCATGACCACAAAAAATGGTCTCACTACTAGTTGCAGGAATCAGAGAAATAACACATTTTTGGAATTCAAGCACAAATACAACCCTGATTTACTGGAAAACATTTTTGTACTGTATATGGGAATTCCCTCTCATCAGGCTGTTCTGGGTTGAAGTTCTAAGAATATTGAGTAGCTAGTAAAGGTCAGATGTTCCACTGTCCCAAGGGGTGTGTTTGCTAGGGGACAGGTCTCTGATACCAAATATATTAAAGAATCTATTTTCGGTTATTTTTGGTTTCTGTATAGACACGCTAAAGAGCACAGAACGACGCCAATGACCGGACTGGGAAACATTCACAGAAACACACTTAAATACGCAACCACTATTAACACAACTAAAAATCAGCTAATAACATGGGGATTCCACACGGGGTAGATGAGGGGGCGTGGCACACAAGAGGATCGGCACGATAGGGGCATGACTCATAAAAATAAAACGGGGTTAGACTTTGGACTCATATAACAACAATAGTTTGTGTTGTGTAGGGTTTTTTTGTCCGCCCTTCAATAATATGCACTTAATATTTAAAAATTTAATAACCATGTCTATTACGTGTGTATAGGTATAAGGGTAAAGATTTTTTTTTTGTGTATGTGTGGATGTATGTCATGTACCGGGCCGTCCAAAGGAAATCAATACAAATTTTACTGCCAAAAAAAGCTGTAATGAAGAGTCCAGTGAGTGATCAAATTATCTGTTTGTGTTGGGAAAGCCGACATTGGCAAAGCACTGGACCCCCAGCATGCAGATGAGGAGGGCCCTCCCCCTGCCTCCTCACACACCCTTGCTGCTGACTGCCCACACCAGACATTACTCTTTGCCATGATCAGTAGGCTGTACTGTATGTAAAGCCTCTGGTACGCTTATACCAGACAGTTGCCTGAAATACCTTTGGAAAATCAATTTACAAAGGGAAAGAAAGCAACAAAACAAATATGCCCTGCTTGCTTGCATTTAAGACATCCCTCGTTTGCAATACGAAATAAGTATTTATGAAAATTCCACGAAAACTGCTCAAAGGATTTCCAAGAGATGAGTTCTGACAATATATGCGACAAACACAGTCTTTAACTACCTTCAAGCTCTTGTGTTTAATTTAACTTGGCAAGCATTCTACAATAATTTCGCATTGAAAGCGAAAAATAGGGAAAAAAGCTTCACATATAACATAACCATTACCTTTCATTTCAGCATGAAGTACCGCCCTTGAATCAATCCTAAGAACCAGCTCAATTCAACTAAGTACCAATTAATATATAAGCAGCCAGGCACAGACACAACCAATCACAATTCAACTCCCAGCAACAATTAAATTTAGTTGTTTTAAAAGATGAACCATAAAAATCATGGCATAAAATTTGTCAAGGCAGCATAACCAGCTCTGGTATTTCAAAACTAAATTTCTAGAACTTAAGCAGATTGCAGACCATGCATTAGGTTGGAATGAAGGGCACCCAGGCCACATCTAACCCACAAGGTACATCATCACAGTCCTTCATCCAGCCGCCAGAGTTCTCCTGCTGTCACCTGCTGATGAGCATAAGGTCAGGGGAACCTATTCCACTCACAACTACCCCCAGTCTAAGATTTTTTCTTAGACCTCGGTTTTGTTAGCTGCAAGAAACAGGCTCTTCCTCCATGTAAACACTAAGCAAATGCAAATGTGGATTTACTTCCAAACTATTTGTGGATCACGTGACATTTGTGTTTTTGCTCCTATTTATATCACATACAATTCACACACATAAGCACAGCTGTGGGCAATTTGGTAACTCCAGTTAGGTTTTTGGACTGTGGGAGGAACCCAGAGTACCCAGAAGAAACCCCATAATGACACAGGAAGAACATGCAAGCTCTACACACATGGTGCCATGGCGGAGACATCAGACGTAAGCAAATATGGATTACTTCCCATCTATTTGTGGATCATGTGACATATGTGACTTCATTCCTATTTATTTGCGGATTTTTGTCCAAATTGTACCACAGCTGATCCGGAGGAAAAAAACGAGAAGCACCTGGGTGCAACCTGCAGGAAGGGGGGTTAGACATCCAACCCGCCCGCATCCAACACAGCCTGCATCCAACACAGCCCGCATCCAACCCGCCCGCATCCAACACAGCCTGCATCCAACACAGTCTGCATCCAACCAGCCCGCATCCAACCCGCCCGCATCCAACCCGCCCGCATCCAACACAGCCTGCATCCAACCAGCCCGCATCCACCACAGCCCGCATCCAACCCGCCCGCATCCAACAC
>JAODJX010000065.1:12522436-12564508 GCA_026776945.1 Isichthys henryi | reverse complement strand
CAGCCTGCATCCAACCAGCCCGCATCCAACACAGCCCGCATCCAACACAGCCCGCATCCAACCAGCCCGCATCCAACACAGCCTGCATCCAACCAGCCCGCATCCAACACAGCCCGCATCCAACACAGCCTGCATCCAACCAGCCCGCATCCAACACAGCCCGCATCCAACACAGCCCGCATCCAACCAGCCCGCATCCAACCAGCCCGCATCCAACCAGCCCGCATCCAACACAGCCTGCATCCAACCAGCCCGCATTCAACACAACCTGCATCCAACCCAGCCTGCATCCAACACAGCCCCTTTGTTACATCAAAAGCCATGCCTATGTCCAACGCTTCTTCAAGTGGAAGTAGAAGTATGTGCAGAAGCGAACTCGCACAACGGAAGAATTATAGCGCCATGTGACCATTGTGGCTGTGACCAACAATGATGCAGTCATGTACCGCACGGTGATGTTTCATTCAATGACAGACCGCATATATGACGGTGTTCCCATAAGATTATAAATAATCATATATAATAATACTGTACTTGATGATTATAATAAATAACTATGTTACTTTTTATGTATTTACTGTACTTTAAATTGTTATTTTAAAATGAACTCTTACACAGTCTTTGTTTATGAAAGTTTATGTTTTTAATCTGTAAGTGTCATGACAAATGGGCTCAAATCGTAATGTGGGTTCCTTTTTAAAGGAACTAGGATTTTTAATAAAATTACTGCAATGTTCTGCAGAATAGCACACACAACAATAGCAGAACAGCAGCATTCAGGGGAAAATCTTAGACTTCATCTTCCACATGGCCAAAGCATGCTGTACAACAGATTCTCTGGTGTGCTTTGTTATACCTCTTCTCAGCCACAGTTTAGGGATTCAACACTGGAGTCAGCAAGTATTTGCTAAAAGGATACCTGATGTCTCTCAATAACCAGCAAATGCACCAACCTTTGCCATCTGACACACTCCAAAGTTGGACCAGATATAAGCTTCAGTGTATTCTCAGACCACATGGTTACAATGTCTGTAAGAAGTCTTTGATGGTTGAACATCACCTGTACATGTAGGCCTAGGACCAAAAACCTTTATCGAGAGGTGCAGATGGGTTAATTTGATTTTGATAACACTTCACATAAGGCCATGTTTTTAGTAATTTATAAACACATTATAAATGCATGATAATGCATTCATAAAGCATTAAAAACATGACTATAAATATTCATAAATAGGCATAACACATTATAGCCATGTTTATTATGCATTATGACTGCCTTATGAAGCTCTCATCTATAATGCACTATAGATACCTTTATAATGCAATACAAAGCATCCTTAATTCTTATACTGACCATTACAATGCCTATCCCATCTCGCTCTTCATGGCACATACATGAGAGAGCAAGCTTGGTAGCCACCATGGAGATGGAATTAAGGTCCAGGTTCAAGGGCCCATGGAGATGTGGCAAGTGTGCCAAAGCCAGGCTTGAACCAGCAACCTGCTAATTACAGGTAGCAAGGCTTAGTCTGCTGAGCTGCACACCGCCTTGAGAACTGCCTCAGTTCTTGGCATAAATTCAAGAAGGCGCTTAAAACATTCATCAGAGACTTTGGACAATGTTCACATGATAGTATCAAGCAGTTGCTGTAGATTTATCAGCTGCCCCTTCATGATTCAAATCTCCCGTTGCACATCCCATAGATGCTCTATTCCACCGAGATTAGGCAACTACGGAGGCCATTTGAAAACAGTGAATTTAGTGTCATGTTCAAGAAACCAGTCTGAGACTGCATGAGAATTGTGACATGGCACATCATCCTGCTGGAAGTAACCATTAAAAGCTGGGTATACTGGTGGGGTGGATATAGTCAGCAATAATACTCAGGTAGGCTGTGACATTTAAACGTTGCTCAAATGGTGGCCCAAAGTGTGCTAAGATAATATCACCCACACCATTACACCATCTCCATCAGCCTGAATTGTTGATACAAGGCAGGACGGAGCCATGCTTTCATGTTGTTTGCACAAAATTCTGACCCTACCATCTGAATGTGACAGTTGAAATCGAGACTTATTTGACCAGGCAATGTTTTTCGATCTTCCATTGTCCAGTTGGAAGTGGTGAGCCCATGTCCACTGCAGTGTCTGTTTCCTGTTCTTAGCTGACAGCAATGGCATCCGGTGTGGTCTTTTGTGGCTGTAGCCCATCTGCTTCAAGGTTCGATGTGTTGTGCATTCAGAGATGCACTCCTGCAAACCTTGCTTGTAATGAGTGGTTATTTGAGTTATTGTTGCCTTTCTATCAGCTTGAATCAGTCTGACCAATCTTCTCTGACCTTTCCTATTAACAAGGCATTTTTGCCCAGAGAACCGCCGCTCCCCGGATGCTTTTTTTTCTTCTTGCAGCCCATTCTCTGTAAACCCTAGAGATTGTGCATGAAAATCCCAGTTGAGCATCAGTTTCTCAAATACTCATTTCAGCCAGTCTGGTACCAAGAACTATGCCACATTCAAAGTCACTTAAATCACCTTTCTTCCCCATTCTGGCATTTGTCGTGAATATTAACTGAAGCGCTTAACCTGTACGATTTTATACATTGTGCTGCTGACATATGTTTGGCTAAGAATGAGTATTTGAACAAGCATACCTAATAAAGTGGCTAGTGAGTGTATATTTAAATGTACTGAATTAGCCCAAATGCTCATGTTACGCCCCTTGTTGTCTCTCTTTAGGTACTACAGGCACTCACATCAAGTCCAAGGTCTTGCCACTCGCTTTCAGAGCCATTATTGGGATGGCAGCTATCTCCATTAAGACCCTTATCAAGACCTACATCCTCTCTTTCCCCCTTCAGTCATCAAGCAAATACCATCTGGGGATTCCCCCGCCAAATAAGAAGTCTCACTTGATGTTTCTCGTGAGTGATTCTCCTGTGATGGAATGAGCTACCAGACCACATCATATTGTCTCAACCTTCAAGAAACACCTTGAGACCCGCCGCACGAGTCCTACATCACTGTCCTGCTCTGTAATTCCTTCGCTGGCTTCTTGTGTGCACTGAATGCTGTTAGTGTTGTCCTTTAGTTTGAATAGCAGTCTTACTAGGTTCTTGTTTTCATTGTATTCACTGTTTAGCTCTTGACTGATGTTACTTAGACTTAACTGCTGAATGATGTGGGTCCCCATGATGATGTTTTCAGAGCAATACATTTTTCTGACCAGGTCTCCTATGATACATTTCTTCAGTTCACATACCCAGTGCTAAGCCAGACAGCCAGTTCAGCTCTGGCATTCACTGGAATCTCAGTCTAGCTGCACTTATACCCAGCTGGCTCCTTGACATGCATATGCTTGTACCGTATTCTCTGCCTCAGTTGTACGTGGCTTTGAACAAAAAATGTTTACTAAATAAATACATGTAATGTAAATGTATATTAGTGCAGTGTTATCAGTAATAATAGCATTAATATGCTTCTTGTTATAGTACTTGTTGCTGTCATTGTACAAATTAATACACTGTTCACTTGTTATTATGACTTTTGTTATTGGATCAGGGATGGCTATGTTCTAAGATTAAAGACTTACTTTTTCTTTTTTGTTAAACCTCCCGTAATGTATTTGAGAATATGATTATGGTTTCTTTTTAGATTCTAGAGGTATAATAACTGAGCATTTCCCGAAATTACACAATGTTTTACACAGCATTAAAATAGTACATTTAGCTGCCATCTGTTTAAAGAGGTTTGCTATTGTTAATAGTTTTATGTGGCTGAAAGGCAAAATAATGGTGTTTACATTAACCCTATAAAACCTCAAGTGCCTTCCACAGATTTTCCAATTAAAAACTAAAATAATCTTTTCAGTTAAAGATTAATAATAAGCAAAAATGTGTTATTTAATCAAATTACCAATGCTAGAATGTAAAAAATATATACAAATCCATTTTTTCCCACATAGATCACACATTCCTCAAGCGAGTAGAACATACATTTTTCACTGGCGCTCGAGCTGCTCACTGACAGAAAACGAGAAGCAGAAGTTCTGCCAGATAGGCCATTCAATGTGTCCATTATACAAATTATAGTGCTAGAGGAGGTATAAATCTGTACAGTTTTAACCATGGTTAGATATATTTCATTGTATTACTGTTAGTAAATGTGTTAATATTGTGTCTAAGGTGTAATTAATCAGTTAATAATCTTTGAAACTGTCCCTCTCTATAGCTGTCTCTTACTACCATTTTCGCAGGCAACGTGCTGAAGCAAGCATGGATGACAGGCAAATGTAGGCCTATAATGGATAATACTTTACTTACTTGTAGTAAATTTAATTAGAGTTAGTAGTGATGTTGAAAGGACTTTATGTGAGTTTGTCATGTTTGGCTGTAACATGCAGGCAAAACGTTAAGTAGCTTGTTTCTACGGAAGGTTATGTGTTTTTAATTTTTATTTAATTTATTTTGAGGTTTAAACCCATAACATCACCTACAGATAACGTCAACGTTAACAACAAGACGTTACTCAGAATCGCGGAGTACAGTAAACCTGTCTAGTGGGCTGGCTATTACATTTTGTTGCCATGTTACCCACACGAACCCTTGAACGTCCTTAACATGGATTCTGGTCAAAAAATTCATTGCTATAATATGTAAGGTATTTATAAAAGAAAAAAATCAATATGCAACTAAATAGTATCACCGTTGACAGTTGTAAAAAAGAACAAACGCAGAATGCAATACATTTATGAACTAAAATAAAGCAAACGAGATGCATCATTTGGCGACCACTCTTGAGTTTGCATTATTGTTTCGTGTTGTTTTTATTCCTAATAAAGAATGTTACTCATGTTAAATCTGAGTAATAAAGCGATTATACCATTAACACAGCTGGTGATATATGCATCGATTTATAGATATGCATCTATAAGTTAAAAACTGCATTTATTGCCAAACATGTTTCAACAAGTGCATTTAAAATAAATTTCGGTTATGTGAATTAAAGTGAGTCACATTTTTAATACAGACTTATTATATGAGTAAAATATTTGTCCACATTTAATGCTGAAGAGACGATGTTAACCAGTATGGTATTTTTGCAATTTATTTCTTTCCGCCAAGGCTTCCTTTATTTTACACTAATTGGGGACACAGATATCGCCCATTCAAATGTGTACACTGAATTACGCATTTTTATTTATTATGCAGTTTACACAAATATTTGTAAAACGTAAGTTAATCGGTTTTATACAACGCCAAATGAGCGCGAAATGACTCGTAACTTACATGTGATGGAACTGACAGCAAAATCGATATGGACAATTTTTGTAGCTACTATTCTGGTATCCCTGGCATGATAACGTATCAAGGCAAAGATAGACACACGTCAACAAAGCTGAAAATTACATCTCAGAAGTTGTATACGTGCAACTTAAATTTAAATTAGATTTTTGACACAAGTCTGACTTTGAATTTGAGTAAATAATGCGTAGTAAATTAAATACTTCACAAATGATGGATGGTTTTAAAATGAGGATAAAACATGAAAATCACTGGCATCGCTATAAACCGATATGTGTGTTTTATTTACACCCGGAGCGTTAATTTTGTTTATATGTAAGCCATGTCCCCCTAAAAAAAATACAATTATCCATTACGAAGTACGAACAAATAAAAGAACAACATTCTGTAAATGAAAGAAGCGCAAGGATGGTGTTTATATTAAGGGTAAACCGTCGCTATGGCCCTCATTCCCTCTCTGAAATGTTCCGTTTGAAAGCATACAGCTAGGGATGGAGAAGCAGGACGCGGCCATGATATAAACACTTTTTGTTTATTGAGAACGGATGAGATTGTGTCGTCTCGCCCTTTCGTTCTTTTCTCTGGTTTTGGGGGCCAAACTTTTGTCACTGGCTCCAATAGCCTACGTGGTCAAATTTGATAGCGGACAAGACATATGTCACATTGGTGAGCGCTTCAAGTAGCCTGTTCAAAAGTCTACAAACAAAATGTACCCATCAAAATTCCTCTACAATGAGCAAGCTATTTATACGAATTGTACCACATCTACCATTGCCATATTTTAATAAAATTAAACATTGACAAAATTTTCCGAAAGCTGAGTGAAGATTTTCTCACTTCGCCGCTATCTTTCTGTAGACCTATACGTCTATCTGTAGACCTATAATTTCTTAAACTTCAGAACCGCACAAAAACTTGGTTACTGCACAGGAAACCATAGAAGCAACGTACAGGGCATTATAAAAATGTTTTATCCTCTGCCGCGAGAACGTATATAAAATAAAGCCTCCACTGGCTTAATTGACTGGATCAAGTTTACTACAGAATATCTTAATTCAGGGAAGATGTATTACTTAAAATGTGTATATTCATAATTCACGATAACTGCGCGAAACATGTTGCCTAAAACTGAGGGAAAGGCGTCGTAAAGTAGACAGGCTGTTTAGGCTTTCCATAAACGATTAATTCATTCAAACTGGGGCTCATGCAGACAGTTTTGATTGGAGTAGCCAGCAGGGGTAAGGTTGCCACCCGTCACTTACAAGAGCCAGTAATATTTATGGGAGTGGCATCATGTCTCTTACGTGGTTTCGCTTACAAAATAAAATAAACTACATTTCGTTTTTTATTTTGGTGTGGGGTTGCAGCCTCTTAGATCCGCCCCTGCTTAAAAAGAAGCACATAAATCAGATTTTATGAGATATTTCATTGCACACACCGCCGATTAAATATTCCGTTATAAACTCTCTCATGGCGATTTAAACAAGGTGATCCATAATGCACGCAAATAAATAAAAAGGCAAATATGAAAACCCATATTCAGTAAATTTATATATCAGCATTCCAATAATATAAACTAATACTCACACACCCTAATACTGAACACAATATCTAGACACTGAACATTCCTGGCAGTACAGCAAAAATTTATTGAAAGACTTTCGGCACACTGTTGCTACCACCTTGTGTCATGAAAATGCTTTTATTTCATATGTGATTTACATATGATCGGTTACAATATGAAATACATTCTTTCAAAAGAAGATGTATTCAGGTTTAATTGATTCAAAATGCTACATAGATTTTTACATTTTTACTGGATTTATTTCTTGGCTGATTTTGACATGAAAGATCACAATTTTTAAAACATAAATCATTGCTCTCCTAGAAATAAACGTTAAATTGTTTATTATCGGGTATTATTGTTAAAACTCACGTTACGATAGCTAGAGAAAAACATCATAGGAAACGTTTCTTTGATAATGGGATTACAAAAGTGCGTTGTAATACAAATATGAATATAATTATCAGAAGCTGCTCCCAGCAGACATTCGCAACTGAATGATTTTTACTTATGGTTCAATGTGTTGATGGTTCATCACCTCACTCAAGTGTTTAACTGCCCAAGAACCATCGCGAAATTTTGTCGATGTATTTTCACATTCTTGTTCACCCTAAACCATCGCTAGTCATACATTCACATATCTAATGGGTACGTATAATGTATAATATTTCGCAAGAGTTTGCATTACAACACAATATGATTAAAATATAGCGTGTATTAATAATTCTTTTAATTCTTGACAAACTTTACTATTGCTGCACTGTGAGAAAAAATAGAGTACCGATTTGTACCATTGCTTGCATGTCTCTAGGGCTGTACCCTCAAGGGTCTACTAATTATACCCTACAGCTGTAGGTAAATGTACCTTTTTGTCCAATTTAAGGTACAGAAATGGACTTTTATGAACATACCCAAGGTACAAGCAACATGAATGTACCCCAGTGGTACAAAAAGGTTCCTCATAGCCCATTTCTGTACCTTAAAAGATACATTTACCTACAGATATAGGGTACAATCGGCAGACCCTTGAGGGTACACCCAAGGTCACAAGCAAAGGTATAAGGTGGCTTGTATAATCTCACACATTCCCGGCTGCTAACATTATATTGATAACTCGTATTAATTGTGATTAATCTCAAAAGCTATATTTGGACTTGTCTAAGATCGTCCATTACGGCAGATTAATTTAACAGCACCAAGGCCTATAATTATTTCCCCTTGTACCTCTGCTTTCTTTGCTTAGGTATTCCGTTAAGTGTTTTATAGCTACCAATTAGTTAACCTTGTCCCATACATGTTTTGATCTTTTCCAAAGTTTTTGCCTGGTATTATACTACCTCCCCTTTCATCCCGCCCCACACCGGTGACGTCATTGAGCAGGAGAGGCACTTTGCCTCCCAGTGACAACGGGAACGAAACAGACAACTGCTGTCGGAATATCTGTCATACACGAAAGCCAACAATCTTCCTGATTCATGGAAAACAGGCGAGCAGCTTTTATATTCAACTTTTATTTCTGGTTGACGCTGGATAATGATTAAATAGCATACGTTTAGTGTATATATCGTTATTGCCAATCTAAAAATCATTATATAAGATTCACGCTGTAAGCTGAACAGAATTCTTGATGCAGCTGAGAGGATTTGATGATGCTTCCGAGTCCACTCACTACGACACCGTTTTCTGTCAAAGATATACTGAATCTGGAGCAACAGTCGCAAGCATTACATCTCGAGTCCCGCGACGCGTACGATCAGTGGGAAATTCAAGAGCAGCAGCACCATTTTCAGTCGACTTCTTTGTGCATGATCGTGGCAGGGGAGAGCCCCGGCTTGTCGGATGTAGATGAAAGTATGTCCTACTTGAAGTCGTTGCCCGATCAGCATATCAGTCTTTCTTCAGAGGGTTACGTTCCCTCAGCGCTTGTCCACTCTACCGTCACCACTTCAGTGGCGGAGGTCGAAGATCAGGAAACCAGTGAGTAACAATGCCGATTTTATAACTTATGGCATAAGGATAAGGTGAAAACCTAGGGCATATATATATACAAATATATACTGATAACCTATTAATAAAAAATGCATGTATGGTTACACCGTCGACATTGCAAAGATTTTAAAAGTGCAATGACCAAAAACGGTTAACAAGTAAACTAACGAGTCATATTATTATGACAGATGTTTATGTGAAATATATATTTATGTAGTAAAATTTACACATCAAATAGAGAAGTGTTCCAGATTTATACAATTTCAATGAAGTATGCGAAATGTATATCTCTACGAAAAGATACGAAGCGTATTTATACGGTCTAATTTCAAAAAACATTTTACGTACTAAAACATTTTCTTGCGGGAATACTTTCAGATTTACATCATGTACCTTTATTTGGTTCTTCCAAGGTCCCTCATATCAAAGAGTTGTCATTTATTTAATCACACAAATTAAACACTAATCATGTTACCAATGTTGGTTTGCGGACAAGTGCACAACGAGCCGTCATTATTACATAAATAGTACACGTTTGCATTTCAATAATATGAATTCGCCTCAAAAAGCGAATTTAAACTTAAGTCTAATTATGTGACTGTGAACAAAGCACAAAATAATAACATTGTGATGATGTGACATTGCAGAGAACTGCAGTATGGTTACGAAATCTCAGGAGTGTGAAGACGGTGGACACTCTGACTCGGAGAGACCACAAAAACAGAGGAACCGGCGGAAACCGAGGGTTCTCTTCTCGCAGGCCCAAGTATTTGAGCTAGAGAGACGCTTCAAGGAGCAAAGATACCTGTCAGCGCCGGAGAGGGAACACTTGGCCAGTGCTTTGAAACTGACTTCCACACAGGTAAAAATTTGGTTCCAAAACCGAAGATACAAATGTAAGCGACAGCGCCAGGACAAAACACTGGACATCTCAGGACATCAACATCCACCACCACCAAGACGGGTGGCTGTGCCAGTTTTGGTCCGAGATGGCAAACCCTGCTTGGGTGGATCACAGAACTACAACTCACATTATACAATGGGAGCAAATTCTTACAACTACAGTGGTTACCCGGCATATACCTACAGCAGTCCGCCGTACAACAACGGCTACAGTCGTACTTACTCCACTCTTTCCACTCTCCCTCCGACTACAGCCGCCAGCGCCTTCATGAACATGAACCTTAGTAATATTGCGAATCTCAGTGCTTCATCCCGGGCACCAACACACCAAGGGACAACCGTGTCAGCGTGTCAAGGAACACTGCATGGAATCCGTGCATGGTAGAAAGCTTCCAACCAAATGTCACCACAAGACCAGGATCGATGCTAAGGAATTTGAACTCGCTGCAGTATTTCTAAAACAAAATTAGGTGTTTTGATATCTGTTGGTTGGTTGATATCTGAAGACACTGCAATTTGTCAACTGAAAAGTCATCTGCACTGTATATTTCTAAGTGCGTTTGATGTTATGTTAACCAAGGAAAACGCTAATACAATCTGATTACTTTCTTCATAAATGATTCGAAATCAGCGTCTCTAAAAACAAGATATACTATTTATTACTGCAGGTAAATCTGCATAAAAGTTACGAACTTTATGGCTTATCCGTATGGAAACCAATCTGAGTTTCCTAATGTAATGAGAAAATAAACAGTTTATAGGTATGTAGCATGGATATACTGTTTTTCGTAAGCAGATATTAGAAGGGACTGTAACTACTATGAATCTCATTTTCATTTCACAGCCCAGACCTATATGAAAGCACTCATTGTCTTCATAATGATGTAAGATTCAGTTTTGCTTTTGTATTTGTACTTAATACGCGTTAGTTGATGAAAATCATAATTTTGCTAATTACGCTACATCTAGCTCCACAAATGTACAAATACTGTATAAACCAGTGGAAATGTTGTATTTCTCACATATACAATTATAACGTTCCATCGACGTTTGTATTTTCTCGATGCATTACTTGATTTCAGGTTTGCCTTTCCACACATTGTGAAACATAACCAACAGAACTAGCTAAAAGCATTGGGTGCTGATTATATAGCATGGCGCATCTTTGTCCGTTCCTTCCCTTTTACCCAAAATGTCTTATTGAAGGCAGAAAGGAAAGGCTGTGCGGACTCAGAATAATTGTCCATGTGCCAAGTGGTGTGAAAGGAGGAAGTTATTCCTACATTGGGAAGCTCTGACGACGCGATTAAGCATCTTAAAAACCATGAAAGAAGCAGTTAGGCTTGGGCTACGGGCTGTGCATAATAGCCGTTATTGGAGTCATGAACAAAAGGTGTGTGGTAGGAAGCTTGGGTCTTCATGAAAAACAAAAGAGTCCAAGAGCTGCAAGATTGACGTCCTAAAATATTCTTAAATGAGGCAGGAGCAGGGACATTATCTTAACAAGCTAGCTGCTCTACTTTGGTTGGAGAATGGATAGAAATGTGTTCAGTTTTGTTCGTTCTTTTTTGTTGACTGAGAAAGGGGCTCTGATTGGGGAGGGGGGGGGTTGGGGGTTGGGAGAGCACTCCAGTTAGGCTCCATGAGATGGGGGTACAGCGGGAGGCTGGTGTCTGAAAGCGGGGTCATTATTGCTACAAGTTTACCCATTTGTCTACTCGAGAAAAGGGAGTACGGAAAGTGAGATTCTGTGATGTAGGAAAAACGAAGGGAATTGAGATATACGGACGCAAACGACAGTGCAAAGCAGCGTATACGTTTAAATGATTAACGTCTAAATGCATTTAAAAACAAAATCGCTAATTTCAACAGTTTAGGCAATGAAATGTATTTTAACTACCCACCTTGTATGAAGTGTTGCGCCTTATCCTTCTCTCCAATAACGTAATTTTAGCTTGGAGCAAAATCTTTATGAATGAGGGGCCCTCGTTCTAAACAAGGACTAGCTGCCGCTCCATTACAAAGAAAACGTTTTCAAGGAAACTGAAAAAAGGCAACTTCTAAAGCACAACATTCAGGGGCCAGAAAATATAAAGCGTAATTAATTCAAGTTAAATCTGATGCAAATTTGTATCCATGGTAGGTCCTATAGATATTTCATATATTTTCACTTATGTTTTTATTCACTTATTTTATATATTTAAAACCACGATTAGCTATTTATATTTATTTATATTTCAAAAGTAAAAAAGGCATCCAGTACCGCTAGATCTTGGACCCGTAATTAAGATTTAAAAATAAACCAGGCCGTTTCTGCAGTATTTGTCTGCGTCTCAGTGATTACACATAGATTACACATACACGTTTCTCAGAACTGTGGATTACCAGTAAATTAAACAGAAACCCCTACGATGGTGGGTCAAGAACATAGACAGGAAGCAGAAACTACAGTTTGAATGGAACGGAGAAGAGATTTTAGAAAACGTCTTACATAAATTATTTTGCGATATTAAGCATTCCTATAAAGTTAAATATTTTTCTAATACATAAATATTACAATTGAAGATCTTGACGCGTCATACAATGATTTACAGGTGAGGCAAGAATACAAAGCAAATGAGAAATAAATATGTGACAAAGGAAACCACATTGCAGCAGATTTAGGAAAATGCGGTGACAGAACTCCGTCGCATGCATTTCCCTATAGGATTATTCTGTTCTCGGGGAAATCAACGACAGAATACATTGTTCACTGTGACATTCGGTTTAGTGGTGATCAATTTACTAGTTTATTTTGAAGACCAAATAAAATTATCGGAACCGAATGCTTCGGACGGGTAACAGCAATTGTGTCAGCATAAGTGCCGGGCCGCACATTCGAGTGTAAATGCAGTTGGCGACAGAACGCTGTTGTCCGACATTTCGTAGCTGGTTCAAAGCATCAACACAGCAAAACAAAACAGAAACAACACTCGTATCTTTACACTACAATATAAATATGCCACCAAGAAGATGATTATTAATTTTTATAAAATGAAATGATCCAAAATGCTTTACATTTAAGAAAGGAAACATATTAACGAGCGACGAAATAAGGGATTCTTGTAATAAATGCAAATCATCTAAGAATAAAGCCATACCTCCAACACTTATTAGTATAAAATACTGTTCTGCATGGAATTTTTGCTAAATACTGCTAAATACATTGCGGATAATGTAATACATGTTCCTATTGCATACATCTATAAAAAAATAAACTAGGTAAAGATCATATTCATTTCTTTACCAATGTATATAAATCATAATCAACATATTTAGTATATCAGTATACTGTATTGATATACTGAATGAATATATTAAGTGAACAATAGCTTCGCAAGCATATAGGTTGCATTTACAGGAATTAAGGGATAAAATTAGGTTTAACTGCCAACATTGTCATTTATAACATTAGTTAAACTATTAGCCTATGTACAGGGCATGTTTGTGTGTGCCTGTTATGAGCTGTGAACTGAAATATTTACTTATGAAAACCGCACAAACATCTCATGCGGATTTGTTGATATTCATTTTGGATTTGAATACATTCGGGGGATTCAGTTTTGGAAGATACTAGCCTTTGAAAAGAGTTAGTAATTACTTGTCTTAACACTCCCACAGACGTGTGAAAGAATATTAAATGAATCCAATTAATTAATCCAACTTGGCAAAGAATTAAACCTAAACCATACAGATTTTTACCAGATTGAAAATGTTTATCATTGCAACAAGTCATTCTGTTTTATGGGCTATATGCTTTATGTAGTGAAAAAACAAGACTCCCCATGAAGGTAAAGTGGTATGATACAGACATGCTTGGGCAATCTATGGTTTGGATTTCACACATGTATGAAAAGGTTTTTTTAGAGGACAAAAAATAAAATACTGGTGGTATGAAGGAACGTGATCAGCCGTCAGTCATTAAGAAACTGGATAATCAAGGGGTTGTCGAATATACTGGGAAATGGTATCTACCTGACAATTTGTTAACATGTCAAATGTACAAGGTGATGACAGATATTAAATGTTGTTTGCTTAGTGCTGCTAATAGGTCTATTCTAATTTCAAAATTATCAATTAAGTCTTATCTGATGTCCAATATAAATAAAGGGAGATTACTGGATGAGAACTAGCACTAGTGAGAGGTACTTGAAATATTAATAAATGATTGTAATAACTTTTCATGGATAATTTGGGAATCTCTTAGGTAGAAATATTATTTATATACGAGTATAAGCAGTGTGTGGCTCAGCGGGCTAAACCTGTGTCCTTGTAATCAGGAGGTCGCAGGTTCGAACCCAGCCTCAGCACGTCTGCGGGTCCTTGAGGAAGACCCTTAACCCCCAGCTCCCTGGGCGCCGCTATGGGTGGCAGCCCTTCGCAGTCAACTTACTCCACAAAGAGCAAGTTGAGGGAGGCGTAAAGATAATTTCCCTACAGGGATCAATAAAGTATCAATATTATAAGTCTAAACTTATCTTTAGGCTATATAGTAAAATATAGTTACAATAAAAGGTGCCTTTGGTATGTACACACTATGACATGCACTATTATGAGTTTAATTTGCACTAGGACTAACCAAAGAGGGGGCAAATAAAAGTCACCAACCACTATGTCATCCCAAGAACAATTTGCCATTTGAATATAACTTAAACTGCTCTGGAATAATGGTGGGTTTATGAGCATAAAGAGTTTAACTAAAGTAATCCAGGAATGCCAGATTTTGTTAATGCCAGGGATGCCAGAATATATTTGTAGGGATATATTTGTTGTCTATATGCACATCGCTAGAGAGATAATAAATCTGTTTCAGGAATTCCTCCACTAGACTGATGTCTTTCAGTGTTACTAGAATGTTCTTAATGTTGCACTTCTTGTCATCGCATTGTCCTTATTTGTTGGAAGATGATGTGTAGTTCTTGATCCTATACTACTTCCACTTATAACTGGGCATTCTGTAACTAAGCATAGCTGCATTTATGTCTAGTTGACTCCTAGAAAGCCACTGTGTGCAATATGCTATTTGCCTCACTTTTACATTGCCTTGAACCAAACACCCTGCAAAATAAAATAAATTGTAAGGTTCAAATTACAATTACTGGACTGAAGTACCTGCAACATTTATTCTTACTGATGAAATCTAAATAACACAAACTTTTACAGTTGAGAGACTTTCTGGAAAAGGCTTACAATCAAGCTAATGCTCTTCTAGATCTGCGCCTGGTCATAGGTTTGTTGATGTCATACTCCAATGTATGTTTACAATACATTCAAACAGACATGCTCAAAATGTTTTGAGAAGTGTGCCAAAAAGAAGCAAGAAATTCATATATATTCTTGTTCCTTGTGTCATCATGTGGCTTCAGCCACAGTCCAAAAACATGCTAAAATCAATTGGAGCAGCTAAATTGTAAATGATGTGTGTGGTATGTATTCCCTGCCTTCTGATATAAGCTCCAGAGTCCTGTGACTCTGCATAAGACAAGCAGGTAGAGAAAATAAATGGATTTTCATATACTCAGTTATGCATGACTGACCTGAATTAGTCTACAAATCAAAATTAGTCTTAACATTAAGACATGTCCAATAATATAGTTTATAAAGCTTTGCCTATCAACATCAGTATATCAGTAACTATATAAAACCTCAAACATACTTTGCGTATTATTATTGTCTGGTTTTTAATCAAGCCAATTCTTTTAAAAACCAGACCAGATCACAATCATAAAATTAAAATTACTTCTACTGCTATTATTTTTCTTTTTTCAGAATAATGATAAGGTAAATATCAGAAAATGTCCACAAGGTGGCGCTAATTACAAAATCTTTGCAGTTACTTGAGAGTCGCTTACATTTTGTGTATATGACGTGGTACTTTATACCATATATCCTAAAAGAAAATTCAAATACTTAAACTTCATTTACAGGCTTACATACTCTGACAGAGTATGGCTAGCACATATCTGTAAACTGACCCTGTCCAGTGTGTCTTCTGCCTGTCTGGAAAGAAGTTCTCGCTGGCTATCCCATTTGGTGCTACCCTAGTGTGTTTGCCGGTTCCCCGGGCAGACACGTGGCTTAAGTGGTTGGTCACTGTCCTAATTCCCCTATTGTGGTGACCATCCTAAACATCTTAAACATTTGTTATTTTGTGTTTTCGTAGTTCATCAGGTGTTTGTGTATTTCAGTTAGTTCTTTGTTTTTTGTTTCCTGTTCCCTGTTTGTTCAGCTTTCCTTGTTTTAGTTTCCCTTATTGTTTGGGCTTTTTCTGTATCTGTTAATTTACCCCACCTGTTCCTTGTTACCCCAAGTCCTTAGTGATTAGTTGATTAGTTATGGTTCTCACCAGTCTTTCGTCTTGTTAGTAGTGTATTTAAGTGCCTGTTTCTTCAGGGGGCTATTCAGGCTGTTTGCCTGTGTGAGCTGTAGCCATGACAGAAATTCCATGGCAGTCATTGTAGTTTTCTTGTGTTCCTCCCTGCCTTGGTGTTTGTTTTGGCCCCTTGCATTCCCTTTATTTTCTGGTTCTCTCTTTGTGTTCTATTTTGTTAAATAAACCCCTTTTGGTGAGAGCTGCTACATGGATCTCCCCTCCTTCATCATGACCTGCCATAACCATGCACTTCCTAGAAAATCAATGTATCTTACCTATATTTACCAAAATTCTAATTATGTGTGTTGATGATACAGATGCCACCTGGGGACCAAGTTCAAGGTAGGGCTGATCATGTTACCTTGCATCAAATTTTTTGACAGAATGCATTTATTGTTTTTACACTTAACATACTTAGTAAATGCGCTTGGGTCTGTCTACTCCTTTTGAAGTACATTAGTTTTGTGTTCATACTGGCTCTAAATTTGGAAAACAAAACCATATACCCAACAATGTATGATGGAAAAAAAAGATATGCAGCTTTGGTAAAAACATTTGAGGTTTTAGCCTGGCTGGTGCAACTCTAGCATCGCCACTGCCCAGCAGCGGACTTCCAAAAGACCTCAGGCACAAGTTGGACCCTGGTGCCTGTTTAATACAGTATATCCAATACCCACCCCAGGATGGTATCCAGGTAAAGCCACTGATTACCCCCCACCCTGAAAATCTTGGGCCCAACATTGACCAACATGTTCCACCAAACTGGAAAAATAGATCGCAGTGCAACAGAGCACAGGATGCATAATGTTCTGAATATACTGACACCACTGATTCTAAACATGACAAATAGTCGAGTCTGAACACCTTTGTAGATGCCAAGGTCTACCGCGCTGCAATGCACGACTGCAAGCACCATGCCCGTATGCAAATGCGATGCACAATTGAAGACGCAGATCATTTTCCAGAAAGGTATAGTGAGAAAACGAGAACAAATACATTGGGGGGGGAGTTTAAACTATAAGCCAATGCCGCTATTATTAGGAACTATATTACGCCTATTAGTTTCATGTAAGATTTAATATCTTCTAATTTTCTCGAATCTCGTCATGCAGTGCACAAACATTTCTGATATTACGGAATATGTGTACAACAGAACAAATACATTCAAGTCAAGAAAATATTACGAACAAGTAAAAAGCTTGTCCGAATCAACCAGTGCAAGAATCCATATATTTACCAAGGTATGCCAAATGTAGGACTTCTTTCCTCTGCTACCGACTTGTATTTCATTCGTCTTTTATCTTTTTCAGTCCTTATCGCCTAAAGATCCTCAAGTTCTCCGTCATGGATATATATTTTTTTTTTTTTGGCCTGTGCTTTCAAAAATACAAATAAGTGTTAATCAAAGGCTGCACGTGATTTATTGTCTTGTTTAAACGTAAGTATATTACAACATAACACTTAATATCGTGGCGGAAAAAATAATCGACGGTTTCAAACAGTGCGTGCGTGTTCGGTGTTTTAGTTTCTTTTTCAAAGTCACTTTGAAAAATACACAATTGCATACATACATATACGATCGTATTGTTTTTATGCGAGTAATTATTTCGATTGATTCAGAAATACTGAATTAATTGTAATGTAGGCCTTGTCGTTTGTTTTTACTTGAGCAGGAAATGTATACGAATTTCACATGATTCCTGCTTATACGTAAAATAAAAAAGTCACTTGAATTGTAACTTGTCTAATTAGTATTACTCTGTATAAGCAATCGCGGTTTTTAACTGGGAGCAGAAATAGAACTTCTATATACAATAGTCTATTACCAAGAATGAATTCTTTGCTAATTCTGCATATTCATCACAGATGAAAAATAAACATATGTGTATTATACTGGGATATGGCGCATACAGAATCAAAAGAACCTCCAAGGACCTTTCCGTGGGGGAAAGATGGAGGGGCGGAGCTAGAGAGAGCAGATAGCCAGTCAACTCGCAGTTCTGTTATTCTGCAGGATCTACCGACAGGGACGAAACATTTTTGACAGATTCACAGTTAACTTGACCGACAAGTGCAAACTGCAAAGAAATCGCCCAAAACAAGAGAAGAAAGACAGCGCAAATTATTTTAATACTTGTTCAGGCGAAATTTTTGGATGAAGGCGCGCGGCTTCAAGTTTTTGTTGTCAGTTATAATTTTGGTACCATACACTTATAAATCGGAGTCCGTCAAACGCCATAGATGGCAGAAATTCGTACTTCATTCTCGATTAATGACATATTAACCCGAGGACGTGAGTCTCAGTTTACTAGTCCTGTCACCAGGAGAAACACACATTTATGTGTACTTGATAAATCCGATGTACAGATGAAAATTGCGAACAAGACGGAGGGATGGAACCATGTCTCCCCCAAGGATTACAGTGAACAGAGAAAGCGCATTCGGCTTGAGATGAAGTCGAACATTCACAGTACAAGGATCATGGCAGGACAATGCAAGCAGTACGTACGACACAGCTCTTCATCTGACGAAACCTCTTGCGAAGATGGATCTACTGGTGAGGAACCTGAGTATGACGACTGCGACAAAGGTATATCATAATTAACCAATAAATGTGACTGGTGTCACATATATATGAGTTTTTTCTAAACACATAAAAAGTTCATACATGATAATAAAATAAATTGACAAATTATTCTAGTTCCGTATAGATGGGAGCGTCATGGCATTTTACTGCTACTTTTGCTACTATACTTTACTTCTCAGAAATGTGTCAAAAACGACTCGTAGCTGGGACTTTAACAGAAGTATTGACTTGTTTTCATTTTATTTTTAATTATGGTAAACACTTGTTTGTATTGTCTATATGTCTTAGTGCTTAGCCAGTTTTCATTTTTATCTGTAGCCTGTTTTTTTATCAACGGTGTTCAAAAAGCATTGCTTGTTTGCATAATTCATAGAACACATATTTAGGCTTAATATATTTCTCAGATCATTATTACCTCCTCAAGAACACGTTACTATTTATAATTTGGAGGCTTCAAGTCACGGTCAGTTCTGAATGTTTTCTAAAGCCTCGTGTGACTGTACTTGACGGGTCTCGCGTCCTGAGTAATATATTAATTCACATTGCTTAGGCATGTAACTCTAATTATAGCATGTGTAGTTTTAAAAAGAAAGGCATTTAACAAGACTTCTATTGCAATGATAACATTTTAATAAAAAGTCGGGTTCTTTTGTTTTCTGTTTTAATGCAGCCAAGAATAAACAACTGCCAGATATAGAGCAAGTGAAACTGGAGAGTTGCGGCCTTGGTGATCACCCCAATTCCAGCAAGAAACGCTCTCGAGCAGCCTTCACTCACGCGCAGGTTTATGAGCTGGAGAGGCGCTTTAATTTGCAGCGGTACCTCTCTGGTCCAGAACGGGCAGACCTGGCCGGGGCTCTTAAACTAACAGAAACCCAGGTGAAGATCTGGTTCCAGAACAGGAGATACAAAACTAAACGGCGCCAAATGGCAACTGAATTAGCAGCAAGTTCCCCGCCAGCAATAGGCAAAAAAGTCGCGGTAAAAGTACTGGTGAGGAATGACCAGAAGCAATACAGAACCGAGGAGTTATCCAATTCACCTGTCGTTCCACTGTATCAAGCCTATCAATATTACCCCTACATGTACTGCTTTCAGCCTTGGTTGTCAAACGGGGCGTTATGCGGAGGAATGTATTAACCTTGAGGAAAAAACTCTGAGCCACAGTAAAACCCCTTCAATGCCTCCCAATGTTTTTATAATTATGCAATTAACTTGGAGGGTGGGGGGGGGGGTGTCTGCTTAAAGTCTTCAAATTATGCCTATGGAGCATTGTGATGTTGAAACAAGATTTCTCAGTTTAGCAGGACCGTTTTTATTCGATGAATTTACTTGTATGAAGGGCTCGTGATGGTCGCATTCGTACTGATTTTCGCTTGATCTCAGATCTTTTAAATGAGTAATTACTTGATTGTCAAGTCCGTCCACCTGTTTCACGTGTTCATCCGGCGAAAGTCAGGAAGTTTATTTTAAAACTTGTAAGATTTTAGTCGAGGACAAGAATTCAGCGTCAATGATAAATTAACACGTTTCACGTGAATAATATGTAGAGAAATAGCAACATGTAGAATTTCATAATACGAATTCGCACATGGATGTGCTAAGCGTTGTGATGCACAATATATAATCAAATGTTTGCATTAACATTTTTCCACAATAGCAAGGAAGGTTTACTCCCAAAAGAAACCTGTAATGCTCTTCAATTTAGTGTTATATTAGTTCAATGACTTTGAATATTATTCTATGTATATTTTCACTTTCAATGTTGTGATTATTTGGTCGAGAGGGGAAATAATGTTTGTAAGTGTCTGCAATACATCGTCAATAAACAATATAAATACAACGGCTGATTTTTATTTGAAATTGAGGTCATACTTTATTTGCTTTGGCGTTCAATTTGCGATAGATAGGTCTTTGAATGAAATTAAACAATATCAATATAATTCTATTAGCTTATCATTTTTTCCAAGTCCATTCTCATGTGTTCTTTCCATAGTGATTTAAATTTAATTTAATCTACACATTTTGAATGTCTTAGGATCGAACATCCACATGCTAACGCGAATCGTTTTATATATATATAAATATATATAAATAGCCAAAATTCCCCAAATAATTAATTTAGTATATAGTACGATTTAAGCTTTACCATGTCTGCCATTAAAAAGCCTATTACTTCTGGTGCAATGTAAATGGGTGTATCTAAAAAACAGATTTGTATTTTATTTTATTTTTTACAAATAAATGGTTTTAAAATTATTAAAAACAAGGTTCATGTTTACTGTTTAACGATGCCTATAAGCGGAACTAAACGTTTAAAAATTCTAAGAACCTTTTTATTCAACGTTATTTAATGCTTATGATTTATCGTTAGAAAAATCTAAATCTAAGTATATTGAATAATAAAATTACAATAACTGCATACTTTAATTGGTTATTCTATATTGTTGTTAACATCACGTATATTTGATATATGTACATTACAGTTGTTAAATCTATATATTTCCAAGTTTATAAAATATAATTTGCTGTGATACAAAAACTTTTTAAAGAAGGTGAATCTAAAGCCTGCCATTTTGTACTGTATCACCCTGCGTAAAACATACCAACCAATTTCCATGTTCTATACTGCCATATATTTTTTAAAGACTGTGTTGTTTTAAAGCTGCACATACACTCTTTCTGGGCAAGAAAGTAAATAGTAAAAACAAATAATTTTCACTTTGAAACATAACACTTATGTGTTGATTGGTACCATCATTGCCTCACACTTCCAGTATAGGTGGTTCAAATCCTGCCCCCGGACTATGTGCATTTCATATTATCCCTGTGTCGGTCGGCTTTCCTCCAAGTATTCTGGTTTCCTCTGCAGTTATAAAGCATGCAGTTATGTCAAGTGGCATCACTAAATTGCCAATTGTGTGTGCCCTGTGACAGGCTGGTATCCTTGGACTTGTGTGGTAGGCTCTGGGCCCCACAACCCTTGTATGGATATGTGTGCTGGCATCCCTGAAGGCTTCCTGTGCAGAATGACTATTTGCGGAAGAATAATATTGCCAATAATCATTTTAACTTCCAACATGCAAAGCACCACATAACAACCTAAACAAATATGAAGCATTTCATGCTATTTATTACAGAAACCTAAGAAAAAAATTCCCATAAATTGCCCACAATGTATTTGTTTTAAATTAAACTTGAATCTATTGTTTGTGGGGGGAAACATATTGGGCCACAAGCTGTGTCTTGCAAAGCCTACCAGCACAAATGTAGAACTAACATTATTCTACTTGAGTCTATAAAGTCAACCCATCTCTGTGGTCGAGAGCTGGGCAAAGCATGAACTTGGCAGCTTTGCTATAAATCAATGTTGACTTAACAACATTACTTAAATAGCTATTCTTCCTTAAACTTCTATATATAGAGCTCAAGGTATGTAAACAATTTGCCTGAGCGGCAGCCTTGTGTTAGCTCTACAGTTCCGCACAATCTAACATGAATGGTCACATTAAGCTTCTATTCAAGAAGATCCACCGCAGGCACAGAAGCAGCTCACCTCCAGCTGGAGAACTTAATTTCCATCTTGTACCTTTTTACACAGTGCAATAAAATTAATCCTCATTTGCACACTAGTGATGGAATTAGTAATTGGAAGACAGTCGATGTGAAGATGCGTAGTACTATTCCACAGGAAGGACATTGTTCTGTGTATTGTTTCAAGTCTATACAGCCACATGCAATATTATGCAGTGCAACTAAGACACAGTTCAAAACATGTCAACTGCAGTTCTTACTCGCCCAGAAGCCCAGTTTCAGTAGGATGCTTGTGTAAAAGGAATGATCACTGATAAAGACTTTTGGTGTGTCTGACAACATACAATTGCCATAATTTTTTGATTGTTTGCAACAATTACCCATTTTCATAACATTCCAACTCAATTCAACCCAGATTAACACAAGCATACACCATTCAGCATTTTTACAGGAGCGTGACTTCTAATTATTTTTCAACAGCGTTAAAAACCTTGTTTCACGGGTTACTTTACAACTGGCAAAAATACTGGGGATTTTGTGTTTATTCTGTATTATGACAATTGATCATGTCTTATATGCCAAGGAACTGAAAAATGACTCTAAACTCTCTGTACCCTTTTTGGACTTTGTAATCTGTCATGTATGACACGTCCCTGATTTTATTGTGTATCTTCACCAAAAGTGATTCAATAGATCATTATTAATATGATGAATAATGAGGTCACATACATTTAATACATTCTATATTGCAAAATGTTGAAATATGTTAAAAATACATATATTTGGGCAAAAGGGTCTGTGAAATGTTATCATATGAGATTTACCAAGACTACAATTAAATTATTCCTTGTAACATAGCTGATCTTAGTGAGCTGATCTTTTCTGAGACAGATAAGAATATGGTCAGTGTGTGCCATTATGTGTGCCCTATATATCCTGATACACATCAATTTTTCATACCTTATCTATGCAGTGCTTCTGTGCACCCCATGTACGTATATATCTGCAACGCAAGAAGAAACCAATCCATTTACAGCTTCTTACAGATTTTTCCGAAACAAGAAAAAATAACTCGAAAATGTAGTTCTTTTGTGTTAGCAACATGATTCGTTGTATTGTATATTTATGAAACTGAAAACATTTATATTAATGTCTATGAATAACAATAATGGACTACTAAATCAATATAACTTGCCATATGTTTCTTTAGATTAGCTACGAAAGTATTCAGTTCGGGTATTTGTTATATGGTGAATGCAAGACCAAAGGAAACAAGACACTCATCTTCACAGTATGTTCAAGGATTTATCTCCAAATAACAGATTTCTGAAGAAATCTAATAGACTATCTGCTTTCACATATACATATTTATCTGTAGTGAACAATACATTCCGTCAAACGGTTATACACAGCCTGCAACTTTCCAGAAGGGGATATTTGTATTGTAAGCTATGGGGCACCTTGTGTTTGCTTTTGAACTGGAGCATTCATGCAGAACCTGTGCACCATGACAGCAAAGGTGTGGAAGCCAGGAGGTTCTTAGGAATGGTAGCACACCCTAATGCATTCAGTCCGGCTCTGCCGAGGGCAGGAATTAGGAAGGAAATGGGCCATGGTTAATGCTTGTGTTTAGAGAGACCAGAGATCTCTATAACCCCCGTCTCCTGTTCCTCCTTACATCCCCCACACACCCACTGTTGTCGCAGAGCTGACCTAAAGGACTTATCTGGGCTAGTGGCCATTAGTTCATAGCATCCCACCTTACAAACATTTACTGCTGTTAGAAACAAGTTTATTGTGTATAAATGGTGTGGCTCTTTTATTAGTATTATATAAGAAAATGAAAAAAATACATAACTTCTGTGCAGACACCGAACACTACTGATGCCCATTATTAATTTCATTGATTATGTTTGTGTCAAGTCATTTTTTCTCTATTATTCTCTCTACTTTTCTGAAAGTTAATTTTAAGTGCTCTGTGTACAGCTCGCCATCAAGCTTTTTGGTCAAGATACAGCAGTAAACCAACCAATACTACCTGCCACTTTAGTTTATAAAGTAGACAGGCCTTAAGCTCTGTGCATTCTGGGAATGTGCGTCAAAGAAAATGATTCTGGGAAGACAGAAGAAACTGGCATGGACCACACGATCTCGCGTTGCAAGTAGAAGTTTCATGGTTAATTGTGGTCAAAGTGAAGTTCCAGCCAAAAAGACCCATGATAGTGAACAGAGACGCCCAGAAAAGGCATTAATAAATGAGCCCAGCCACTGTATTTAAAACCAACATAATTTACGGTTTACAGCCTAATAGAGTTACGCATACATAATGTGATACACTACGATAAAGAAAACAGGCATACTCGATCCCGGAGATTAGGAAGCCAATCTTTGGCTTTGCAGGGCAGCTTACCGTAAACCGAAGGAGGGGCGTTCGGAGGGCATATTACAGCACGAAACAGGAGGCAGAACACACCACCCGAGGCTCCAACGAAAACAGCAGTGTGGCTTACTGCGAACAGAAACACCGCGGTACCTGAGCGAAGGGATTTTTCAGCTGCGGTTTTGAACTACAGATGGTCTGACAGGAATTTGGAACTTTTCTGACAGGAATGTGGAAAGTATGTGCAAAAGCTACTAACATGTAATTATAACTGAATAAACATCACTCTTTACGGTATAAAAAAACTCGTGTGTGTATATCTAGGGTGTGTGTCTATATATAAATATACTCGTCATACACTAATGCCCTGCTCAAAATTTAGATATTGCTAACGTATGCTCGCGAGCGTCATACATTATCATCCTAAACGTCCACTACGTTGGATGTAAAACTAGTAATACAATGTATTCATCGCTTTCATAGTCACTAGGCGTTAAAAACCAAGACCTTTAACCATACTTTCCCAGCCCTGTACTCGCCTAGTTACAGTCCAAACGCTTAACGCTCGTCGCGCGCGCTGGGTGTTGTCCAGACGCACGTGACTGCCTGATGACTCCAGTATTCCTTAGTTACTAATTTATCGAATTAAGTCTAACAATACAGGCAGATCTAAAGGCTAAGGGGTAACTTTGAATGCATGCATTTTAAGTGTTTAATAGTAATACAGCATCTTTCCTGGACGTTGAATGACCTAGGATGTGTGGTAACAGTGTGTCTCTTGGCAGAACTTAGATATTTCTGCTTGCTCATATCCATAGATGGCCTTCGCATTAGATATACCCAAACCTGCTACTTTTCTCCAGACATCATTTTGACAGCCTACCCCCACTCCCAAGTTCTTGGAAGGAATTTAAATGTTTTAATTGCTGCAGATAAAGAAGAACAAGGAGTGTCCTGAGGAGGCCCACTCTTTGACAGCTCTTCCTATCAGGCCTGCAGCAGGGGCTCTCCCTTGTGCCTCTACTGAGTGCCTCTTAGCAATGGGTGTTGATGCTTGTTTGGCACAGTGTCTCCTGTTGGAAGGGTGGCCTTCCACAAGAAGCCACATTTAGGTATCGCAGGGCACATACCGCTCACAGGGTCAAGGCTAACGGAGAGCTGAGGACATTTTCCCCTCAGAAATCACAAAAGGAGGTGTTCCCCTAAAACAGTACCTGCTGTTTATTCATTGATGGGTGATTCAAATGATGGTTTTAAAATAATCTGAAATCAGCGTTCAAAAGATGAACATAAACAGAAGTAATTCAGTTTGGTTGATGCCATTTTGATACGTCCTATGCGTCATGTCCGCCTGACCCTCCTGTCTCCTTCTTAACGTGGCCCTGATGAGCCACACTTGATGCTCGTTACCCCTCCTTAGTCTTTGTATTTAAGTACCTGTTTGACTCATCAGCCCCAGTCCGGTCATTAATGTTGCTCCTCCTGTTTGCCTGTCTTTTTCCTGTACTCGCCTTCTTGTTTTGACCCCTTGCTGTCTCATTTGTTTCCCTGCTCCCGTTCAATTAATGAAACCCCTTTTTGTCTAACGCCCGTCTTTGAGTCCTTCGTTCCGCATGCCGTGACACATTTCAGAACACAATATCATCCTCAGTAACCCCCCCCCCCCCCCACACACACACACACACACACATCTTTCACTCTGTTCTTCAAACAGTTGCCTTAATAGTCCAAGCTGAAGACCAGTACAGGCAAGTTTTGGTATTCCCCAGTCACAAAACAAAACTGTTTTTTTTGACAATGAGGTGCACAGTGACTCTTACCATGGCCTTATGTCCCTGAATTGCACCTGTGCTTCTTAACCAGACAAGCCAAGACCCCACCCCTCAGGTCCTTTCCACACCTCAAGAAGATGAGTGACCTAACAGACCAAAACAGGTGGGTGTAGAATGAGGTATTTATTCAGTAAAAGAGTTTCTGTGACAGAAGGGATTCTGTGACTTGTTTACTTTCTTACAGAATCTCACACAACAAGACTAGAGTGGTGAGGGGGGGGGGGGTGACAGCTCTGAACACCTGGGATCTCCAATTGGAATATTAGTTGTTTCCAGATTCCTGGCAGCCTTAAGTTCTGGGTGTTCTTTGGGGGTGGGCTCTCCAGGACCCTTGATGCAGACATTGACTTTGAATTTGAATGGACTATATTCAGGTCACCAGTGGGCTTTTCTGGCTGTGATTAAACAGATGAGACACATACGTACACACGCAAAGTCTCTGCCTATTCTCTTCCTTTCTAATGTTTGTTCAAAGTAACTAAAAAGCAAGAGGTGTGACAGCATGCTGAAATCTATGCCTAGAAATACTGCAATTTGTCTTTGTGTAGATATGCCAGCACTGTGTTAGATGTTAATATATCAGTTTCATTGGTGCGAGACAATTTACTGTACTTTCAGGACTGAAGACCATCAGTAATGTTGTAAAACTATAAACAACAGGATTTATTGGGGTAAGTGGTCCTTTCACTGCAAACCTGCCATGAGTTTCTTGTATTAGATAAGTGGTATTAAGTGTTTGGTTTCACATACATCTCCTGTGCCTACAGGTTCACAGCACAGCCAGCTGCATCCCGTCACAACTCAGCTCTGTCCCCCTGAGGGGTTCTGAACACCTTCCTTCCCTCATTCTTGCGTTCCACGAACGGGAAACACTGTGCAAACTGCACATGCCTCTGGACCTGCTGACAAGAACTTGTGCTCAAAGGAAATTTTCCAAGGATGTACTGTTTCCTAGACCGCTGAGACGTCTAACATGGAGGACTTTCTATAGAAGCCTTCTGCTCCACTCACTGCTAGAGCTGAAAATCTGTAGGTCATGAGCAGTTGGCGTCAACCGTAGGTAAAATGTGCGATGGCATGACTCCTGACAGAGGATGCATTTAAACATTTTATTTGATAAAAAATTAATGCAGCCTTCAACCAATTGTAATGACGTTTCCCTCCAAATACCCTTTATATTTAAGATATAGATAAGAAAAACATGCTCTGCGATTGCTCCTAGCCTATTCTGGACTGTCTTGCCCATGAATCTCAGAATCAGAATTTTGGGCAAGAAAACCAGCTTTTCTCCACAAGCGTTTCAGCAGGGGAACTGGAAATGATGAGGCAGGTTTATCTGGCTCCTGAGAGAGCCTGGATTTACTCCTTAGTGGGAGGACATGACCAGGATTCCAGTGGCATAGAGAGTCCAGAGCCAGAGAAATGAGTGTTACCACCTAGGAGACAGAATGGGTCCCAGCTATCCTCCAGTACCCGTAAAAAAAAAAAACCTTATTTATACTTATGCGTAGAATGCAAGAATTACTTACACTAGATTGCCCACATTAAGAAACAGAAGACAATACAGAAAACCAATACGTTATTTATGCGATGCTTTGCAGTTACATTTAACAGTTTTTACAAATACGTAACTCTGATTTCGTGTGTAGACTGTCTTGCTTCCAGAAGCATCATAATATTTTTCTGTTGTTCGCTTTTCACCAATTCAAGCGACTCAACCACTTGGCGCAACTGCATTAAGCGTCAAGAAAATGTGCTTATGTTTGTGTTTTGGCTATTCCCAGCACACAAAATTTTAGCCCAAGTAGCATACATATTTAGGGGGGGTCATGCATGTTGTCATGCTGTCCCTGATGTCTGGGAGTCCCCAAGGACTGGGTTGGGAAACACTGTCATGGGGTACCTGGCTATGCTGTACCAGACACCGTAGAATCCACGCAAAAGTATATATCAGCCTTAATTGTTGACTGCTGGGTCTCCCCCCCTGAACTGGGGGTGGGGGAGGGGGGTCAGCCGAGAGACCGTCAGTGTTATATTATAAGTAAAGCCTAGACGAGCAGCATAACAGCTACGGATGTTTTGACTCTTGGGATCTTGATCTTCCCAGCACTAGTGTCAGGAGCTGCTGGCCTTAGATCCTCTGAGTTACGCTACTGCTCAGGGGGGGGGTCACATTCTTCAGCTTCCACCCTGGCACTACCTCCACAGGTGCATGCCGAGAGTCTCTGACCTAGGACCGTCGCTGCCAAAACACAGGTTTCAGCGCAGCCAGAATGCTTTTCAGGCACTGCTTCAGTACGCTCGTCAGTCCGTGCACATTCACTTCATCCTATTTCTTATTATTTTTTTTACATTTCATTACATGATAGCAAGCAACACAATCTAAGGCAATATTAACACCCTTTTAATTTGGTGGATGATAGAAAGACGTTAAGTCTGCCCATCAAAATGCACAACTGGCAAGCAAACATACTCCAAATAAACCCTAAAAGAGTGAATCATTTATTTTGCGATTGACAAATATGATGTCTTTTGTAGTAATTTGTCATGTTTCTTTGTGGAAACTTGGCAGTTCATGGTTCAAGATCGCCATGCGTCAGACCGGCTGATAAAGCACTCACACGAGGGCCTGGCTTAGCCCGACGCATTAAAAGCAGACCCGGTCATTTCCAAAGAAGGCAGATTTTTTTTTTTAAAGGCAAGATTAGTCTGCTGATGGCAAGGGGGCTGCTGCATTTTGTTAAGGCTACCTTTTCCTGCCGAGCTTACCATGATAAGTGAGAACGGACACTAATGTGGTGGGGAGAGCACTCTGTCATGGATTATTTAGACAGGGAGATTCTGGAAGGTTCTATACAGTCACCATAAAACAGACAGTGGGATTCCGCAGACAGCCTCATGGTCAGATCTGTACTCCCCTCTGCCAGCGTCTGGCCGTAATGTACACAGTGGAGCAGGGCGCCGGGCTGTCTCCCTCCACGAGACCTGAGCAGCCAGCTACACATGATCAAGGGCCCAGTAAATGCAGGGACAGCTGGAGTCCTAAAAACAGCAAAGGTCCATCAGACTGCAGTGTTAAAGCTCCTATCAACACTGGTAGATTCTGCATGCAATTAAGCAGCCTTACATCCATGTCTCTGCAGTGGTATTTACATTATAGCTATTGCCTCTAAAGGCACCAAAAATACTCAACATATCCTGCGGCTAATAGCTTAGCATTAGCATTGCTTGTCCAGCTTCCTTTCTGTGCTACCCCATGGAAGGCAGGCATACCCGGTGAACGCCGACCGTGTCTGTCTGCTTTATCCAAGGCCACCCAGTCTGCCTTATTTGCAGTTCTACAAAGAAACCATCATTTCTGAGCTGGTTTAGGCAGACAAAATCATGCTGTAAAGCAAACAAACACAGGGCTTGCAACCCTGTGGCAAGCGGCCTTTTGTCTGGTGTGAGCAGACCCACAGGTGCGTGCCAAAGGAGGCTGTCCGCCTTTCAGGCCCTGATTGTTTTACAGGTCCCTGTTCCTCTGAAGGTGAGAACAGAGAACCTGACAGGCATTTGTCAGGAGAGAGGGCTTGAAGAGGGGCAACAAGTGAAAGGGAGGGAACAAAAACAAACGCGCTGCAGGAGAAAGGAGATCTGCATGGCAGCCCAAGGTGAATATGACAGCTTCCACTCCACCTGCAGGCCTGCCGCTCACCCTTGTCAAAACTATGTGTCACCTTCCTCAATACAAAGAGAACTATGTAGCCTAAGAAGTATGCAGAAATAAATGAGAAGGCGATGGCTTTCCTGGCATTCCTGCCCTGTCCTTGATTCCCGATTTCAATACAAGAAAATGATACACAATATTTCTGCACAACTGTAACAAGGATAAAATAAAAAATGAAACTCACTTGAAATAGGTCGGCAGGGACAGACGTCTGACTGAGATGTGGTTGTGTCTTAGATGCACGATGCAGCCTGATGCAGGACCACCTTTGCTGTTATAATGGCTGACCGAGAGGGTATAATCTCTCACCGATGATAATAATAAAAGTCCTGAGTTGGTGACAGTGGTCAGGCTTATAGCTGCAGCATTAGAAGCGCCATTACATAGGGGCTACTCTGAGCTTCATTCCGCCAAGAACCATCCTTCCAGCCATAAATACACTGAACAAAAGTATAACTGCAACACTATTGCTCCCATTTTACAGAAGTTTGAAAAACAATACAGAATTTTCTGTAGGCACACAAAGAGCATACGTCTTCCAAGCACAGTTCTGGCATAATTAACATGCTGATGGAGCAGCATAATCACTATACAGCTGTTGCTTATGGACACAATACAGGGGATGTCTAAAACATGCATTTTTTGTTCATAAACTCAATGTCCCTGATGCCACTGACATCCTGGACGCAGGCGATCCTCTCCACTAGAGCTGTGGCCAGAGTCATGAATGTCCATTTCTCTACCATTAGCCTTGTCTGCTTTTGGTAGCCCGTCCAATCATAGACCTGCACAGTGGCTGCATACTCACCAGACATGTCACGCATTCAGCATCTTTGGGATTCTCTGGATTACCTCATGTTACGACTACTTTTGAGCCACACACTGCACTGCCTAGCTGAATCCCCACCTAAATTCAAGCTCAGGGATGACGAACATATTAAAAATGAGCAAGGCGGAGAAAGCTCCAAGCCTTAGAGTGCCTGAGTGCCCTCTAGTGGAACTGGACGTAAATGCTGATACAGTACAATCCTTCGGTATGTCCAATTGCACTCCCACCAGTGGAATGCCACCATCTCTTGAACCATAATAACATTCATAATGCTCTGCTCGTTCACTGAGACCATCAGCTCTCCTGAAAACAGAGCACATCAAGCCAGAGACTTTTAGATGCGTTTGCCCAAGCGTGTGGTGTTGGGGGTAAGGGGGTGTTGAGAGCCTACACCTGGGACCAGAGGAATAACCATGGAGCCACACATGCACTGGCACAACAGGATGACTCATTAACACTGTTTGAACAGGTGTTTGGCTAACAGGGTGTGTATAAGACAGAAAGCAGGAGCCATGACAGCACACCATGCTGCACAAACCTGCTCTGCTGCTCGATTTCTCCCTGTTTTGTTCATTTATAATTTAAGCTACTTCTAAGACTCAGTCTATGCTGTACGTTGCATTGGCCTGGAGTGTTTAAAAGCATAACTAAGGAGACATACAAAGAGAGGTAATATTCTGGGCCACCCACAAACAGTTTGCTCATCAAAGCGATCAAAGTGCCCACTGTCAAACTGGAAGACAAAAGCCATATAGCATCCATGGGAAATGAGCAAAGTGAGCCAGAATCACCACTCAGGACAGATGCTAACCGAGGAGCTTTGTCACGTGGGACGAAGGAGGGGATGAGGGAAAATGATCACATGCCCAAGGAAAGAGTTTTTCTCCAACATGAAACACGGGACCATACAAGCAGAACAAATATGGGGACAAAAGAGGTTACAGCACCACCTGCAGGCATGACCAGGCATGACACATGCTACCAGAGGGTCCATTCAGTATTCCTCTACATCTGTAAATATATTGTGTCTTATCCTGACGGGATACCAGCACATCATAGGGCAGATGCACACAGATTCAAATGCAGATTACAGATAATTTAAAGATGCCAAATCCTTGGAAAGCGGGATGGAAAGCCGTACAACACGGGGAAAACGTGCAAACTCCACACACAAAGAGGAGGCATGTCTGCAACCCACAAACCCTGGAGGTGTGAGGCACCAGTGCTAATTCAAAAAACCACAGGTAGACTTTCACAGCTTGGTCAGCTGCTTGGGGAGGCCTGTGACTGACAGTTTATTGACAGCAGACAAACGTTACAGAGAGGTCAGAAATTATTTCAGGTCTGTCAATGATGAAGTGGCTGCATTATCAGAGCAACAGAACCACAAAAGCATCATTTACATCTGTGTCCAATCACAAAAAATAGGTGTGCGAACAGGGCAATGACTCAGGTAACAAGCTAGTGCTGAAATTAAAACCCCGGAATGGGAAATGCTGTATGCAATTAAAAATAGTACTATGTCCAATGAGAACATCACTCCAATGTGGCTGAAACCACTAATAAACCAGAAAATAAATCCAGGCCAATAAACTGGTCAAATCTCCTATGCTCATCTGCACACATCTTAATACAGTTTCAACATGAAGTGGTATGGGCGGCCAAGAAATCAAAAGTAAACAGATGAATATGTGAACAGGAGGATACTTGAAGGAGCAGACCCAGAGCCACACAGAGCATGTTCATAGGCCACTGGCAGCAGGCACAACCAAACAGATCGTAGAGATGTTGGTGACTGCACTGCAACCTCATTGGTGGATGTGGTCAGATGAAATAATCAAGAATGTGATTTTTCACCAGCAGTATGGTTTCCAGCTTGGGACTGATTCTCCTCAACGCTAATTATTTCCTCCGTAACATTTACATAAAAGGGTTGCATTTATTAGGAAAAAGAATAGCAGCATTTTTGTTCTGAGGTCACCACCTGTACCAAGCAATCCTGGCTTCTGAGAAAATAGACAGAAACATGATCTGACATGCATGTATATGTAAGACCCTACAAGGTCACACAGCATTTATTCAGCCTTTCAGGTACATAAATACACTGGCTGCAGCCTGACTTCCCTGTTGGCTTATGGTCTGCAGTGTATTTTTAAATTTTTATTTTAATTTTTAACACGTGTTAAAATAACTTTGGAGCTCAAAACATTAAGTGCAATCTTTTGACAATGGCTCAAATGACCACTATTCAGTAACTGGATGTAATTAATGTCTGGTTTGTTTAAGCTTGTGAGGAAGCCTCTTCTCATCAGCATGAGGGAGCAGGGAGGCTTTGGGGTTCTGTGCGTTTGTTAGGCTTCAATCAGTCCGACTCAGGCACTACTTCTCGAGGTCACGCTCCCGCTTCCTCTTCTCATGGTGGTGCTTGGTGATGACGTACTTGAAGAATTCGTAGACAGACCAGCTGATGGCTGTGGAGGGCATCTGGTAGATGATGCGGGCCTGCACACCCTTGAAGTAGGCGGGCAGGCCACCCAGCCTGTACACCGTCCGGAAGGCATGGGCCAGGCCTGAGATGTGTCCGCCAGAGTTGAGCGTGTGTAGTGCCAGAGACTCCTGGGTGTTCAGGAGCGTCTTGCAAACGTCCAGTGGGGTGGTGGCTGCAGCAGCCAGCGCCCCTGCTAGCGCCCCTGACACCATGTGAGAAGGGGGGTTGTACTGTCTGTGGGGGTTGAGTAACTCCTGGAGATACTCATAAGCCATGAAGTGCAGGGCCTGGAAGGGCACGTTCATGGTCAGCTGGGTGGTGTAGCTCCGGTAGAAGGCCCCCACGCCCTCCTTCTGCCACACTGCCCGCATACAGTCTAAAACGCTGCGGTATGGAGAGTTGTACATCTGCATCCTCTGCTTCACAACTAGGGGGCACATCACACAGAAGAAAACGCAGAGGGGGGTTTCCAAAGTCAAGGGTGGCAAAAAGGAAAAAAAGAATTAGACAAGTAAAATACAGAGTCCTAAAAGCAAATGCATGCCTCAGCTAAAGGTACTTAAATATATAGCACCTATCAGCTACAAACAGAGAGTACAGTGCAAGTGTCTCAGGAAGATCTACAATCTAGACTGTCAACACTTTGGTTTCCAAATCTCGCCTCAGGGGCACCCCAGTCATTCCATGAATCAGTTACATTTCATCAGCAGCTCTCTTAACTAAATTAGTTAAACAACTGAATGAAGTATTGATTAGCTAAATAAAGTGGAGTAGTGGAGTAAAAAGAATATGTGGGTGTATTAGATGGCTGCCACAAATACTGAGGTGAGTTTAGGAGAGATTTTGAAATGGCTGACACATTGACAGGCAAAATATCATAGTTTTACACCAAAGGGAAGGTGATTTAAAGACTGCTTAAGCCTTTTGCACAGTATTATATAAAGAAAAAGTTCATTTATGACAGATTTGACACCAGATTCAGCTCCGGCAGCCCTGTGTACAGCATGTGACTCTGCTGCTGGGACCCTCCCTGCCTTATAGCAGTGTTTCCAATCCAGCCCTCGGGGATCCACAGCCGGTCTACATCTTTGCTCCCTCCCAGACAGTCGACATTTTTGCTCCCTCCCAGCTCCCTAGCAAAAACACGTATTGTCTGTGGGTCCCCGAAGACTGGACTGGGAAACATTGTCCTGCAGCACTGGCTGCATTCTGTGATGGGTGCCTCTATTAGGGACCGGTTCTAACAACTAAGGGCTCTACAGCCTCCAAACAGATTAAACTGCCAGTGCAGGTCAGCTGCTTTTGGATGATTAACAGATGGAAATATTAAGCAGAGTCTACTTCTAAGCAATGTATAGAATAAAATAAGTACTTGTGTTTTGCCAGTGTCCTTGCGTACAAACACAGAAGTCAGACAAAAGCACGGGAGGCCGGCTGACCACCATTAAAGCATGCAGGCAGCAGGAATGTAACAGGCCTCACCTTCAGCTGGGTTCATGACGGCATCGTGAAGCAACGTGGCCACGCATCCGGCTGTCCCTGCAAGATAAAGTCTCGCAGGTGAGGGGATGCGAATCAGAGGACGTGACTGAGCAGCTGAGGGCGCCGAACGGACGCCGGGTCAAACCGGAAGACCAGAAGAATTAAGCCACTCTCATCTATGCATCTTGGGAGTAGAAGACAGGACTTCACTTCCTCTCCACTTCCTCTTCAGGCTCGCTTCCTGATACTGGCAATTTGACAATCCTTAACTACTTCCTATATCTGTCAACTAGACCGCTGTCTTTCCCAAGTGCTAAAAAGTATATTAATCTCATCAATCTAAAACGGGGATGAAATCTGGGCACGCCCCAAACAACCACAAAAAAATGCAGTAAAACATGTATTACAAAGTAGTGAAGACCAAAATGATCTGATTGAGCTCAGCTCCCCCTGGTAGATAACTCAGGTAGGCACTCATTCCTGCCCAGCGATGCGTTTTCATCTAGAGAACATGCCAGACACTACTTACCCAGCCTTCCCCAGACCTAGAATGAGGGGAGAGAGGAAAAAAAACAAAAGCAAAAAGGTACATAGAGCATAAATGTCACCTTCATCAACAATGATGCCAGTACTGTGTACAGTCCAACACCTCGCTGCTTGGGGATAACATGCGCTATTAAAAAATTTTAGAAAGAGCAATTCAGTAGCACTGACCATTACAAAAATTTTAACTAGTCCAAAAAACTCAATCCTGCACTAAAGGGGGTAGAGACAATCATTCACCATAATTATATGACTGAGTAATGAAGACCCCCTGAACTGAGAGATGAGGGGCAACGCACAAAAAGAAAAGCATGTCGTGACCAAATTTATTCACATTTCTGACTGCAGCTGGCCTTTCAGAGAACATCACTCATTCCTTGCTGCTATAGACACCTATTCCACGGCCATGAGCTGTCCAACATCAAGGGCATTACACCACTGAGAATAGTTCAAATATTTGCAGAAGACAAAGGTCATGGACATCGGCCAGAGGCTGACCGCACACTGAGCTGCAGTTGGGGGATCTGGGAGCCCAGCGTGTCACACAGCTACCCTCAAATCTGTGCTGAAGAGAGCAGTTTCCAAACAGCTATGCCTCTCACTTTAAACCCATCCACCACGGTTCACTGGGACACGCGAGTGCTGGGCGCCACTCGGTCGCACAGATAAGCCCGTGGCATTCCCAGAGTTCCGTCTCATCAGCAGGAAAGCATGTCAGTGAGCATAGCGGCAAAAGGGCGGGGCCATCCTGCGCTTCACACAGGAAGTCGGCACACAGTGAAGTCAGTCTGCATGGAAACAGGCTTCCTACAGGCCAGCTTCAGGATTTCTCAAACAATGCAACCAAATTCCTTCCTACACTTACTGTATCATTTTAACATGTGACCCTGCTCCTTCTGGGGCCAAACTGTATCTTAATCTTGGATGATCCCTTTATGTCTTCTCCCTCACAGTGAGGCCTGAATCAGAGCTCACAGTCTACAGATACTGGTACGAAGCACACGATACAGTGGGTTGCTAATAATGACACCGGCCAGCGTAAACATCTGCTGGCTCGCAGTGCATTCATTTAATCTCCAGTGAATGGTTTTGACCCATAAAGGCAGCTGTGAACCCCATTCTTCCCAGAACTTGACTGTCTAACAATCTGTTTGCACATGTTAGGTCCACTGTGGAAGAGTGACCGGTACCGTTAGCCAAATGGCTGTTTGCTCCAGGGTGGATGACATCACTTAATGTCTTCTTCAGCTTCTCGTAGCAGGCGAAGTATAGTGCGTGGGCGGGCCCGGCCCCCACCGCTGTGATGTTCAGGCCCCTCATGGGCCTCCAGACTCCCTCCGTCCTGACGATACGCCACAATGCCTCCATCACGTTGCTGTAGCGGGCAGCTGGGTCCGGTTGAAGGCTCTGCATGCGCGTCTGCAGTATAAGGGGGATTAGGTGAATGAGGTCACCAGCCCTCAGTGGTGAATCTTTAGGTCACCCACCCTTCCTACAGGAGCCACAGGTGTTATTTAATAAGACAGAAGAAGACAGAAAAGAATCTGCAGGAAGCAGATTGCTGGAATTTATACTGATGAGCCACAGATTATTCTTATCAGCCAGCTACAAAAATGAGCTTTAAATGCATGTTTATACATGCACAAGTTTTGCAAGACAGGGCAGGACACAGTATGACACCCCCAAAGGGTACAGAAATGAAATGCACACCCATACACTCCTCACTCAAGCAACAAGTAGACAGATGCAGACTGAGCCCAACCGCTACAAACAAATACACTGTATAGGCAAATTAAAGAGTGAATCAGGCCTAGGGCCAGGACCACTTATTGATTTGTCTGCAATTATCGATAACGTGAGGGAAATTTATAAGTAACAATTACTTTCCATCAGTAAAAGATATAAGCATTTTATGCAGTAACCTGCTATCTGAAAGCTCCAGTCCCGGTTTAACCTAATATGTCAAACAGTAAGCACTGGTGGGAGTGAGTGTAAACACACGCTGGCTATACAAGACCTCCTGTAGTGCGGCAGTATTTCGATATTTTTTTTATTAGCCTTATTTGCAAGTAGTTTCAGAAGAGATTTCCCTATTCAGACAATACCGCATCCGTCTGTTCTCGGAAGCAAAGCAGAACAGCGAGTATCAGTGACAAAACTATTTTTTGGGGGGGAGAAAGTTTACCCACATGCAACTTCAGAGTCAAGAATGTTGTGGTGGATGGCATGCCTACTAGCTCAGTCAAGAGACAGTCTTAATAAATTAGTCACAGCATTAGCCTCATGCTACCAGCCACTAAACAAAAGACTGAGTGTTAAAAATACTGAGTGAAAGATGGGACTGGCAAATGAGATCTTAAGATATTGAATTGTACAACTGATCTATGGTTTTAAATAATTGATTTTACGTTTATATAGCAGACGCCCTTACCTAAAGTGACAATTGGGAAAGCAAGAGTTAGTCACAGCCCCTGAAGCAATAGCAAAGAAGGGCCTTTCTCAAAGACCCAATGGTGAAACCACCCAGATCACCATTGGATTTGAACCCATGGCCTTCTGATCGTGTGCACTGCATCCTAACCCACATAGCCACACACCACCGCTGAATACCCAACATAAATAACAGCAATATCAATTAATATTCATTGATATTTCTAAATTGGTTTCAGCTCCAGCCCTAACTAGGCCCATGTGGCAAATGGTGCAAGTGCGGGAATCCTGCACAAACGAGCCAATCAGTGCTGACTCCCTCTTAAACATGGTGATATACAAAAGTAGGGTGGCACACGACAAGCGTACACAAAGATCAGCAGCCTTATTTCCTCTAAACAGCTGACCTTCAGCACAATTTTGGCCATTACCATTGTTCACCTTAAGCACACAAGTGGACCCAGTCGCTCTCTCTTAATAGCGGCTCCACTGTGAGAACTGCAGCTGTGAGGGACATGTGGGAGGGCAGCTCTGTCTTGTGAGCTTTTCAGGCTGTCAGACACATCTGAATGTACTCACGGCACACAAACTCTCATAAGAGCAGGAACACCCTTAGAAGTTGGCCCATAGCCCTAAGAGGAATGGGGAACTGATTTTCAACTAAGCAGGGGAGACAGCACGTTAATTAATTTTTAGTTTTCATTATAAAAAAGGGCATGCAACCCCACGTACGTGTTTGCTATTCGGAAGTCTTAACCACAGACAATTTAACAACATAATTACAATATGGCTATATCTCCCAGGCTATTTAATCCCCGAAAGCTAGAGACGCCGTTTACTGTAAACTCCGCGCACGTTTCCCCCAGTTTACGGCACCTCCAGCGTGTAATTATGGAGCTTTCTGCCTGTGATCGTCCGGATTTTAAGGGTCACGTTACTGGCGGTAAGAAGCAGCAACGTGGGGAAGACGAAAGGCGCGAAGAGCCAGTTTCGGGAGCGTGGCACAAACGCACAGAACCGTCCCGGTATAAACGTGGCTGCACGTTAGTGAGCCGGATCTGCGGAGGCCAGTAGCTATAATAAGACTTCCGGTCAGACAGCATTGTTAACCGGGCTGCGGTCTCCTGACCGTTATCTCCACGCAGCCTGCCGGCGTCCCGCAAGGCCTGTCAGGCCACCAGGGAGGACTTACCGTACATCCCCTCGATTAATGGCGTGCAGTCATCTTAGTTAATTCTGGTAGTCGTCCGAGCAAGTTAGGAAAGAGCATCGTTAAAGTTAAAAGTTAAAATAAAGTTAAATCAATCTAAAGTGTCACACGTGATATAAAAGTACGAAATATCCACTATAGCATATTAGCTGCCGGGACACGCCAGGGGCCGGTAGACTGGAGCGTAAGGGAGCCAGAAATAACCTGAAATAATAAGCGGTCGTCATGTGATGTTCGGGTACCTTGGGTTTATCATTAATTCAAACTGTATACATGTAGTTTTAACACTTGATGAGGTGATGTGACAGGGAAAGGTCGCCGTTCCGCACTTCTGACAGCCCGCTAACACTTGTTGGCCACGTTAGCTTCTTAGCATGTGGTTCGACCTTGTCACAGGAGCCAGCTTCTTGTTAGCCACCAACTGATTGCACGCAAAAATAATGCATATAAAAAAATGGCGAAACGTCGACAAACACAAACAACATTTTACCTTGACGCAGTCGATGGGAAACATCAAGCAGTGCTCCATGATCCCTGCCACGGCCCCGGCCAGCATGTGGGTGCTGGTAGACGCGCCCTGCGGCAGACCCTCGTAGTCCGGCTCGGTATTTTCGATTACTTCCGGAAAGCCGTGCAACTGGACAGTCTGCAGCTCTGACTCGCTCCCGATCCGAGGGGACAGGCTGCCAACAATCCCATCAGAAACTCCCCAAATCCTGCCGCCCAGCCACCGAATCTCTGCCCCAGCCGAAGCTTCTACGACTCCTCCATCTCCGCCGGGGGCCTCCGCTGACATCCGCCGTCTATTTAAAAAACCATCAGCTTCCATCGAAACCAAACGAAACGTATGAAATGTCTGACTTTACTTTTTACCCAGTTTGTGCTCTTAGAAGTATGAATATGTCATCAAGACCACTCCGAAGAAGTAGCAGCGGCAGCCTCCCGCCTCCTGAACACGCAGGAGGGTAAAGCCAACGGCATGAGACAGGCCGAGCAGGCCCTGCTCGGAAAATGTCCCGCCCACAAAGCAATTTATGTCCCGCAATTGGTCCTTTAACTGTTGCGTAAGGACAGAGGTCTCTATTTCTGTCGTTTTCGCTCTATCACTCAAATGTACAATGGCCAATAGCGACACACTTATTCCGAGAATTAAATATATAAGCGTACGACAGTGAAATAGTACATTACTAAAAAGGTACTTTTCATCAGTATTAATTTGTAATTTTTAGCACTAACGTATTAGTCTTGGGTTTAAACTCTGAAATCAACTTTCTTCTTGTTTCCCAGAGGACTTTTTGGGAAAAGGCGGGAACAGGCAAATAGCGGTTTGTAATTGGACCAGGGTTAGGTGGGCAAACGCCCCCGACGTTTAGCCGGATTCGTAAGTATCGCTTTCCTGTTCTGCTCCTTACGGGAATCCTGTGACAGTTTTGGTCTAGGGCAAGATCGGACCAATTAGAAAAAAAATCCCGCACTGAAAAAAAAGTCATGTGTGTAGATTTGTATTAATTTCTCTAAATGAAAATGTATAAACTGCACTAATACACAAAATTATGTATCAGTACCTATATTCATATAAAACAGACGGCAGGACAAAATATGCCAAATCATTTGAAAGTTTAATGAACATGTGAAATATTCACTATTTAATCTTACTGCTAATTTTCATACAGATCCATTTAGAAAGTTTATATATGTGATTATTCATGAAACAGCCACGGCAGTAACCGGATTTGGATAAACGTCAGAAGATGGCTGTCCTTTTTATCTACGGGGATCAGCGGCTTTTGGTACATTACTGTCTGTACTTTGAAAAATAACGAAAATTACCTCTAAATCGGCAGAGTCGTGCATAAACTGTTTAGTATGTGCTATTAAACTGCACCTACCCTAAACTCCCAATTTATAGCTAAGTCAAGAAGAAGTAAAACAGCGACGTATTGCGTTTCTATCTGATCTCTGCGTTTACACCTTAGTGAGCTGTTAGAACATGGTGGCTTTAAATGCCAGCATGTGTTGCTTTTTATTTCCCTGAAAAGGCTAATTGGTAGATCGCTGTTAGAACTGCCAGGCCGAGCCTGCGAGTTGCTGGCTTGAATGTCAGCACAAAGTGACAGGTCGGTGGTCTAAAACGTAGCATGGGCTGTTGATGGAGTTAAGGAAATAAATGATTGTCATTAGGATGTCGCCATTCCTATGAGGGTGCCCTTCGATTTTAGGAATATCTGGTTATGCCTTTTGAAATCCTCACTAAATCCTCGTGGACCGTAGATAGCTTATAGGCAGGTCTATTAACGCTTCTCTATTTGACTCCCCCTCCAATCTCCCTAGGATATAGAGAGACGCTACTTTCGATAAAAGGAAAAAAAGGAAGTTAAACTGCAGGGTAGAGCGCCGAGCTCGTGGCCCCAATGTAGTTTCCAGGCCTGTTTGTATGTGCTCTTTATGTAGGTTTCTTCTAACCCGGCTTATTCGGAGGACTGTGCTACATGTATCAACAGCTAGTCTTAGCTCCGGTTAGGTTAACTTTAATGCAGTTGCCTCGAAAAAGTATGAGGCCTATTTTACTGAACTAAACAGGCACTCCTCTGATTACTTTACACCATTCCCTGCCTTAGTGCAATGGCAATTTGTGATGGACTAAAGCTTAGGCCATTTTTTTTTGTGTCACAGAAGAACAATAATATTAGGAGTATGCCAGATAAAAGCTCAGCAGATGACTTGGGTCAAGCTCTGGTATAAGGATTACAGTCTAGCCTGCATTTGGTGTTTTTGCGTTCTTGGAGTTAAGGTGTACCCCTGTTCCATCCATCCATCCATTTTCCAAACCGCTGTTCCTACTGGGTCGCGGGGGGTCCGGAGCCTATCCCGGAGGCAATG
>JAODJX010000065.1:12500420-12514834 GCA_026776945.1 Isichthys henryi | reverse complement strand
AAGCACCCCCCCCCCCATGGTGAGCTGCTCACTCAAGGACCATTCAGACTCTCACATGTGTGACCTCTGCTCTGTTAAAAGGTTTAAAATTGGGAAAGAACCTTCCGGACTTTTATGAGCTGCTCACAGCTCCAGCGCAAAAGGTTGGTGATACTGATTATCTGGGCCGTTCGCCTGTTTGATCTGCGTGTGTCTGTGGCGGGAAGGCTGATGTGCTCTGTCGCTGCGGCCGCCTGGCACCCAGGTGCTGAACCGCTGGTTTGAGTCAGAGCCGCTGAAAGCGACGCTGGCCACAGATGCGGTGATCGGTGCCATGGTGAGCCCCAAGAACCCGGGCAGCGGGTAAGGGGGAGACGGGCGTCACAGGTGTTTTAAGGTTGATTTACACATCTGAGCAGAATTTACACTGTCAGTAGCCGCATATCCTACACCACAGCCTGACCACTGTACTTGCATCTCTGGGTTAGTGTGTGTCAGGCCAGTGTTGGGGAAGTTTCTCAGAAAAGCAATCCAGTACAGGTAGGTGGAAAGTTCAGGAACAGAAAGTACAAATCCAGACGAAGGTTTTGTTAAAGCCAACCAGGTGACTGCGACTGTGAGTCTTTATACTGAACTGGTTGTGGCACTGTGTCAGGGTTTGGCGTAAGTTGCATGACAAGTATAAACTAGCCTTTACAACCAGCCTGTGATATGGCTCCTTTAGGCTGACAGCCTTTACCTGTCTAGGTATGTACTGCTGCACCATGTGATGGGAGAGCTGGAGAAGGAGAGAGGAGCTTGGGGCTATGTGGAAGGGGGCATGGGGGGCGTGTCCAAAGCAATTGCCAATGCGGCACGTGCCCATGGAGCCTCCCTCTTCACTGAACGGGTGAGCACTACTTAGAAGGATGTACACACTGTTATCCAATCGCCACTCAGCGCTGCCAGTGACCCGTCCAATGAGATGCATCCTGGTTCCATTTCCACCTTATTGGATTTCTCTCATCTGCCAGGAAGTGGAGCACGTTTTGGTGGCTGACGACGGCCGCACCCGTGGCGTCGCGCTCAAGGACGGCTCTGAGGTTCATAGTAAAGTCGTCTTGTCCAACGCCACACCATATGTGACCTTCAAGCGGCTCACCCCACAGGTAACACCCCCTTGCCACGGTCTAGTGCTTCTGCCAGCCACGTCGTCGATCCTGCTCACTGACATGCCCCGCTGCTGTAATGCGACATGATTGCAGAACACCCTGTCCCCGGACTTTGTGAGAGCAGTCGATCAGATTGACTACACGTCTCCGGTTACCAAGATTAATGGTCAGTTCTGAGTACCTCCAAATCTGCTTCCCTGCGGAAGTTTCTGTGGATAAGAAAGTAGTTTCCTCTTTGGGATGGCAGCACACAAAGGCTTCTCAAACCCCCCCCTGTGTCTGGGTCTGTGCTGCAGTTGCTGTGGACAGACTGCCTGACTTCCTGGCTGCTCCGAACAGAGGCCCCGGCCTGCCAGGCCCCCATCACCAATGCTCCATCCACCTGAACTGCGAGAACATGGACATTCTGGAAGAGGCGTATCAAGAGGCTAGGGAGGGCCGCCCCTCCACCAGGTCAGCCAGTGAATTAGCTCAGCATTCGCTGTGTTTTTTACCTTTTGTGGCCCAAAGTAGGCAACCCTGTTCCTCTTTGTGCTAGACCCATACTGGAGATGTGCATCCCCTCTGTGCTGGACCCAACTCTGGCGCCCCCTGGCTGCCACGTTGTCTCCATCTTCAGCCAGTACACTCCCTATTGGCTGTGGGACGGCCGTGCCTGGACCAATGAGGACCGGGAGAAGTACGCAGACTCCGGTAAAGTGTCCAATCTCAATAGACAACAGAGGGTGCTGTGTCTGGATTCATATTTCATGTAAAATATGCTTCCGGCTGGGGATTTTCCCAGCTTCACCTGATAAACTTTTGTGATCTCGTACAAGTCACATGGCAAGGTGAGTATTTCTTTAATGTGCTCTCTGTGTAGTCAAACCATCTTCCATAAGCACAGTACAGGGCCACAGTGGGTCATCAGCACAGGGCAGGGGATGCACTGGACACTACAACACTAAGATCAAACTATTTCAAGTGTCACTAGGGTGAGGCAGAGTGTGGGAATCTTAGCTATTCCAACATGTGACATAAGGTTCATAAGTTTTTTTCTCATACAGTGTTATGCACATTTGGTCATTTTTTTGTATTATATTTTCATTGTAGTTAAAATATAGTGGTATCTTTCTTTTCCCTCTGATAATGTAAGGCTGTCTGCGTGCCAGATGGAAACTACAGCATGGTTAAGACTGTTTCTGTACTCATCATCAGTAACAGTGCAGCCTGTCTTCACCTGCCGTGTCCTCGTATCCCTGCAGTTTTTCACTGTATTGAGCTCTACTCCCCTGGCTTCAGAAGCTCCATAGTGGGCAAGGAGGTTCTTGCTCCACCTGACCTGGAGAGCATTTTTGGGCTGACAGGAGGGGTGAGTTCATATCCAGTTGTTCATTTCTGAAGGCCATCGCTGGGTTGTATGAAACATGAGTCATTTAGTTAAAGAGATGAACTTGTGTCCTAATGGTACAGACGGGGTTAGGATTTAACATTTCAGGGATAGCATTCTCTGGTAAGGTTGAGCTGTAGAATGATTTTTAATTAGTTTCTGCTTAATGGTTACCGCAATGCTTATATAAATATCGTCTTAGATAACAAGGTTAAAGTCCAGGGACCCTGAAGTGTAAATGACTTAATATTTGAATTCTAAACAGCTGGTTTTACATTGCCAACAGAATATTTTTCACGGTGCCATGTCATTGGATCAGCTCTATCTGGTGCGACCTTTGCCCTCTGTCTCGGATTACCGCTCACCAATCAAAGGCCTGTATCTGTGTGGCAGTGGATGTCATCCTGGTACGTTATTGGCTGGTAGTGGTTAATTTTTTTCCCTTTGTTGTTCATACGGAACCTATATTGTAATAAATTTCACTCTTTAGTGGGTCATATAATCTTGCGTGTACACACTGTCTTGTCCTTTAAAAAGTGATGTCATTTACCGAACTGGGTTCTGCATTCCAGTCGCTCAGGACTGTAGCTTGAATTAGCAGCCTTTTTAGTCCATAGTTTTCATAGCCAAGCCACCTGTGCAGTTTCTAGATAGATATCTGGTTGCCTTACCTTTCTTTGCCAGGTGGTGGCGTTATGGGTGCTGCAGGATGGAACGCCGCCCTGACTGTCCTGGCTGACTTGCAGAGGGGCCGAGGAGGCTGAGATGAGCCTGGGGTTTGGGGGGAGGTGGAACACATTGATTTCTATTGAGAATTATTTAGGATGTTCTGTAAACATTCATGTCAGACATTCCACAAAACACACTTTGTTGTTTATGTTACTGCCTTATTGAAATAGGTTGAAGTTAATTTCAGCTTCATTCAAGTTTTTAATAGATCTAATAATGTTTTTAATCACTATATGGAGTTACTTGTCATGGCTGTATGAATTATGGGATTGGGGCATTTGAGGGTCATTCTGTGGGGTAAGCTAACGTTAGCAAGAGTGCAAAGAGTCACAATTAAAGCCATGTCTTTGTGTAATAGTTTGATGCTGCCTAACCCTAACGACAATGACGTCTTCATGAATAAACTGCTTTTGTCTCTGCGAGGCTGCCTCTATGTGTGCCATAGGGTGTTCAACCTGCTGCTTAGCATGGCGGTAGAGGCTTTCTCAACTGTACAGCACTTTAGCCAAAATTTGTCTGCTAAAGGAATATCCATCCATCCATTTTCTGTAAATGCTTATCCTATTCGGGTCGTGGGGGGTCCGGAGCCTATCCCAGAGGCTACGGGTACAAGCGAGGGACCAACCCAGGATGGGGCGCAAACCCATTGCAGGGCACAGCTAAATGAATAAATGTAGATAAATGTAAATGTGCCGTCTCACTAGGGCTGCAAAATTCTGGAGATTTTCAAAGCTGGAAACTTTCCATGGGAATTACTGGGAATATTTTGAAATTAATGGGAATAAACGAAAAATTAACAAAATTGCATGTTAGCCTATAATAGGTAGCATAAATGTAATTGAAAAAACATCTTGACAGCACTAATAGTGACATCACTGTGTAACCAAGTGTGTGTGTAAAAACACAAAAATAAGCATCTGCATCAAAACGCACTGCTAAGTCATATTCTATGTTGCATTATTCATACAGTTTGTTTTCTTTACCATATCTGACAGCTTTCACAGAGTTCAAAATTTTTAAAATACCCAGCATAACATCTCATGGAAAATTTCTGGAATGTTTTCGCCCCTTTGCAACCCTACTTTCCATGGAAAATCATGTGCTCTTGTGATACAGTTGCCTGATCCATAGAGGGCAGCACAGCCCAAAAAACAAATACATTAAAAAATACCTTTTATTTTGCTTTTCTATAGTGGACCCCTTCCTCAGGTTTACAGGTGTCATACACATCCTCCATGTGTCACCAGATCCATTTTCCTCAGGTTTTGCACCAGCAGATTCAAGATTTGGGTTCCCATGTGAAATTCCCCAGTCATCTGCAGCATCCCATCATGGCAATGGGGACGTGTTTGGCTGCATTAACGATGATTGTGTTCCACACAGATCCACCCCAGTTATATCTAATTACTGGTCATCTTAAAACTCCCTGATGTACACCCTTCTTTCTCACAGCGGATATTTAGAGAAGGAGTAGTGATCCCAACCTTGACATACTCTCGGAGTATGTAGTATATTTTAAATGCACAGATGTTTTCGTAAGTGTAGTGCATAAGTAGCATTTGTTGTCAGTTATCAGAGAGTATGTCTATTTCGAATTTGATTGTTAGCTGTTCCCTGACCATGCCAAGCTGCTGTTGGTCTGTTGGCAGCACAAAGTTCTTTTGCATACCTGGATCGCGTGCAGTTCCTCCATGAGTGATTTTGTGCCTTATTTTTAAGGACATCGGCACAGCCACTTGCAGACTGAAGAAACTGCATGTTACTGAAGGTAAGGATTTCAGTAGCTTGCCCGGCTTTATCCTACCAGACCATCAAAGAATTCAGGATTTTTAAATTCATGAAATGCAATGTTGTAGTTTTGAAATTCTCATGGCAAATTGATTGTTGCTTCTTGAACTTTTCCGGGACCTTTAAGTCATGCTCTGTTATACATCTTTCTGCCACAAGGTGGCAATGTGTCACATGATGTGTGTGGTCTTTTATTTAGGACTTATGTGCCTGTCCCAGTTGCTATACTTTGTGCTGTATGCTGACCTGCTGCCTGTTGAATAATGTCCGGCTGTTACGCTGAAGGGAGTGGCTCACACAGCTTCTTTCCTTTTAGCATGCTGCCCCAGAGCGACGTTTCTGACCCCTGTTAGGCGCAGGGTGGCTATGCCAGTCCTCCCTGGCCTTATTTAAACTGGTACTGTGACTAGGTGATAGACAGCTGATGCACAGAGCTGTGAGATGACGGGTGTTGTCTCTGTGCCTGTGCTTTCTGGAGGTTTTTCTCCATACATGGACCAAACTGCTTTGGGATGGTGCTGTATTGTTGTACCATTTTTAATAAACGTGGTTTGTCTCTTCACCCCTAACAGATCGTGCATTTGTTAGTATGGATCAGCTATGCTACTGTGCAATTCCCAGTGGTATTTTGTTCCGTTCTTACTGTATCTATATATACTTTTTCTTGTCTTTTCTCTCTCCTGCGCCATCCCCTGTTATTTTGGAGCCGTGACCTGGTGAGATGATGCACATCTACCTCCTCATACCGCGCACCATGCTGGCCACGCCTTTCTTTAGAGATGACTGGGATGGAGCGATGCATTTAATCACACGGCTGTGTTCCTTACGGCGGGAAAAGGGACTGCACTGACATTTCCATCATACCCTAAATCTGTGCCGGCACTAGTGCACTGAGGCGGATGAGCTGTGGTTGCTCCCATCTTCAGAGCAAGACAACTTTTGGGTGAGACTTTGTCTGGTTCTGCTTAGGTTTGGAGATTTCGAAGTGAAGATGGGTCCTTGGTCAGCTTGGCATGCTGGGAGTGTTCGTGCGGTCCGTGCAGTCGGGGATCCCAAAGTGGTCTGGCTTGGTCGTGATCGTGGGAAAACTCCCAGTGTTCAGCGCTTACAGACAGTAATGTGTGCCAGGTGATGGGAGGGACCTTAACGGCCAGACTCCTGCTGTCTGGAAGCCCACTGTGGCCTTAGCGGTTGCCCACTGATCGCACAACAGTGGCCCCTGGAACCTGGGCATGGTGGACTGGAGAAGGCCCTGCCAGCCTGGGCTGTGTGGGCATCTCAGGCGTTCGGCCTTTAGCGTTTCCAGGAAGAGGGGGGCCCATGCAAAGGGAGGGGGGAGCTGGGCTGGGAGTTCAGGAGGTGCCGTGATTTGGAAAGGGGGCTGTTTATTGCTGGAGAGTGTATTTATTTCACGCCCCTGCGGGTTGTGGTTCAGGGCGGGGCTGGCCCTGGTGTGTAATTATAGAGGGAGCATGTCTCCGCAGCAGAACCCCTAGCAGGAGCGGCCCTGTGCGATGCCGTCACGTGGCGGGGCTATGTGCAGGACTGCCCTGTGTAGGGGGAGGGCGCTGTGCTGTCCCCTCACCATACCGTACCACACCTCTGCTGGGCCCCATACCCACAGGCAGCCCACAGCCTCCATAGTAAGTCGTGGTGGGGACTTGGATAGGGTTGGCTCGGCACCCCGAGAGGCGCTGTCGCCCCTTTCCACCGGCCTATTTTTGGTTGCCCGGTAAGATGGTTCTTTGATTAGTTCCCTCTAATAGGGGGCTGCTCTTCCGGCTGGTTTACTGGGGAGGAAGGGCCTGCACTCAACCGCACAGTCGCATAAACCTTGGCTCACAAACAGCTAAATTGCTGGTTTTTAATTTATAACAAAATAGGCTGTAGAATAAGTCTGAGATAATTTTGTTTCCTTTAAAATTTAAATTGGCCCTTGCTGTATTTCCTGTGCCTGTTCATTTGAGGGGGCATCCAAAGAAAACCGCAGTGAATACCTCTCTCTGCTGATAAAACACTCTTTCATGTACACAGAACAAAATTAATCCTGTAAACCCTCCGAAAATGACCTTGTGAACCAGGATGGAAAGTGAACAGCAGATGAACTCAGACTTACCCCACAGGAAACCGTGTCTGAACAGCAGGCTGCCACCACAATCTGCCAAGCTTTTGTTCACCATTAAATGGAGAGGGAAACTCGCAATTAACTTTTAAAGTCTCCTGTAATGAAGCCTTTACCCAGAATGGGCTGTAAACAGCTGAGATGTATGTCAGGATGATGGTATCGCTGCCCTGCTGCTTTCTGCCATCAGCTAGAGGACGTGGAGAGTGTCCTAAGGGCGATGGAGAGAGAGGAGGAGTGCAGCTTCTGTTGGGCACTTGTGTGTATGGAAGCTGTGACTGCCACTTGGTTTCACAGCTGTGTGGTTTTGGCTGTTCCTAACCTGGGTCCTTCTTGTGGGTTTGACTTGAGCAATCAGCATTCTGGAGGTAGATGATTTAATTCTGCTCTGATTCATGTTCTCGGAACCAATGTAGCCTCGCTCACTGTCTTCTAGGGCACAACGTTCTGCCCACTGGAGTATTGTTATAAAGATAATAGCTAACAATTCAGTGCTGTTTAATTATGGAGGGGTTTATTTCTTACTACTTGAATCCCAACCAATCTGTTAAATTAAAAGCCACAGATACCAACAGTGGACTGTAGTTTTTTGGCACTAGTCCATCTTTTCACACGCCTCATGCTTCAGCACTGTTTTAACACTTTTGTTTTAATACACGAGTCTATTTTAACTCAGACAATATGTTCGTCTTGTTTTTCTTTTTTTTGTATCATAGGGTTGCCAGATCTCACGCATTTATCCATTATAAACCTAAGATTATAAGACTAATAGTTTGCATTCCCTACAGACTATTTGCAAGGTAATAAAACAGGTACATACATATAAATGCTTGAACATGTGTGTAGTCTGGAATTGAATATCTCACTCCAGCCAGCTGACCAAAGTTGGCAACCGTGCATGATATGAGGAGGTTCATGGTCCATATGGCGGCATGAAATTACAGTGGCTGCCTTTTTCGAAAACCCATAATTTAATTAAGTTCAGGAAGATTAAACGGTATTTTTATGTAGTTTTAACATACGTTAGTGATAGGAGTTTTCAACTAAGGAAAACAAAATAAAAATGGTGAAAGGGAGAAATGTGGGAGGGAAGGAAAAGAGGGAGGGTGGAAGAGAGGAGAACAGCAGACCAAGACCACGTCTTTGTCACACACTTGCTTCGCTCATACACTTTCTCCCCGCCAGCTCCGCAAATGGCTCGCACCGGCGCAATGACAGGTGAGTCGCTTTTCGCTTTTTTGCGCCAGGGGCTCTTTCTATGTTCAACCCACTGCGGTCTTCATTCCGGGCTGTTCAGCACATCTTAGTATGCGAGTGCTGTCTGGTGATTTGTGTTCCGTCTTAAGCCAAACAGATAGTTACTTCTATAGCGTTTTTTTTGTTTTTTTTTGCATTTAGGCAAAAGTTCCGCAAATTGTTTGCGACATTTACAGTTTAATTTACAATATGTTTGAGGTACCAATAAAATTGTAGGGCTCGGTTTATTCGCAGGGAGGTTACTGTTTTGATCATCTATAAGGCAATATAAAGCGCTCGTTACTGTGGAGTTGTACTTTAGGGACCAAAATAAATGATCTTACTGCAAACTTTTTTTTTCCATTAATACCAATATCCATGACTTGCTTTATCTCGATACGCTTCGTTTTTCGTAATTTCGAGTTTATAATCACTTAAATATGAGATAATTTTGCAGACTGTAAGAGCGAGATACGTCAAACTAAAGAGGTCCCTCATTGCCATTCTTAATGAAAGTGAGGCCTATATGAATATGATAACGTACGACTACTGTCATATTTGTATAACATATATATAATGACAAAGAGTCTATATGCATTAAAAGAGTTTGGTAATCATTACACTGTTTGCGTGGGTGTGCAATGGTCCCACAGTATAGTATATAGGCTACAAAATCGGAAATTTAAATGATCATAATAGGGCAATTCAAACATAACGATCACCATAAAGCTAGACCTATAATCTCTGTAAATTAAAATCAGTGAAAGACAGTTTAGAAATTGCTTACGCACAAAATTTGTGACATATGCTGTGTTTCTTGGAAAGGGGTTTGCAAAGCGTTTTTAATATACTAGGCCTATATTTTATATCTGCATGCTTCGTTCATTGTTTTCCATTTCTATTTCCCGGTATGTTTACGTTTCGTGGTTCCCCGCTGTGTTTAACAGAAGCGACGCTGGGTTCCCTGCTGTGCCTCATGTCGCTGTTCCTTTCTGGGCACGGAGTCCCCCGGTCCTCCGGCCGTGAGTCAGGTGTGAAGGTGCGCCTTGCCGGCTTCGCCCCCTCACAGAGGGAGGGTCGCCTTGAAGTCCTCCACAATAACACCTGGGGCACCGTCTGCGACGACGAAATCGACATTAATTTAGCCAATGTTGTCTGTCGAGAGCTGGGCTTCCAGAGCGGCATCACCTGGGCTCACAGCGCCAAGTACGGAGAAGGAGAAGGTGCGAGCACCGTTCATGTATGCGATCTTCCTTCTCATGTATTTTTTATTTTTCCATCCATCTTCCAACAGCTTATAACGATCATGGTAGTGGGACTTTTTATTCTGATAAATACGTTACCCTGAAAACTGTTTCAGAAGTACGTGGAGTGCGGTTTCTCGTTAGTGCCTCTTCTGCTGCAGGTGGTCAACCATGCGCTGTAACGTCGGAATGAGTGTAACACACGATTTTTAAATTATTTATGAGATCAAGATTTCATAATTTAGCATTAGACTAACACTGTTTATAGTTGTTTCGCAAATAAATAAAAAATAACTGATCCGTATGATAAAATAAATTTGTCTTCGACAAGTAGGCCTATATGTTTCGTCCTCGCACTCTGAATTCGCAGCGAATTGGTCCACATTTGTATTCATAATGAAAACGATAAGGAACGCGCTGTTAGTTTATCTCATCCGTTTCATCTGTATCATGACAGAAACGTGTTAAATATAGCAAAACAAAAAAAAATCGCAACTTGATTTTTTCCCAATGTCTTTCAGCCCTAAATAGCAATATGTTCATGTTCATTTTTGGGAGTGGGCATTTACTAATATTGCTGGGGTCTCCCCCCGTTTCCGACGCCCCTGACCATATGCAAGGGGTGATAAGCACGCCACCGACTCGTATCAAGCCGAAATAACTTTTTATTGTTTACGGCCGTATAGATTTATGTTGCCCGTTGTAAAGTTGCATATTGTCTTTACGTTGCCAGTCGGTTTAAATTAAGAGGCTCTTTAAAGCCTCGGATAAACTATGGCCAGGGTAGGACGACGCTGGCAGGAAACACTATCATTAAGCCGAAGCGAATGGCCTGAACATCATATATATGGCATATATCATCAACCCCCACAGCCTTAAAGAACTGCACTTGAGTGGCATTGCAGGGCTTTCTAGCTGTTAGATGACAACCATTTTCATTTGCCCTTTTTTCGAGATGGCAGTCGTCCCTTTGTCCTTGGTTGCCTTTAGCGAAGTGCATGCCAGTGATTGGGACAGTATTGCTCGGGTTAGGGTTAAGAGTTCACTGTCACAGCCTCCAAATCATATTAGGTTGGTCCTTCATGTCTCTTCTTCATGTCTTTAGAGGGTCTGTCTTCATCCAGTCTTATGGTCCTGGAAGAATATTCTCACTGTAGCCATTTGCCTCCTCAGGTCCAATCTGGATGGACAACGTGCGCTGTTCTGGCACAGAGACATCACTGACGCAGTGCCGCTCCAATGGCTGGGGCATTCACGACTGCACGCATGCGGAGGATCTGGGTGTAGTGTGTTCCGAAGAGCGGAGGGCAGAGGGGCCGCGCCCAGGGGACTTGACCATACAGCGGGGCCACCAGGTCTCCCAGCGGGGCAACATAAGCGTGGCACGCTACTGGAACAACGACATGCTGGGCCAGAGGCACAGGGACCCGGGCTACCTGGGCAACAGTGTGGCAGACAGCCAGGACCAGCACTACAGACCTGCACCCTACAGCAGCCCTCTGGGCCCGGTGAGTGGATTTGCAGGTGGATTTGTGAGTGGATCCGCGCACCATCATGGAGCCCCTACCACCTCCTTTGGCCTGACAAACCTCAAGATGCCTTTTCGTCACACTGCCGTCACCCAGATTCCCAGATTGGTGTAAATGGTTATAGGTGTAACACCCCCAGTGCTATGTGCACAAAACTATGTTGGTTGATCCCTCCTCCCTATATGCTGAACCCTCCCCTGTGATTCTGAGTGTGGATTTAATGGGTTCTGGCCAGTGCCCTCTGGTGCCTCACACTGGAGGAAGCAAAGGGAGTATTTCACACTGGCTTCAACAGGAGTTGGACTTCATAATGTTGAAGGACAGTGTTAGAGCTTCAGCCTCATGTTCATTTTGTCTAATAACATGAAGTTCCTTACCCACAATCCTCCTCTGATGTCTATAGCCTTATCTAGAAGCACAAATCTGGGGCCAGTGTGAGTTACCTTGGTGATCTGTCTAGGGGGTTCTTCCTCTACACCTGAACAGAAGAGTCACACACTGTATCCCCAGGGTTCGTGGGAGTTTTACTTACACAAAAATGTTCTGAGGGCAGAAAGAAAAATGATTGGTTCAGAGAAATAACAAATCAGATTGTACAGGAGGTGGGTCCAAACAACTAGAGAAGGTGTGACCAACCAGTCAGATGTCTTGGTTTCGTTTCCTCTAGTTGCTTGGACCCACCTCCTCTACAATCTGATTGGTTATCACTGTGAAACAATCATTTTTTTTTTTTTGCTCTGCCCTTGGAACATTTTTGTGTTAGTAAAACTCCCACAAGCGTCCCTAGAGCCCTGCTGATGTATTCATCTGCCCACAGGCCTTCGACAGGGTGCGAATCGAAGAAGTCCGTCTGCGGCCCATCCTGACCTCCACCAAGAACCGGGCGCTGGTGACCGAAGGCGTGCTGGAGGTGAAGCATGCTAGGAGGTGGAGGCAGGTGTGCGACTTGGGCTGGAACCTTAACAGCAGCAGAGTGGTGTGTGGCATGCTGGGATTCCCCGCGGCCACCCAGCACAACACCAAGGTGTACAAGTACGTAGCCTGTGGGCGCTTGGGGAACTACTGAATTTAGTGATTTTCTCTTCTGCCATAGCAGTGAATCTTGGCTGGTTCTGACCATACAGCCTCTTTAATTATGTTTGCACTAAAGGTACAAGTCCGGCTATGTTTGATTAATTGACTGCTCGTCTCCTGTTTTCACTTGCTAGCTCTCTACTATCATGTTGACTCTAGGAATTCTGGGATTCTCAGCATTAGTTTATTTGGGGTGTGGAATCACAGCCAGGTTTTGGGCAAGTCTCATTTCCTGGTGAACTAGGGGCCGTCCCCTGCACTGTTGGGTTCCAGCCCCGTAATCTCCATGTAGGACAGGGTGCAGCTTGAGGCTTCCACCCCACATGTCCGCGGTGAGGAGGATGGCATGCCTGGCCCTGCTGTCCCTCTCCATTCAGAGGCTGTATGTGTGTGGACGTGCCAGTTGGGGAGACTCCTGAGGCTTCTCACAGTGCCACATGGACATGCCGTTATTTTTAGGGGCTGAGCTGGCCTGCTTCGGAGAATGAAGACTGCAGTACCACACAACACTGTCTGATTATGGGCGGGGCCTTAAGCTGTCCCCCCTCCCTCGCCCCAGCAGTGGAGTAGCTCACAGCTTAGGCAGGGGCTCTTCCATCTGCTCCCAGCATGCACTTCTGCTCCAGGAGCAGGAGTGGCCTTCACCACTGGGCATTGTAGTGTTAGCATAGACAGTGTACTGGCACCTGATTCCATCCTGCCAGCCCCAGCACATCATCTCAGGGGAGGGCTGGGCCTGCCCTCTGCTTTCCCTTGTCATCCCCCAGTTATTCAGGGCACCGTTGTTCAGCCTCGCCACACATGAAGTCATCTTCCCTCAGCGGCTCTAAATTCACTCCAGTTGTTGATTTTACTTTTTTGGGTGAAAGTATCCAAATAGGAAAACAGCCATTTTAAGGTCTGCTACCCACCCTCTGTCACAGCACTGTGCACAGCTCACGTTTCATATAATTTTTATATTTATATATTCCCAGTTGCTGTAATAAGTAGGCAATCCTCCGTAACCCTTCATCAGTATCCAGTGAACGTCAAGCTGCCTGCTTCACTAAACTCTCTGCCTGTCCATCTGGCCTCTACCTGTGTTGCATAGTTCTGACCACAGATCCCTCTCTGCATTTAATAACCTTTTTTTCCTAACGGATACTCTCCTTAGATTTTCAGTGTGTCGACAGTTTCATCCTAATACCTGATTAGCAGCCTGGAAATCAGCACCCGTTAGCAAATAGTTAGCTTGCGCTAATTTTGTTAGCCATCCACTGGCTGTGTCTCTGTCTCTGTCACAGACCGTAGGTGTTGGAAGGCCCTGTAATGGTTTGTATGGGCTCATTTCAGCTCTTTTATGAATGAAATCTAATCTGGCCAAGTTCCAGAGAGGTACTGAGAAGCTCTAGCTATGGATGGGGGAGTCTGCCCATTGTAGAATGGCAGAAGGTGTTAAAAACGTGAAAAGGTGTTGTCTTCCGTGGCGGTTGTCATGGTGACAACACCCCACCTGTCTGGCCCTGTTCCACCCAGTGCAGGTCTCCTGCTGGACCGCTTGCTTGCCCCCCCTTGGGTTCCCTGCTAACAGGGCCATAATTGTTGCCTGGGAAAGGCTGAGCTTCTCTGGGGTCTAGCTGTGTGTGAGCAGCGTTCAGTCACGGCCATGTCCTGCCCGCTGTGTCAGCCACTCATGCCTTTGGCACCACAGCGGATTTAAGGATTTCAGCCGCATTTTTGTTTAATTACCGTCTTGCTGATGTAACTTGCAGGGCATAATTCCTCTGCTTTTGTAGGTCCTCTTTTAGATTTAAGTGTTCTCCAATTATCTCGTCTCTAATTTATTTGTATGCTTTGGAACGCAGTTTCCTAAAGCCTTCGGTCATGTTTTTTAGCTGTGACTGGAAACGTCTTCTGTCTGACTGCCACAGGTTGAGGTATCTCCCCATTTTTTCAAATATGGTATCGAGTGAAGTAGTTTTTTTCTGGCTCCAGGGCATGGGGAAGGTTGGTGTCAGCCATGAGATGTCCTGAGCTCACTAGCTTTTAGCAAATTAAAGGGTTTTAGCCAAGGAAAGCAACAGCTACCTCCCATTCACCCCCCCCCCCCCCAAACCCCCGCCCATGGTAACCGACCCCCGGGGGGGCGGGGGAAAGAGCGGGGGCCCAGGGGTATAGACAAGGAGAACCAACAAATGGATAATAAAAGGGGGG
>JAODJX010000065.1:12490250-12500410 GCA_026776945.1 Isichthys henryi | reverse complement strand
CCCAGGGGAGACAGGGTCAACTCAGTGTCACCCAGGGAATTCACAACTGCAACCTACAAATGCTATAATACCAGTGGTGGAACTATAGGTTGTTTCCTGGGAGGAGACATGTGGCTCTGTGGTCTAGTCTGGAAGTACTTCCCCTTAAATTCGGCACGGTGTCGTCTCAGTATTGAAGTCTTTGAGCTTGACACCATCCGAATGCATCTGTCAGACCTCAATTGCTGTGTACATCGAGGAAGTACGAGTGAATATCTTTCTCATATTTTTGACTGAGAGGTAAGAAAAACATATCTCCTCACCTGTGGGGCAAGTGGCCTCTTTCACTAGCTTGTCTGAGTCTGCGGTAATTGGAGGGGGGGGGGGGGCATGCTGGGGTGGTGCCTCAAGGTTGATTACAGCCTGGTGTGTGGAGGGGTGGTAGCCAGAGAGTTTTTGCAGTGATTATGTATAGCCCAGGACCCCGCACCAAACATGTGTACTTGTGTAGCATACACCTGTTCTTAATCAGCTCAAAAGCGCTGTACTGAGTCTTGTGCCGGGGTTTATAGCATTACGGTGGACGTTCTTCACAAAATTGGGCTGTCAGTTTCAATTCTCAGGTCGTTATTAATCTTGGTTTTTAATCTGGGATATTTTCATTTTGGGCAACTATGTATCTGGATGGAAACACTGACTTTTTACTGCTTTCGTTTTGAAAATTTTTTTTAGTGGGGAAAAATATGCATTGTTTTAGATGTCAGATTGACATAGTGTTTTTTTTTTTGATGTAGTGTTTTCTTAGCTTAGAGAGCTGCTATGATTAAGCATTCTTCTGTGTCTACTCTGCGCAGAAGCATGTTCCCAGAGAACCACATTACAGACGCAAGCGGGTAATTTTGGGCACATAAATAAGGTTGCTGTAGGAACTGAGTTAAATGCAGCATGTTCTTATCCCGTCCAACCACAGCCTCACAGACACTTTCCCTGTGGTGAGAATGAGCCGCTGTGCGTTTTGAAGTTCGTTGGATTCTGTGATGGCCCATTTTGAGACGGTCCCTTACGCACCTGTCCCTTACGCACCTGTGTGACATTCCCTAGCCTGCCATTTTGAGACTGTCCCAACCATCCAGTTTGCAGACTGTGCCTAGTATGACATATTCAGATTGCCCCTACCGTATGGTTTTCACACAGTCCCTAACCTTCCTGGCATGCCAAAGACAGCTGATGCATCGAGAGGGAGATATACATGCGTCTGTTTTATTGTACTCTTGGATAAATTGCTGTGATAAAGCAGCCCCCAGGAGCACCAATGTAAAAGTCACTGTCCAGCAGTGGTCATTGGCATCTGGCCAGCATGTAGGTCATGGCCCCCATGTTAGCAAAGGACATGATGGGCAGAGGCCATGTGTGTGTGTCTCACTCAGAGCCACATGGAGTGTGATATAAAGCCCTGCATCCTAGTATCTGTTACTCATCCCTCCCATATGAGGGCACTTATCGCTGCTCCCCTTTCATGCATCTTGATGCATGTCATTCTCGTTCTCTTGCCTCTAGATCTGTGTTCTGATTTACCTTTAATTAACCAGACACTCGGTGGTAATGACCTGGTCTGAAGTGCTGGGCCAATCACATGGCACCATACGGGTTACACACAAGCCCCCCTGATATTAGTGATGGACAAAATGATGCTCCATGAACCATTTGCTGTATTTTTTGACTCCACTAGATGGTGCTCTCTTGTCCAAAAAGGGCACAAAACATGCCCCAAAGCAAAGCAAGAGCACCATCTAGTGGAGTCATGAAATACAGCAGATGTTTCTTTTTTTGTCCATCACTACCTGACATGTTTATGTACATGACAATCACATGGCACTGTACATGTTACCCACAAGCCTCCCTGATATATTTATACATTGCTGTATTGACTGGGAGCCTGCATGTCTCAGCATCTCGTTTGTGCAGAGGTAGCTGGTTCCACAGCAAACAGGTTTTGTTTTCCTGTACCCTCTTCTAACTCCCACTCTTCATTCCAACAGAAAAATATGGGATTTAAAGATTGCCGACTCATCCTCCAGGTGAGACACTTAAATCCTTTTCAAAGATGCATTAAAGTGACATCAATGGCCGGGCCACTCTCACCTCCGACTTCCCCCACAGGCTGAGCATCTTGGCCAGAAAGAAGGGCTTCTGGGTGGAGAAGCTACACTGCCTGGGCACTGAGAGCAGCCTGTCCCAGTGCCGTGCCCAGCTATCCATTCCACGCAGCCCCTCCCCTTGCCCTGGGGGCCGCCACGCCATTGTGCAGTGTGTCCCTGGGCCACAGTTTGTGCGTATTTCATCCGGCCGACCTCAGGCTCCACACCCCAAGGAGGTGAGTCACCTCTATGGTATAAATAAAATGGGGTGGTCTGATTGGAGGGCCTCTAAGCAAATGAGCAGTAGATGAAGCAATGGTTGATACAGTCTCTATGGTGTCACTCTGCCGTATCAGCCAATCGTGCGACTGAAGGCGGGGCCCCGCCTGGGAGAAGGTCGAGTGGAGGTGCTGAAGGAAGGGAAGTGGGGGACGGTGTGCGACCACCTGTGGGACCTGACGGCAGCCAGCGTGGTATGCAGGGAACTGGGCTTCGGGACGGCCCGCGAGGCCCTCCGGGGGGCGCATATGGGCCAAGGTGAGCAATGCACCGTGCAAAGAACCACCCCCTATCAGGAACCAACTGGACTGTGATTGGTTAAAGCCAAATTTGGCATACCAATCAGTGCTTTTGGCCATCAGTTCTCTGCTATTGTCCCCTAGCTATCGTATTATACTGCATAATGGGTTGCACCTCTCACCAAATGCATGACATTTTGATAAAGGATTACCTCTGCTGTAGAATTTCCCTCCTTTTTACCCTCACTGTCATTTGGCTGAATGGTGAAATTGCGACACGTATAAGTAGTTTGTCTCTCCGACCCATGATGGTCACCCTGACAGCTTCCTGATGTGGTGTGTGCGTGTGTGCGTATGTGTGCGTATGTGTGTGTGTGTGTGCGTGTTTGTGAACGCGAGTGCTGTATCTGCCACACAAGTGCGTAAGAGACCAGCTGTGTACTGGGGGTTTGTTTGAGATTCCAGGCAGTTCTGGAGTGCTTTCCGTTCCCTGCTTATCTCAGGACTCCATGCCACTTTGCCATTGAATAGGTCGATGGCTTGGACCTCTCTTTTGAAGGCTCCTTGCACTGACGCACATCCTCGACTCCTTTGATGAGTCGCTCTTGACCGTGATGCGATTGACATGGCGACACTGCTTGGGGGAGGTACCTGCTCAGCTGGTGCTTTGAAACACTTCCAGAATCTCTCAGATTTACAGCAACAGATTCGCTTTAGTGCTGAGTTCGAAGGCCCAGAAGCACGCGGATCTTCTGACATATCAGCACCCAGGGTCCATCAGCCAATGAATGATGAAGGTAGTTTGGATTCCTCTCCCCCGTCTAAGTATTGCAGCTGTGGGAGTCGTAGGATGACGACATGCTGTTCTTCCATACTTTTTTTGCAGGAAAGGGCATTCGTGTTGGTTAGTCTCACATTAAAGAGGCTTCATGCAAACAGCCTGTGTGTGGCTTGAGATTTTCAGAGGAGATATGATGGATTCATACTTGGCACTGGAGTGTAAACGGTCTCGAAATGAAATAATCCTGTTCAGCCTTTTCTTTTAAACTGATTTGGATGAAAACAAAGTTCTGTTTGCCACGCAGGTGCTTCAACAGGCCAAACAGCTCTTAAATTTACGCCAACTTTGAGACAGACAGGAAAATACTGGCTCTTGCTTGTATTTTTTTTTTATGCATGAGAATTTATTTAGTCTGTTGTCATTCATCCTTCTTACTCAGATTCTAGTACATGGTTTGTTCATGTCTAAATCACTTTGCTAACCCACCTTCTAGTAAAGGAGGGTCCTAGTGCCATAACCATGACAGCCACTAGGGGTCCCACTGAGCAAGAATCATTAAAGGGGCATGTTTACTCAGAAGTCACAGGAAACAGAATAACTCCACATTTCCTTTGGGGACCTTGTCTGCTGGCCTGTTTTTACATGAGCACGGCACCAATGAAGAGTAAGCAGGCTGATGTACATCCCACTTGGCCTTCCTGCTCGGATGGAACTGGCTTAATGATCGGCCCGACCCCTGATGGGGCGCTTTGTGTTTTAATTTCCCTTTGCTTCGTCTGACAGCCTGGCTCTGCTTCCTAGAGTATTTGCTGTTAATGGTGCGTAGCTGGGCTCTAATGGCAAACGTGAGTGTTGATGAAATGCGCTGCAGCAAATGGGCTTTGTTAAATGAACCAGTATGAACTGGCCGTTCCTACTGGCCTTCATTTAGAACACGTTTATATTTACATGGCACAGTCACGTCTGAGCTATTCTGCGGAAGCGGCGCTGAGCGTGCTCAGTGTGTCTCAAGCGTCCTGGGGGATGGATGCCATGAAGTCACTCTGTGATCTGTGGCACGGGCCTCTTTTCTTGGGAGCAGCCGCAGTCCTGTGCTCTGCGCTTGTAAATTGGAGTGGGGATGGGCTGTGGACTGGGCTTTACTGCAGCCCCTTCATTGTTTTAGTTATTTACAATTTCAGTACGTGAGTCAGCTCACTGGCCGTGGTGTCCCCTAACTCTGTTTCCTAAAACCGACCATCTTCGCCCCATCCACTGATTTCCTGCAACCTCAGGCACGAGATGCTCAGTGGTACTTCGGAAGGGTGAAAACAAAATTGCTAGGATTTTTGGTGGTACCGTTAGATACAGAAATCATAGAGACTCATATTTGTCATATTTGCTGCCTCCTGAGGCTTTGTTTTTTACATGTAATTTACTATTTGACGTGTACATCTGTGTTTCAATGTGCCACATTTATCCGGCCACTAGTGGTCACTGCAGTTTGCGGGAATCCGCCTGCACAATGATCCCGTTTCCTCAGAAGCATAAACAGCCGTTCGTCTTAGTTTGCAGGAACTCGGCCTTATCACTTCTGTAGATTTTCATTGCTGGTTTAAGGGAACTTAACAAACTGAACTGGCCCTGGGCCCCTGAACGTCACATTCACTTTCACCCGTCCCCCGCGGTCACGCCAGATCGTGTGGGGTCGTCCTCACTTCACGCCTTTGCTTTACAGAGAGCAGACAATGCAGGTAATGGTCTGTAACGAAATGAAAGCGCTCCCTGGCATTGGCCGAGCTGGAGTGGGGTGGGTATGCCAATATCACAGGGGGTGTTTCTGATGGGTCAGGAACATTCTGTACACTCACACATGGGTGCGGCCTTGGCTGCCGCGTGTCTGTGGCTCAGCAAGCTCTTCCTGTTAGTGCGCTGTGCAGCTAACCCAGCTAACCCGGCCTAGCAAGCTCTTCCTGTTAGCGAGCCGTGCAGCTAACCTAGCTAACGTTGTCTAGCAAGCTTTTCCTGTTGGCGAGCTGAGTAGCTACACCAGCAAACTCTTCCCGTTAGCTAGCCGTGTGGCTAACCCGGCTAATCCAGCCCAGCAAGCTCTTCCTGTTAGCGAGCTGCAATTCTAACCCAGCAAACCCAGCCCAGCAAGCTCTTCCTGTTAACAAACTGCGCGGCTAACCCAACTAACCTGGCTCCTGTTCTGCAGGCACTGGGCCCATCCACATGAACTCAGTGCAGTGCTCTGGCACTGAGGGCTCCATCAGGCACTGCCATTTCCAGGAGGTGCCTCTCCGGACCTGCAAGCATAGCCAGGACGCTTCCGTCCGCTGCAACGTGCCAAAGACTGGGCTGGAAAAAACGGTGAGGCCTGCCTTCCTCACCATCAGGGGGAGCACTCCCACAGCAGGGCCACTGTTTCAGCCTCTGTTTATCCCCTAACTCTGCCCCTAACCCCAGGTGAGGCTGGCAGGAGGCCGGGTGGAAGGTGAAGGCCGCGTGGAGGTGCTGATGTCCGTGGGTGGCCGCAAGCGCTGGGGTGCTGTGTGCAGCGAGAACTGGGGCATCAATGAGGCCATGGTGGTGTGCCGGCAGCTGGGATACGGGTTCGCCTCCCAGGCCCACGAGGTGAGCGTGATCGACAGGCAGGAGAGGGTGCCGTGATGAGCGAGATGGTGGACGTTGGCCGGGAGTCTCCACATGGTTTTGGTTCCCTCTGTTTTCTCTCAGTTCTGCTCATAATCGTCCGAAAGGGTCAGGAAGGGAAAAGAAGCATAACTAAAACTGAAGTTAGGGCAGGGCAAGCAGGAGGAGACATTGCAGCAGTCATGCTATAAGGGTGTAATATGGAAATGGGCGTAAGCGGAGCTACATCAAAGGAAACCAGTTTGGGGTCAATTTAATACTTGCTCCTTTCTAAAAACAGGCACCTGTAAAAACACATTTAACTGTAAATCAGAGAAATGGTCTCTTAAGCAGGACTCTGACGCTCTGAGCTATTAAGGGTGTAGTGAGGGTGTACTTAGGGGGTTTGTGAGCTGGACCTGAGGAAGGCCTTGTTCTCTGGGTGCTGCAGGGCGCTGATTAGGGCTGGGGACGGCTCCTTAGACACACTTAGCCTGTTCTATACCCATAGAACAGAAAACAAACTGAAAATAAAGGCTCCATGGTCATGGCCAAAGTAAATCGGCATCTGCGACTGATTTTCCCTGCTGATCTGCTCCGCTGCTGCCCACAGGAGACCTGGTACTGGCCCGGCGATCCTAGTGCCAGCGAGGTGCTGCTGAGTGGGACCCACTGTGTGGGAACGGAGCTGTCCATCCAGCACTGCCGGCGGAACCAGCATGTGCACTGCCCTCGGGGGGGCGGGGTCAAGGCTGCCGGTGTCAGCTGTACCGAGAGTGAGTGTCACTGCCCCCGGTGGCCAAGCCCAGTGAATGTGTAGCCACCTCACTCCCACTGTAGGGGTATTCAAATTGTGGGGTGTGCCGCCTTGGTAGGCTGCAACGGAATTGCAGGGGGAGCACAAGTGAGGGGAAAAAAAGCAAAACTGTGTGTGTGTGGGGAGGGGGGGTGAGGTGGGGGCAGACGTATTTCAAAATTGCAACTTTGCTCAGTTGCTTAGTTAATGCCTGCATACTTGAAGGAACCATGGAGAAAATTCTAGTGTTAAAAGAAAATGTGTTGGCGATTCAACACGTCAAAAGAGCAAAAACAGAAAATATGACGACGCATATCTACATCATGGATTTACTTCGGCAAATATATCAGCCCTTAAGGAACCCTGTCAAAAAACAATCTGACTACTTCTGATTCGCTGGCTCCGCCTTCCAGCCGCACCCGACCTGGTACTGGACACCCAGTTGGTCCAGGAGACGGCCTACCTGGAGGACCGGCCTCTGCACCTGCTTACCTGCGCCAATGAGGAGAACTGTCTGTCGTCGTCAGCGAGCCGCATGCGCTGGCCCTATGGCCACCGCCGCCTGCTGCGCTTCTCGTCCCGCATCCTCAACCTGGGCCTGGCTGATTTCCGCCCGCGGGCCTCCCGCGAGTCCTGGGTGTGGCACCAATGCCACAGGTGGGTGCCATGGTGATCCAAGGGGCACAGTGGTGTGGGGCGTGACCCAACACTTCACCGGGATGGGGCCAGACAGTCACGCTTGGCATTGGGATCCTGGTCTTTCTCTGGGGTCTTGGCTGGCAGCTGTGGGCTCACACAGGCCTGAGGTTTATGTCAAAGTGTCCTAACTAGTGATGGACAAAATGATACTTCATGAACCATTTACTGTATTTTATACTGCCTCCACTAGATGCTGCATTCTGTTCAAAAATGGGCACAAAGCATGTCCCAAAGTAAAACAAGAGCACCATCTAGTGGGATGAAAAAATACAGCAAATGGTTCATGAAAAGTAATTTTGTTCATCACTAACCCCAACCCCTGTGCCACCATCGTATAGCCTTATCAGTATGCCGCTCCTTGTGGTGAATTATTCTCCAATCACCTTAGTGAAGGGTTGTTTTTGTGGTTGCTCGTGTAGCTCGACCAGTAGTATGTTGTACTAGAGTTTCTGAGGTTGTGGGTTGAAATCCCAGGGAACACACATAAATCTTTATTTATATGGCACTGTTTTAACCACAGGGTCTACAAAGTACCACAGAAATTAAAATAAGCATAACAATAAATTGTAACTTTCCCCTCTACTGTACACCAACACCGTAGGGTAACCTACCTGGATACTGCAGTCAGGGTCTGCAGGTGCTTCCTGCTGCCTCAGCCTGACTGGTACGTTCTTCCTGTGTGTGTTATAGGCACTACCACAGCATTGAGGTGTTCACCCACTACGACCTGCTGACTCTGAATGGGACCAGAGTGGCAGAGGGTCACAAGGCCAGCTTCTGCCTGGAGGACACTTTCTGTCCCGATGGTACGTGAAGGTCCCTACCTGTATGCTAGTACATTCAGAGCCATGGTAGCCCTAATCCTGTAGATTCGTGGTTTATTTATTTATTTTTTATGTGTTAGAAGCAGGTAGATCCGGTTCTGGCCCAGCTGGGCCAGTCCGCATACAGTGCTTAAGTGATGTTTTGGTACCGCTGGTCAGGAGCTGACTCGACCTCGTCTTCTCACCTTAGGATTGCAGAAACGCTATGCATGCTACGGCATGGGGGAACAGGGCATCTCCGTGGGCTGCTGGGATACCTACCGACACGATATCGACTGCCAGTGGGTTGACATCACCGATGTCAGGCCTGGGGACTACATCTTCCAGGTCAGAGGTCGTGTGTGGGGGAGCGTGAAGACACTGCAGTGCTGAGCTGTGTGTTCTGTAATAATTACATGGTGACATCATGGAGAGAGCAGGATGCCTTTTCATTTGTTTAGACAGTGTGTAGCTATGATAGGGTTGCATATTTTCAGCTTATTCAGCAGTTGGAAATTACAGTGTGGATCGGAATGCTGCGGTCCTGCTTGAAAGGTCAGCCTGGTCCTGGAGCGGATCGTGAAGGAGAGTGAGGGAATCCAGCTGCACCCCCCAGTCAGACAGCCCTGCTCCTGCTCTAATCTTTCCGATCAGGGGCCCTATTTTTAAGCAGGCACTTTTTAAGTACAAAATAGTGCACAGTCACTAAAGTGCAGTCGCACCGCGCCCAACCAAGGTCCCCTCCATTAGAAATGCTCCATTTCACTTCTGCGTTTTTACACGCAGGAAGCCCAGAGTCAGCCGGGGCTCAAATCCACCACCTGTAATTTAAAAAGACCCAGCATGCTCTCACTCACTGGGGGGGGGGGGGGGGCAAACCACCTAAACACCAGACGTTCCTTACCACCCTGCCACTGCCCCAGTGAATCTACACTGCCAGTGCAAAGTGGCACATCAACAGGCAGTACGGAAACCCGTAAAATTCCCATAATCCACTCTGTTTGTGCCAGGTCTAGAGAAACAATGACAACACCGGGTACTGTGTAGATGTTATGTGAAGATGATTCAGCAGTTTAATTAAATATAAAAGTCTAATTGCTTAAGTCTTGGTTTCTCAGATGTGCATGTACCGTATAAAATAATCAGATTTCATTACAAACCTGCAGTAAACTTTGGGATACTAAACACGTCTTTAAAATTGTGTTGCTGCTGTATTTTGTTTATTTTTCTTTGAAGTACAGCGTCGGTGTATGTTTGGGGTAAAGAATCTGTGTATCATTGGTATATGGATTCTGTGTATCTTAGCAATTTGAAGTCTGTGTATCTCTGGAATAGGGAGTCTCAGGTTCTATGGAGTACACAGTCGGAGTATCTTTGAAGTAGGTGTATTTTTGCAGTAGAGTTTGTGTGTCATTGGCAGAGGTGCTGTAAAGGGGGGGAAGTTAGGATGAGTGACAGGGACCCTAAAAAATTTGGAACATAATCTGATTGATCTGGGTTTGGGGCCCGATATAATATGCTTTCTCACCAAATCCTATAGAGGTCCCCCTGATCATTGAAATATAGAGTCTTAGTAGTACAGAATCTCTGTATGATTGAATTACAGAGTCTATATCTATGGAGTACAGAATCTATATATCTTTGAAGTACAGACTCTGTGTGTCTTTGCAGCATATTTTTGTTTCCAGCTGAAATATGGAGAAACCATTTACGCTTTTTATAGATATGAATCAGACGGGCTATAAAAACAGTCCCGGGCAGCTTTGGCTCCCTGTCATGAGAGGCCTGGGGGGGGGGGGGGGGGGGGGGGGGGGGGGGGGGGGGGGGGGGGGG
>JAODJX010000065.1:12432254-12448067 GCA_026776945.1 Isichthys henryi | reverse complement strand
CCTGACCCAGATCTGATTTATGGCTGCAGTCATATAACTGTTTCCACAGAAGAATGATGGGAATTTTAAGAAGCTCCCCCCCACCACCTCATATACAAATACATTTCATCCCACCATGAGCTGTACCTCGACCCCCAGACAGACGGAGTAAGCGTCTTTTCTGGGAGCGACACAGCTCATCCCACTGCTCTTTCAGTGCTGAGTGCAGCATGTGACAATGCCAGGAATGTCAGAGAAAGGAAGAACTCAGTCCTCAGTCCTTCTCGCATTCTTTACGCCTCCCCTCTTCCCCCGCGCAGAAAAATTTTGGGAATGTGCCCAGTGTCCAAAAAAATCCAACCACAATATTAAGGCCAGCAAGCGAGCGCCCAGCAGAAGTGTGATTCTCTGGACGACACCACTTCCACATGAAAGGGAAATGCCAGTGAAGTTAGACATCATATCATTGGCTTTGGTTGGTTAATTAATGTAACCAATCAGACAAGATGCCTGCGATTGGCCAGACTTGTGTTCAGTTAACGCAAACCCTTAAGAACAACTTGAAAAAAAGTCTTTATTATATTGATAGAATAAAAACAGTATATGCATATATTGTTTCTTGGTGTAGTGATATGAGCTTTTTATAAATAAATGATGGAAAAAGATTCTTTTTTGTGTTTGAACTTTTTTTTTTAAAAAAAAAGAATGTTTGTTTCTCTGATGAAAAAAATAAAAATAATCAGCAAAGCAAAATTATTAAAAAGCAATGGCGTTAACAAAAAGCAAGAAATCTCAACAACGTAGAAACCCCTCAAGCCAAACCTAAAACAGGACCGTTGCTGATCTATCTCTAACACTGGATGGTTCAAGGCTGCAGCAAACCAGATCCCATCTCAATTTGTGTACAAAATTAAACACAGTATCTTTGTTATGGCCACCCATATTAACAACACATGTGATCTGCATACCTTGTTTCACAGAGGAAAAATGGTAAAACCAAGATATGTATTTAAGAAAGTGTTCTGGCTTAATAAGTCCAGCTTTTTGTTAATTATGGAAATTAAACAGTCAACATGGAGTCTTTTGTCATTATTTTTCGGCAGATTCCCTTTCTCATGCTTTCTTGCTCGCACTCATGGCTGAACCTCAGTCTTTGGTCTGTCCATTATGTTCAGCACCTCATCTAAAATTGAGGGTCCTAAATCAAGTTCAAGTGAGAGCATCGAGCCGTTGATCTTGGAAATGGAATCCTGTGAGACGTGCTGCTCCTTAGCAAGTACATCATATTGGAAATGATTAATCCCATCTTCCTCTTTGTTTTTCCTCTCCAGCCAGTGACTGTAATTCTCTGAGCATTTTTTTCCAAAGTGTATGGCACCGTTGCCATTGCTGTGGTATGACCGGACAGTAAAGCCATTTTCACTGCTGACGGCCTTTCCAACTGACTTCAGCTTTGGCGTTTCCTTCTGCTTCTCAAACACATTGGACAAAAAGCTAGATGTGCTTGTGGTCTCTTCAGCCAGGTTGGATCCGAGGACATTGAGGGACAGGAGCAGCGTGTTTGGCTCCAGATCATTGCTCTTATTCAGAAAGTTGGAGGGTGGGAGGCTTTTGCAGTCTAAGGGGTCTGGGTTTGGAGGCATTGGCATGATGGAGATGAGGGGCAGAGTGAGAGCTTGGGACCCGCCAATGGTGGGGAGTGAGATGGCGTTTTTGAGTACTGGGGAAGGGGTCTCCAAAGAGGAGGCCTCAGAAGTGCTGTTAGCCCTCAGGAATTCACTGTGGCATTGTGGGACAGTTCGCTCTGACTTCCCTGGAAGGAGCTCATACTTCCCCTGAAGAAAGGACATATCCCCAAAAGCATCCTGTTCTCCACCCTTTCCAATATGGACGGTGTGACGGAAGTCTCCCAAGGGAGGACTAATCATGTCGGGCGACAGGATATCCCTGAGTCGACACTTTTTGCCTTTCCTGCCATTGGTGGATTTCAGGTAGATGGGTGTTTTGGCCGGCATGGCTTGCAGAAAACAAGACCTTGAGGAAGAACGACAAGATGGTCGTTGACCGTTGGCCCAAGGTTGTTTGATTTACCTGGGGATTGTGAGCAGATCCTGATGTGTAACCGTCTGTCACATTCTCAATTGCGAAGAGCTTTGCCCTTCATGAATATCCTTCATCCAAAAGCTCAGAAGCCTTGCTGGCCAGTCCAAGTTTCCCAACAACTGAATTGACTCAAAGACCCAGTGTCTTCAGATTCTGGATGACAGTTTTTCTGAAAAGGAGGGAGAAACACACAAAGACTTGATTGGATAAAATGATGACATATTTGCACTAAAAAACTGAAGAATTCAGACTTTCTCATTTTTTGTCTCGTTATTCATCGTCATTGTCAAAAGTCTGAGATGCTGAAAAATGGTAAATTGGTGTTAAACCTTTTTAACAAAACATGTTTGTGAAAAGTGAATGAGAATTTTTACACTTCCGTAAAGTTCATCATTGAAACCTCCTAGCAACTGAACTGTAACATAATTGCAGCCTTCCTCTCAGTATTCCCGTCATGATCCTTAACTAAATGGGGCATATGGACCATTGTCACGGAGAGTTTTAGAGTAAATTGCCGATGTCATTGCATTTGTGTCACATGACATGACTGATCTATTGATAAAAAAAAAACACCTATAAAAAAACCAACTTCATACTTCTGTTGTGTGCTGCCACATAGATGAAAGTACGGTGAGAAAACACTCATTCGCAATCACCAGCTGAAAAGTGAGGTTTCCAAAAGCTTCACGACACACTTTTCAGGGAGATACAGTTGGTAAGTGAGCTCACCTCAGAAACACCCCTAAGCATACCACCATAGCTGTCAGAGTAAATTACGGAACGTCTGCGCCAACGAGTCATCTAATTATGTCGACAGGAGGTGCTTCCACCTTCTTTTTTATCTGCAAACATTCAGGTCCACAGACATCATATTACAGACACGAAACATGTCCGTTAAAGAAAAGCGAACATAAAATGTCTTCATTGGGAGCAGCTGGCTGCCATGATGTTCTGTTAGAAGCTGAAGGCCTCTCAGACATGCAGGGAAAACTCCATATGGCTGTTGTTCTGCAGACCTTAATATCAAACATATGGGTCCTTGCTGGTAGGCTCCTAGCATGCTCTGCAAGGGGGCTGTCACTGAGGTGTGTGGAAATATAAAGCCAGAAATCAGGAATGAAATCATTGACTTCATTGATTTTAAGGGACATGAAGAGATGACTGTTTGAAAACTGACCGAATACATTCGTTAATGGCCTATAAATGCCACCTGGTCTAAGCTGTTTTTTTTTCATTCCTTTTAGTATGTAGAACAGTCAATCGTTTGACCAGCACAATCATGGAACAATGATTTAAATTTGGGACAGTGAGAGGGAGCGATGGAGAGATAGACAGGATGAGTGTGGTGAGACAGATCTGCTGCGACGATGGCAGCGGGAGAGCCGGACAAGGAGGCCAGACATGACCGGCACACACAGAGAGGAGAGGAAGCATGTATGGCCATTTATAGTCATGTTTACTTTTGTAAGGACTCTGGGCACTGACCCGTACCGGCAGAGTGTGGCACAGACCGCAGTGAGCACCAGCCAGGACGTTTACACAGGCTACCTGGCAGCCTATCCAAATATTTATCAGCGAGGAAACAGCACCTCTTCCTTAGAAAGCTTTGCGGTTTTAAGCAGACTCCAAACCAATACTGAGAACATCTTCCTTTTTGTGATTTATACATTTATATATACAACATTTTCTTACTCAGTTATTACTAGACTACTGTGAATAATTTTCACTTTTTTCCATCTTGATAAATCAGCCTTTTGCCTTTTTTTTATAAGCAAAGCTATTGGTGAGTCGTTTGCAGAAAAAGCAGCACTAAATTAAGGTTGACAAATTAATTAATTGACTGACCCCACTGGACACATTGGAGGTAATGGATGCCTTCAGAACTAATTCAACATACAGTAGCATCAGTGTGAGTCTTCTGCTGGTCTTGACTTACTTGTTGCTAATTATTTACCAGATATAATTTAGCCTTTGGTGGTATTATGCTTGTTACAGATTTTTTGCAGCTTACCAAAGAAGGAGCTGTATGATATAGATATACAAAGATGTTCAATCTTTGAGAAACTCCCACATTTGTATCCACATACAATCACAGCTAACAGAAAATATACAAAATGTACAGTGAAGTTGAATTCCTGTAATAATACAACAAACTATAGGAAATGAATACAGCTTTTTAGTAATATTATGATCTTAATTAAAGTTTAGATTATACATTGGGTCTATTTGTGGACTATGATGGTCCAAAACATGAGGCAGAAATGAGAGATACTGTATGACACGTGGTTGCTGTCCTGCTTTGGTGCGCAGACAGACATTCCCATACTTGTTTAGCCTCCATCCATCTACAAAATGAGAAGTACCAGCTCATAATCTATAAATAAACTGTCACTGGTGATATGGGGGGGCTTTCGAGTGGCAACGATGATTCCATTTGCATGATGGGAAAAAAGTACTCTGGAAATGCAGTTGCAGAAAATGCGTGGAACAGTGGGACATTGAAAGAAGAAAATGAAAGAATTGCTCATTTTCCATGCTTTGGACCGAACACTTCTGCACAACTTCTATACGTTATATCTCTTGTAAGAACAATCATATGAAAAACACAAGTCAACTCGATGCAGTTTGGTCGGCATGCTTCAAATGTGTGGGTGCTGTTAAAGGTGTTTCACTGCTTTCACTGCAATCTCTGGATGTCAGTCTTACAGGGGCACATATACATGCAGGCATGAAAAGTGTCTACAGTTCCATGTATAGATGAAGGTCACATCAGCAAATAACAAAACCTACTTAATGGTTTGACTATTCAGACCTTGGCCCAGAATAAATTAGCAGAAATATATTCTTTACTTAATGCATTTTGTACAGCATCATCTTCTAATCCCAAAGTTTGTACATGCAGGGTACCAATCTCATTCACTTATCGTTATAAATATTCCTCAGTTCTCATCTTTCATGTATAGAGACATTCAATCAGATATCAAACTTATGTCTCCCATAGGATCAACCTAACTACAGGAAAAATAACAGATATTTAAGTCTACTATTAATTTATCTTTCTACTATTTAGCTGGTATCTGAAGCAGCTTACAGTGTATGTGCTTGTTCAGACATCAGATGAGACACGCGCACTGCGTATCTACAGGAATAAACCATATTGCTGCATCACGGACGTTCCATCGCCAGCTTCAAGCCCTAAGAGGGGCAGATCTGGCAAATGGTATGTACAGCTTTCACATCAACAACAATGCTACACAGCTAATGAGAGTGCGTCACGAAGGTGTAAATGACCAATGAGAGATAAAAACAGAAAACTGTTTAATCGTAAAGCTGAACCGTCATGGTTTAAAATAAATCTGATTTCACATTTCATTGGTGGTAAGTAAAATGGGAATTAGCTTTGGTTCTTGCATTACTGCTGTGCCTACCATGTTTCTGTCAACCATTGCATGCTGGGACAGATCGTACCTAAGGCCATGATTTTTTGTATGGGCTCAGCTTTATGAAATGTGGCCGTTGGCGTTTTTTACGCCCTTGGGGAGAGAACCTGTCGCCCTCTTGTCAGGAGTAAGAGCTCTGGCCACCACTTAACCCAGCGAAAGAGGGAGATAAAGTGATGATGTCAGATGGCTGAGCCGGCAGCCCGTCTATGGCGAGTGTGATATGGTGATGACAGCAAGAGCCGAGCGCTAATCCAGGAACGTGATCAGACGTGTATTAAGGTTCATAATGAAGTCACATGCAGAGTATGTGGGCCGGCGTATTAATAGGGCAGCAGAGACTCCAGCAGTCTAAACATATGGAGAGTGACACCCTTATTCAGGGGCACTGGAGGGGCATGGATACCTGGGCAGACTTGGGGGGGCCAGTACTTGACAGAGGCCCTTAAGTACATTACATTATACATAAGATTGCACTGGGGGGGGGGGGGTTTCTATATATGCCCCTGCCCTAATTGTACACCCTTATTCTATATAATGCAGTACAGTCACACTGAAAGTTGAGATTTCGATTTCATCCACATTTCCATTTTTTTCTACACAGCCATCCTTTTTCAAAAAGACTGAAGACTGCTTCAATATAACATTTTTACTACATTATTCCTTACACCTACACCTCATTATTCCAGAAAATTCTCCTCATAACACCAAAACGAACAAGTCAGTAGGCGTGACAACGTCACTGAGTCTTCCCTACTGCCATGTGCTTTTTAATCATAATCTTATTAGATAATTCAATGTCTTTGAAGAGTTAAAGCATTCATCTTTACAGCTCTGTGGTAAACAAGAGACACATATAGAATGAGATATAAGAGTTTAAAAGGACATACTTACAGCTTACTCTGAAGATTGATGCTTTTTAAAAAACCTCAATTGTAGGCAGTTGAGCCCTCTGGGTTTGTGGTAATAGAACCTGACCGCTGTACTATTGCTATGCTGAATGGGAGGCTGCAGTTCGCTTTCAGTTTTGCCTCTTTCTTTGCCTAAGTGTATACATTTACGGCCAGCTGCCAAGATCGTGCAGGTCTCCGAGTGGTGTTGTCCTTGGCAGCAGTTGTCCAGGAAACTGTTTCAAATGGTACATTGTGGAGAAAATGCTCAAATTCACTGTGAATTAGCTGCCTTTGCTGCCTCTTCCACACCTTGTGCTCGTAATGAATTTGCCGGACCACCTGGCATTCAAACTGATTTTTTTTTTTTCGTTTTTGTGGGGGGGGTGGGCCCTAGCATGTTTTTCTACATACCATTCAGACTGTAGGCAAAAAACTGACAAACAGGACATAACTAGAATTAAGTGCTAATGTAAGAATTCCAGATTACAGTGAATTACACCCCAGACTTACCATCAATTATATTGTCTGATATGTTCATTTGCACACACAGCTCCTTTATATAGACGGACAAAACACTACTTTTCTGAGGACACAATGAAAAAAGGGCACTCTTACCTTCCCTTGGTGTGACCCCGAGTCCCATAACACTGGGCTGCAGGGACATCAGCGTTTGTCATGCCACACGTCTGGCTACAGAGAGAGGCTTCTGAGTCAGGAGGACAGATTTGGCACGTGCTTCCAGACTGTCTTCAGCACGCTGTCTGCCTCAGCCTTGGGGGGGCTGGTGGTGTATCTTCAGGGCAGGAGGACAGCTGTTTCAGGATTCTTTCATACTCGCCTTTTGGGGAAACCCCAGCACCTGTAGTCATCCGTCAACCCTAAACCTTCGCCCCAAGCATGTGGGCACCGGGATGCCCCCTCTCTCTCTTCTCTCTTGTCCTCTTCCGCTGGGACATCCACCTTCCCACGCTTCTGGTGGATCACAGCACAGGAACTGAGGAGAACGGCCCGGGGCGTTAAGAGTATCTGCTCGTGCTTGACCACCCTGCTTCTCAAAGGTGCTGCGTTTGAATCGCTGTAGGATCCCTCCTGTTCTATCTCTCTCTCAGCCTTGCTGCCTCACTTTCTCCTTCTCTCTCTAGATCTACTAAAAGGAGTTCTGTAAATCTGCTGGGCAGACACCAGACACTTCACAGGCAACGTGCTGTGAGTTTGCTCCTCGCTCTTTCTCCCTCTCTCTCTCTCTCTCTCTCTCTCTCACTCTCTCTCCCTGCTTCACATACACACACCAAAAGCTCTCTCTCCCTCCCACCTCCTCTCTATCCGTATCTCACACATACACCAATTTTCCCTCTACCATTAAGCAATAAAACTCACAGTCTTACTTTTGTTTTTCACAGTAGTGCCTATTTTGTGAAAAAGGGCCGAAAAGAATCCTGATGTGACATTTATACAAATTAATAAGTGCCAGGGTGGGTGTCCAACCTGGAGTCTGTGACTCCCTGTGTGTTTGTAGAGGAGGAACCAGAAATGCTGACATTTTTATCCAATTTGAAATTTGGATGTGAAAAACAGGGGACTTTATAAAGATGTGTAAAGTATGGAGTACCATACCATTCCTGGTAGGGGGTCCATAGGTCTGCTCTGCTTTCATTTGTCAGTCCCTGGTGCAAAGAAAGCTGAAAACCCCTGATCTAATATATGAATCAGAATATGACCAAACAGTCTGCCAGAGTAAACCAACACACAAAATCAATGGCACTGGGTAGGAGTCACTTTTGTATCCAGAACTGATTCAAGGGTAGGTGTGTTATTCATTCAGATTGGCCACTGTTGTACTGAGCTGTTATTTTTGAATCTGTGACCTTCCTGTTATCAGTCCTTCTTTGTTAGAAGTTGTTGTGTGTCTCCTGCCCTGATACTGCTTACATTCATCCCTGGGAATTCATTGGAGGCTCAGCCTAGATTAATCGACTGTATCACACTGCACCTTTGCAATTCGATATCTGCCTCACTTGTACATTGCTCCGGGCAAAAGTGTCAAATACGTTAAATGTAAATGTATGATGACTCTGACTTCTCTCGTTAACAATGTGTTTTCAGCAGAAGACAGATTTTATGTTCATTGTCTCGTTTCACAATGTTTTCATGGTACAAACTTTCCTTGTCAACGAGCAATCATCTCGTGCGTGTGAACGGTTGTGTATAACAGCAGCGTGTCTCATATGTGTCTCTGCCAGTGAATGAATTTGTGCATGTGTGTTTCTGTAAGTAGGTGTCTGCATGTGTGGAACCATGAAGGATATCTCAGCAAAAACTTCGCTGTCTCCATTGCTGGTCCATGATCTTTCGAGAAATGAAGATGATGGTTTGCAGAACAGAGATCCAAAGACAGACACTTTGTAGGAATTCTCTTCATGTCACGGAGACATGGACTGTCTACCAACTGTTCCCTTCCATCTCTAGTGATGAGATGATTATAGAAAACAGAGGAAAACAGCACCTTTGAAATCCCATGCTGGCTTGTGAAATGCACAGTAGCATCGTGAGACAATTACTTTAAATAGCAGATTAGCAATGTTCAAAAGTTACGAAAGAAGGGGACATTGCGGATGTGATGTCATTGATGACACGTGCAAGACACATGGCTTAGGAATGGTGCCAGATGAGTGGTTAGGGAACTGAAAACTGAATAAAACAATTTGCAAAAGCAATTAAATGTTTCTTTACAAAACTGGTTTAAAAACTCACATGACTGTCAAGGTTCGATGCTGAATTATTCCTAAAGGAAGTAGGAAAAATACAGGACAACTGCTGCACAGGCAAAGAAAAGCTGCATTTCTGAAATATTTCATAGACGCTAACATATCTGTGCTGTCCTCTATTAAGCTAGAAACAAGGCAAACGGCTGTTGTGTATCAGCAAATGGATAAAGTGACTTGCAGGAGTCTACTGTACCTCACAGACACTCAAAATACTAGTGCTGAGCCTTGGTCTCTGGTCTTAAAGTGTTTCCATACAAGGACAGGTTGGAAGCTGTAAACCCCTTTTGTCTCAAGCAAAGGCGACTGGGGGGAGAAGAGGAAAAGAGACAAGGCCAGCCTGGATGATTACTTTATTGTTAGCACTGATTCAAGGACATGAAAATGCAAATGGAAGCCACTTGGATTCTAGATTAAAAGAAAGAAAACATTTTTCACTGCACTAAGAGCACAGGAACATTAACTGGTTGCCTTGCATTGCACTACAGGAAAACCCACTAGATATATTTAAGTCAGTAACAGGCACATTTTACCACGGCTAAGATACAGTATATCCAAATCGCTATGGTAGACTGAATGGCTTCTTTTTATTTGCAGTTTTTCTTATATACGTACTTCATCTACACCTGTCCTCAAAATCCTAGTTTTTATGAAACTTTCTTATTTTCATAAAACCGGATTACAATCTGACTGCCTCTATAACAGGGATGATGCTTTGTCTGTAGATCTTCAGCTGAAACATCAAACACACAACTGTCGAAAGGAATAAAGCTGTTTCAGGTTTGTCACACCAAGTGCAGGATGCATATCTGGGGTGCTGTTTGGGTCTGTGGATTAGGCCTGTGCGCCGGTCACCTGAAGGTTGTTGGTTGAATTCTTGTGGTTACCAGACTGATCTCAGCAAGGCCCTTAACCCCAGTTGCTCCAGGGACCAACTTTCTCAATTGTACGTCACTTTCCCTAAATGTATCTCGTAAATAAACTGCGTCAATGTGTGCCAGTCTTCCACAGCAAGCCAAGCCGTGTCCCCACAGTGAGGCGACCTGCTTTCTTGATCTCCGTTTGCATACATTTACTTTGGCACACAATGGCGACCCTAAACCAGGCAAACACTTCCTGAGAAAGACTTCTGTGTTCACCTCTGTGTGATGATTTTAGGCATCTATTTGTGTCCGAACCTGATGGGAAACACAACCACACAAAGACGCCTTGTTCGTGGTAGGCACTGCAGTGTGATACATTCTTACTCTAAATGTCTGAATAAGAAAATGAAAATTATACCTACTTTACTCCTATTTAAGATCACCTGGCCTGAGTCCAGGTTTAAGCATCTGTGTTGTGCCACAGCCTGTCTTTACCGCAGACAGTCAGATTTGGAGTTTCTGTGTTCTGACTGACGCCTACATTCCTCCCCAGATCTGTTCCCATGGGATTCCTTTTCCAGCTTAGAAGATCTTATTTATTTCATTTTCTCCTCCTGTCCTTGTGGTTTTTTTTTAAAAAGCTTTTTTTTTAACCAGCATTAAGCTTTTAGCTGAATTGCATTATTTGCAGGTTTGATCACACGCTACTGTATCATGTTAGCACTTCGCACAAACGTGTGTAAAGATGGAATGGAAGGAAAACAAGGATGTCAAAGAAAAGAAAAAACCAGTGCGAGGTTTTTTTTTTAAAAAAAAACACACACACAGTCCTTAAAGGAGCTTAGAGGAACTGAGGGGTTTCATTTAATGTCCTCTGTCTGACTCAACGTCCCTTTGGAAGTCAAGAAAAGTACAGGGATTTCTTTTAACACAAATCTCCCATTTCGTGTCACTTCAGAATAACGCATAACAGTCGGTCCTTTCAGCGATTACGTATTCACAGTTAATTATGTCAGAGTATTCACATTACAGGTCATTAGGTTTGAACTCGCAGACTGATGCCCAGCCCAAAATCCGTTAAAGTTACAGATAAAGTAATACTTTGTAATTTGCTGAGAAACTGCTAGTATCAAGTTACTGCAGTCAGTAATTAGCACACTGTCCACCCCCAATGCAAATGGGTTCTTCAATTGCACTAATCTTTTTCAATTGTTACAGTATGGAAGACATTGTTCCCTGCCACTTGGCATCAGATTTAAAAGTATCGTATTTGCATTTTATTTTATATTTTTTCCTATTTAGAGAGAATGTTTTATTGCCTGAAAGTCTGATGCCCAAAGTGTCACAACTGAGATTGCTAACTAGATGCGAGTGCCCTGCGAGAGGCTGGCCCCCCATTCTGGGTTGTTCCCAGCCTTGCGCCCATAGCCTTCAGGATAGGCTCCGGACCCCCTGCGACCCGGAATAGGATAAGTGGGTATAGAAAATGGATGGATGGATGGAACTAGATAGTGACTGTAACTAGATATTAGCTGTGTGACCAAGAAGAAGTGAACCCTCCAAAGAAAATTCCAGAACAGGCAATGTGAGAGCAGCCCTAGAGTTTCGCAGAAAGAGAGTACAGAGGGCTGCTTCAGGACCAGCTGTTATGTTTAATTTGCCTTCTTCTGCTGTTCAGAGTGTATTTATTACAGAGTGCTGATGCCCAGCTTCAGATCCAGAGTCAGATCTATGGCAAAACTGAGAATGCGGCTTCTAATTCCAGCTCAAACTATTTCAGACTTATTTCTATATTTATTCATTTTTTTTTCCTGCTGAAAACAGGGTGGAACAGTGTGGAAAGGAAAAGGCATGGATTAACACCTCCAGTCATGACTGAGCTTGCACATGGACCACGGCTCAGCGGGAGTCTTTGACCACTACTTCTCTTCCGTGGGAGAGATCCAAACCTGGAACAGTGAACCTACAGTGCGTACATGTCCATATTTGCCCCAGTAAAATGTCACTATCCAAGGAGACAGTGGCTGCCAAGGCTTTAAAATGAGAGCTTTAGATATATAAATCTGCTTTGAGAATGAACAGGACAAGACTATTTATTAACAAATGAACCAAATATATGACAAATAATACCATAAATGATGTTCACTGCTATGTGCCATATTCACTGCTACATGCCACGTAATTCATGCATAATTTGTACTTCATCAGATTTTCTTGAACACGATTCTTAAATGGATGAGACTGTTCGCATTTTCTACATTATTTGTTGGTTTTCTTCAGTATTTATTTCCATGAAAGCAGTTTCATACACCTCCATGCAAAGTGTTTATAGAGGAAAATATGCCTTTGATTAAATTACAAATAAACATTTATCAGAGGGACATGCCTCGTACTCAGGAAAGCTTTGTACAGCAAATGTAATTGGCCTTTCCGGGAGGTACTTTATCAGCCCAGTCAGTAAATAACATTCCAAGGGCCGACCAAAAGTGCCTCGAGAAACAGAAAATGCAGAAGCATAATAACACAAACCACGGTCTGTCAGAGACGCTCTACAGAGCAGCCCTCAGGTCTGCTGCGTACAGTGCAGGAATCGTCTGCTGTGATGGCAAAGAGGAACGCGAGATGGCAGGAGCTGATGTTGTGGTTTTGAATGGAGCCCAATTCTGTCGAAATAAAGTGAACAGGCCAGGACACTTGGCTGGCAAGGTTTTAATCTGGATTTAGGTTTCAGAATGGAAGTGGGATAGGAAACTTCATTAAAATGAATTGGCTTTAGAATCCTCAAGAAGGATTCTTTATAACATTGCTAAAACATTGTTTTAGATTAAGCCATCCAAAACAGGGGAATGGCTAGTATGTTTTGTATCCTTACTCTTTGAAATCTTCCACAATATCTATTTAATAGATGTTTTAGAATGATTTTATTAGACATGACACTTTACTGTACTGAACTGATGGAAATAGATAAGACAAGGTACTTGCAAGCTTTGATGCGCTTTTCCAAAACATCTGTTTCGTATCAACTGCATCAGTAAGAGGATTAATCTTCTTGGTATTCAGCTCTGTATTGTAGACACTGTGCAGCATTAAACACCCAATAAAATGAGGGCCATTGGATCCTAGGAACCAAACACTGAATCAGATCAATCATGAAAATCATCTGTTGACTGTGGGAGATTGAGCTAATCTCTCAGAAAATGCAGACAGTGCCAAAGCAGAGCTCAGGCTGAAAGGTTCAGAGGAACGGAGGAAAAGTGGCCGGTCATACACCTGCCCAGAGTTGTTTAATGTGGGGAGAAATGGGGACCATCCAATAAGCTTTGTGCAAAATGTTCCGCGCTTCACTCCTGTCCAGCCCCTCAGAACATATGGACCTTAGTTTACCCGCACATACATCAAACATGCACAGAGCAGCCTCACGCAATGGTGTAGAATCAGATGTCGCACATACCCACTGACATGTGGCTATAAACAGAGCACGTACCATACTGGGGCCTCTGGTTTCAGTGGGAATAGATCTTTGTGTTACAGACAAGCCACACAGCCAAGCAGAGTACATACCACACATGTTTTGGCGCTCGATGGTTCTTGCATATATTGACGGCACGCTGAAGGAGGCGTAAACTGAACACAGTCAGGCAGCTGTGCCAAAAAAACGGAAGAATAGAGAGAGACACAAAAATCACAGTCACAGCTGGCACCCAAAATGTACTCTGAAAAATTAAAAATTAAAGTCATTCTTCAGTTTTCCATGCCACATTGTATGATTTGTCATATGTAATGTGATACAGAGTTCCTCAAATCAATCACTGGAATTTGAACGAGTAACATTTTGGAGCACTATCACAGAAAAAAAGAAAAACACAAGTCATTTGACACTGTTTGAAATTCAGCATAAAAGTCATTTGTCGCTGGATTAGGCGGATGGAATTTCTGGAGTCTATTACCTTCAGCACAGATTTTGTCTTTTGCATGTGCCTGGATTGAATTGTACTTTCCATTTCCAATCAGCTACTTCTCAGTCATTTTATTGGGTGTCCAGTATCTAGAGATACTAAACAAGAGTTTTGGTTCATTGACGTCAGATCAACCTCATAACTAACTTGTGACTATAGTTCACTGGTGGTGGATCAGATCCTAGAATCGTGACTGTCGAATATTTACACGCCATGTTTGTTTTTTATTTTTTAGCTTTTCTTTCAGAAGCTCTGCGTCTGAGAAAAGGTAAAGCTGATGGGGTTGAACTGATGAACATCATGTTCACTCCACAGTGTGGAGCAGTGTGTAATATAGAAAACACAATGTCAAGCAGAAAAAGTAAGAACCTTATGTGTAGTGTAATTCATAGATGTGAAAAGGTTCTTTTGAACACTAACAGATCCACAGGATGTGGGGGTCACACAAACAGGGTGTTGTTTTAACACCCTTGGGATTAATTAAGCAGGCAGACCAAACAACATACAGAACAACTATCTGACGCTCTAATTTAGGATTAGGATTAGGGTTAGGATTAGGTCCTCTTTCTAACACACTGAGTGAACGTTGCTCTGACACATCCAAATCCTCCCCACATCACTATATTTAACATTCATCCATAATTAAGTCAAATTGTCATTCTGAACAGGAACCTAAGAATTAAGGGTTCAGGTTCCAGCTGCAAATAGTCCCAGCCACTGACATTTTGAACTTTTTCAGTGTTGTTCTTACGTATGTTTAGGATCTGAGGAACAGCTCACTTTCCGACTAAAGATTAAATGCGCAACATTAGCAGTGTCCAAGGTGACAGTCACACCTGCTTGGGGTTTCATAATTAAGACAACCAGCACTCTGCAGAAAATATCTCCTGGTAAATACATTTAACATCAAGAAGGTAAGTTCATGTTAAGATGAATTTGTATCATTATAATGACTGAATTACACTTTCAACTACTACTGCTCAAGAGTACAAAACACATCTGCAAGCAATAACTTCCATTTTGTAAAACGCTACAATTTTTACCTCTGCTATATACAACTTCGGGAAAAATATTCAGACTCCTCTTTGACGAAGTATGTGGTTTGTTATGACCTAATGTGTAATGATCTAAAACCTTCAGTAACTCAGCAGGAATAATAAGGCGTATCTAATGGGAATCACAAGGCCGTCGCAGAGAACGGAAAGATCCACTCTTGGCTTCTGTGTGATGGCGAATCGAAGAGCTTCTATTTAGCTCTCATTGTTTGATTTTTCAGGGGCACAGGGCCGGGGATGGCTGGGCTCTGGAGGAGCGCTGACCTGGAGTGAAGCAGTGACATGGGTGAGCATAAGTCTTCGGAAGCCATCTACCCTGCTGGAGATGGTTATCAGAAGATAGTTTTTCTATTGGGTGATGGTTTATTTGTTTTTTCCTCCCAATGAAAAAAAAAACATATTAAGGAGACAAAAACATGGCTGATGCTTTGACGTCTGGCTGTTTATAGTCGTGTCTGTTTGTGCCGATGCAGAACAGTGTCATTTATAGGATATGATCTCTGCATCCCTCTTCTTTTCTAGGCCATATGGCAAAATTTAACACATTCCTTAGTGTTATATAGTTATAACCTTGTTGATGGGAGTTACATTTCGCTGGGTACAGAGTAGGAGCATATGTATACACGCACATCATCCAAAGCTTCTTATCACAGGAGCCTGCTGTAATCATGTGCTTAGACCTGTGATTCAGGGCATGCTGTCCACTCGGCGGGCCCCCCCCCCCCCCCCGGCCGCCGGAAGGGGTTAAAGGCGAAAAACAGG
>JAODJX010000065.1:12413236-12424395 GCA_026776945.1 Isichthys henryi | reverse complement strand
CCCCCTCCCCCCAGCCCACCCCCTCCGCCAGCTCCCTCCCATTCCCCACGTCTCCACTTTCCCTCCTGGTAAAGAGCACACACAAATCTATCCAGCACAAGAGGAACAGAAATGTGGTAGGTAGATTGTTCTGGAGATAACCGGACTGAAGTGTTATTGTGACAGACAGTTTGCAATAGTGTGCAGTAAGCAGACTCAGGGGCTGTTTCTCTGTTCTCCCCTTCAGATCTACTCTACGCCATAGTAGTTACAATGTCTCAGATCATCTCCGGTCTGAGTTTCCCTTCTTCCAGGGCAAAGGCTGGTCTGATATTTTCCCAGAGGGCCAACAGGTATTATCATGGGGGCACCCCCACTCCCCACTATCCGCTTGGCAAAGTTTACCGTGGGGGATCCAAATGTCCAGGGCTGATTTTTAATCCCAGTCCAGTCATGGACAGGTTTGACTGAATGTTAAACATATTCCATCAATTCATCCACAAGATGTTGGATCTGAGAATCCATCCCCGGGCTGAGAGGGTGAGCCTAAACACCATTGTACCACAACTTTCACACAAAGCATCTTTTGAATTTATGCTGTAGTTTGTGCTTGAGTGAACCCCCTTCCTGTCTTGCTCTTTTGGGCCATCAAAGGTTCTTTAAGTAGCACTACACAAATCATAATAGTAAAAAAATTAAACCACCATGAACATGATTAAAATAATAAGCATATAATGTTAAAAAGTGTAAATCGGTAACAGGGACCGTGAAAGGCTCAGACCAAAATAACAGACAGTTAGCCTTGTCTGGTGCGATTTAGATGTTCAAGGATGAGCAGATTAAACACATATAAAGCAAACACAGCATGTTGTGGGTAGAAGGGAGCTGGAATCTCAGGTAGGCTTTGCTTATCAGCATGACTTTTTAATGCCTGTTCTTTGGACGATACCTTTTGTTAGTTTGTTAGGACCGTGAGATTGTGCTCTTCAAGACTTCACATTGTCTGCTCTTTCAGTTCAGTTTGAATTACAACCAGTCAACTGAAAAAGACTAATCTGAACAGATGAATGGATATTTAGTTTCAGAGACATGGCTCATTTCAAAATTAGTATGCAATAAAGATTATTAAAAACTGTAATATAAATATATAATTGTATCATAGTTTTGCATAGGAGTTGTTTTCAGTTCCTTTAATGAAATGTACCAGTATAAGTGATATGATAAAAATGAACATGAAGTTAGTTCATCTTCGCACCAGCATCTACGCCACCACAGCTAGTCGGTTCCCTCTGTGCCTCTTCTGAAAAGCAGCCACACCAGGCTAATAGCTGGTTTAACGTTTTGTGTCCCAGCATACTGAATGGCTGCTTGCTCTTTAGGTTTTAGTTCTTTTCCCACCATGGTTTAGTTTGGGTTTTGGGTGATATTATTACGTTTTTATTTTTAATCTATTTTAATTTTAGATTTGAAGCGATCATTTTACATCTACACATATTTAAAATTCACTGTAAAGATAACTATTAAATGCCTTATTTAAGCACACAACAGGAGGGCAAACACTCAAATTCCTAGTTATAAACCTAAGGCAGTTTTGTACCTTACGCTCCAAGGATAAGAACTGTTGTGTGTGACAGTGACATTGGACTTCTTCTTTGTATTGTTCTCTAATTCTCTGCGTACTGACGTCGGTCATCTGCCGGGTTTCCAGGTGGAACGGGACTTCCGAGATACCTGCGGGCGACGGACTGATTTCACTGTTGCACCGTAAACTTTGATAGCACCGGGAAGAGGGACCCTGTTCTACTCCCAGAGTAAGAGCCTTTTCAGGTTTATGTATAATGATAGTTTTCATTAAGAACTTAGTGTTTTTCTCCACTCACTTTAAGAATATTACTTTAATCTACTGTATTGCTGTCGTCGTAAAAAAAATACGCCGTATAGCCAGCAAACTTTATCCGGATGGTTACCTGTTCTGTGATAACTGGGCTTGTGTTTCTCCTTCAGGATCGGATTGAACATAGTGCAGGTGTCTTCTTGGTATATGCCTGTGTTGTTATTTGGTTTTCTGGTTGACATTAGCTTTTTACTCTAGCCGTTTATCTAGCGCGGTGGTTTTTATGATTTAGCTTTTTGTATTTTGGGGCCATTTATAGCATGTGTTATTCTGCTCCCAGGGATGCGAAAAATCCATTGAGGCAAAGGTGTTTTGGTGCGTTAATCTGATTAATCTGCTTTATCTTGTTAGTTAGCCACAAACTCACGTACTCCTCGGCCCAGGTGTCTCTCGGAGTAGTGCTGTCCAGTAGAGCAGCACCTAGTTAGTTAGTTATTTTCTGAAGGTCTACTGCTTATCTGTTTGCTTTCGTTTTTTATGGTTTCCTCGGTTGCTGTATTGTGATGCAGATTCCAAAAGTAATGTTTGATGATACCGAGATGCATTTTTCCACAGCAACTAATAATATGCAACAAAGAAGTTTGAGTATACAGTTATGAGATTTTTTTTTGTTATAATCGTGGATTTGCAGTGTCTCTTAACCGGGTTTACTAAAATAATGAAGAGGATCGTACGTGTGCTGTGATAGATACTGTTGCTGTGCACATAATAGGAATACTCCATTCCAGATAAATAGCTTCAGAGTCTGCTGGGAAAGAAAAGTGGAAGGTAAACATTGTAAGCATTGTGTCATCTTGGGTGAGGTTATTTACCAAGTAAATGAATCTTGGCTTATATAATGCTGATCTGGTTTTGGCAGCTCAGTTATCTGTTAAGTGTATTGTGAAATAAATGGCATGTCTTGCTATATAAGACTGTGTATCTTGTGAGCTTGTCTTGGCTAGTTGTTCATATTGTTCATAATATTAAAGTATTTTTCCTGGGAGAAAAAGCACATACAGTATATCTCATTTAGTAATTGATAGTAATTCCTAAATAACAGATGCCTGAATAGAGTTTCCTGGTGGAAATGAAAGATTTGACATTAATAAATAATTGAGATTTTGATACAGCTTCATTTACAATGAATGCATAGTCCTTATATAGTTTATTTAAAAATATAATTTATTGTATATTTATAATCAGTCTTCATGCCTTTCTTTTCTGTACAGCATTGTTTTCTTATAATAACAATAAAAGATGTTACCACTTTACAATAAGGTTCCCTTTTGCCACTTGTAAATGTTAGTAACTCATTAAAAAAAGAAAACCACGTTATATCTTGTTTAAAATTGTCTATTAATAATTTACAAAGTGTTACAAAGTGTTTCTAATTAATAACCAGATTGTAAACCATTCATAAACCCTTTATATGGTTAGCCTTATTGTAAAGTGGCACCTAAAAGATTTCTTGATATTCACAGGATTGTAACAAGGAAAACTATGATGGCTCCCATCTGTAACACCTGTCCTCTGGGAAAATGTCTGCTGTGATTTGATGGCATGTAGTGTGATGGACTAATTCTGTTAGGCCAGATACCACCTTTTCCTCAGAGATCCTGGTTACATTCATCCCTCTTTCAACACCCCATAGTTTTTCATAAATTATTATCAGTATGTAAGCAAATGCAATAAAGCTCAAAAAAACTGCACTTGAAGGTCTTGATGATAGGTATGGTTTATGTTCTGAAGTATTGTGGTTGAAATGGCAAGTCTTCCATATTTCTGTGTCGCCATATTTCCAGAATGGCCCAAACGGACACCAGGCTCCTGGTTTTCGGTGCCCTGGCTGGGGCCGCTGGTGTCAGCTTGGCTGTGATCTGGTACCGGAGCCGCCAGCAAAGCCACATCAGGAGCCCCCCCACACCACATCTCTCCAGCAATGCCCAGTGGGTCAGCCTGGGCAGGGGGCCGCCTGTGGAGCTGACGTTGTTGGACAGGCAGCAGGAGATTCAGGAGCACCTGTGCGCCCTCGTCCAGTGTGTCTCCGAGCTCAAGGAGGAGGTGTTGGCATTGAAGAAAGCTCTCCCTCAGCTCCAGGACCTGGTGCAGGATGAGCTGCGTGGGCACCGCTCTGTCTCTGGACCCCGGACCCCTCGCCGGAGGAGAGTCCCTGGGAGCAGCAGGGGAGAGAGGGAGAGCTCCGAGGAAGGCGAGAGCGAGGGAGGGTGGGTATGCTTGATGTCCAGTGAAACATCTCTGGGTTTGTTCAGATCATTTCACATAGCAGTATTAACACCAAGAGAACCACTATCATTTATGACTGATCATGTATTGCTTCTTTATGTAGTGATCCACCTCACTATGGCATCAGTTGTCACCAATTGACTGATTTCCATAATGATTGACTTAGTTACCCCTAACAGGAAATTCAGATTATAAACTAGTAGAGATAATATCGCTCTTGCAGAGGTGTTGGCTCCCACTGTGGAGTTATACCTTCCTATACTTTAGCTGGGTGGTTGGATGTCTTTCATCGCAATCCTCTGGCAACATAACAATGTGCTGAAAGTTGACAATCTGCTGTAAGTCGCTCGGATGAGTCACATGGGCAGATGCTCTCCCGGCTTAGATGTGCCACACGAAAGTGGGAAGCTGAGCACGCTGTTTGGTCGACCCACACGCCCCGCTGACTTTTCTCCCGGGGTCTCTCACCAGAGGTGCTCTCCCCATTAATCGATCCATGTTGTACCCCAACTGGCAGGTCTGCGATCCACCTTGGTGTCTTTAAAGCACCTTCCTCTTCTGCCAAGAGCCAAATATCTTGATCCCATTCTGGGACGAGGTAACATAAACAGTTTTTTTTTTTTCATTCAAGAGAACAAAACATTAACTGGAATATCACGGAGCCTATCACTGAGGAATTATGTCTTTCATTACAAGTTTCTGTGTGCTGCAGTAGTTTTTTTTTCCCCTTCCTGAAGTGCCAGCACTTTACTGGTCTGGTCATATTCTGAGTACAACCCAGTTCTCCGTCGCTAACACCTGCCTTCGGCAGCTTTGAAAGAAATATCCCTCCATGCAGTTCTGGACCGAAGCCACAGAGCTATAAGAGAGCAGAGACTTGGACTGACATGCATGTGCAAAGCAGAAAAACTTAAACTTTTAAAGGGCTGGTGGTGAAAAGCATACAAATTGTTGCAAGTAAAACATTGTACTTTTAAATGGCTAAATAAAAAAAGGCTTCTGCTTTTTAAAAGGCTTATCAGTTGCCTTTTTACCATGCAGACGTATCAAATTCCTGGGTGGCCTTTATCAGTCTGCATGCTATAATGTGCTGATTGGACGCACCGTCCAGAAAGCTTTAGTTTCATTGGCCAGGGACACTGACTGAAAACTCCGAGTACAGTATCACTGGAGTTACTTACACATGGATTTTGTCGTGTCCTGAGCTCTTCTGCATCTCTGGGATCCCTCCCCCAGGGTGGATCTCCTTACAGCCAGCGCTGTGGTTACCCAGAATCCTGTGTGCCTTGTCATCAATACTGTAATGTGCAGGTCTTCATTTACAAGCTCAGGATTGTTAGAAGCTGTTTCTTTCATCATGATTCATCTTGGCACCAATTTGGTAATACTGAGGTCTCCTCCGTGATGTATTTTGATTAGCTGGGGTGGCTGACGGTCAGTCATCTTAATGTTTGAAGCAGTGCGTTTTACTCATCAGAAGGTGATAATGGTAGATCTTTTGACAGCTTAATCACAAGCACTTCATTTCAGTGGCGCGCCAGTGCCAGCAAAGGAGACGGGATTAGCGCCCCGAGTGCAGAATTTCTCCTTGGGAACAGCATGGGCTGAGATCTGAGGATCTGAGTCATGCAAAGCGCAGTGCGTGTGCTGAGGCGCTACATACACCTGCTAGGATGTAGGTGACCAGGGCAGGTAAAATGACTGAATGACCACACAATTTAGCAGTGCCATTTGCTTTTCAGTTTGACTGATTATCGTTCAGTGTTCGCCAGGCAACACGTTACACAGCCAAAGAAGGAAGGTGGATGAGTTAAATGAGCGGATGGTAATCCCTGATGAGTCCGGTGACAGCGTGGGCGTCTCTCTCTTTTTGCCTTGACATACGTTTTGCCTTGACATACGTTTTGCCTTGACAAACGTTTTGCCTTGACAAACGTTTTGCCTTGACAAACGTTTTGCCTTGACGTAGTTGAAGTGATGTGGTGATGTCATCTGGCTCCAGAGCATAGTTCAGTAGATTAGACAGATCCGATACATTGTAAACACATATACCAGCACAAGGACACCCTGCCAGTCCTCTCTGGGGGAGGGGGGTAGAGGTATCTTCTCCCCCCATCAGTACTGTACAGCTGGCCAGCTGAAGTGCCAGCTGTGTTGTAACCCCCATACCAAAAGGGGAAACAACAATTTTAAGATAATCCTTGCATCCATTTGTAGACTTGTTACTAACTGGATTTGACGAGATAGTGCTTTGCATACCTGGTTAGACGTGCCTCATTTGTATGCATTTTCAGCAGTAAAGGACGAGAAGCTGTTGCATGTGTGCGGACGGTCAGCAAAGCCCTCCTTGATGCAGACCCCGCATCGGCCGAGACTTGCGTCTGCGTGCTAATTACCGAGCACACCTGGCAGCACCTGGGCCATGCCGGCAAGGCCACGCCGTAGCTGTGCAAACTGGAGTCTCGCACTGTTTGCTTTTCACCTGTCAAAACAGATTCTTCCCCCTGCCCAGACCCGAGGAAGCCACAAATCTTCGCTGCTGTTTGCCGAGCGGCCCGCCAATTTACCCGCATCCTGTAGCAACTCGTCGCTCCTGTGGTTTTGCTGCCTTAAATGATAGTATTTGTTTATATAAAGCTTTCTGTTGAAATTGGCACGGCGACATGTTAGGGCCTCAAGAGGTTATAGATCCTCGGTAGGTGATTGGCCTTTACCGATTGGCCTCATCAACATTGTCTTGTGTCCATATTTCATTGTTCAGCTCCATCAGATCTTTTTTCCCTTTGAAATGTTGTGCCATTACCTGAAGCCTGCACTCCTCTGTGCTTATTTGTGTGGAAAATGCATCTCTGTGCTTCAGTGGCTGGGGATGCCCCACGTTAAATCCCGCATCATTATACCTCATCAAGTAGACCTTGTTATCTCTCCATCTGCGTGTTTTCTGTGCTTTAGGCTTCAAAGACACTCTGCATCATTCACATTAAACACTTTGGCAGGACTTGGTTACAAGTACAGAGGTTGTTCAGTTGTAATTATTCTCTTATGTTTTCTCCCTCCTGCCTTGTTTTTTTATTTTATTTTACATTATTTGAAGAGAAGATCTTGCCCATTGGCATTTTGGCAAACTGGATGAAAAAGAACCCCACTTCCCTAATGAAAGGTTCTCCTTAGCGAGACGGTTGTTTTGGCCAAAAGAGAGAGCTGTAAAATCGGTTTGTGAATTCCTGTCTCTGTTCAAAGGGCCAGTTGTTTGTGGGTATTTACTCATAGCTGCTGGAATGTAGTGGAGGAAACCTGTCTGTTCTTTAGCATCCATAAAAATTACCTGAAAATCATCTCGCGTGCTAATTCTGCATTTCTGACAGAGATTAAGCTAATGTCTGAGAAAGTACGAACTACTTGGACCACAATTGTCAGGTCAAACTTTGAGTTATATACTTTTGTTTTTGCGGTCTGTAGCTCTAAGGCAAGTTACTGTTGCCCTGCAGCTCCAGAGCTAATTTTGTGCTCCTAGTCTTTCTCATTTCACTCTCCATTGGGGGCTGGGGTGTTGGGTGACCTCAGCCAAATACAGAGGTCCCTGTAAATGGTTGTGATGGTAACCTTTCTTCCAGGGTGTTTTGTTGGTCATTTCTCATGGCTGCCTCTTGACAGGCATTCTACTTGTGGGGGTTGGTCGAATATCGAGAAGCCCAGCTACCGATTCTCTTCCCGTTAAAGTGTCACCCTGTTCCCGACAACAAGCATAAAAACAAAACGTATTTTCAGACTAAAGGAAAGTTCAGGAACACGCCAGATTTAAGCTGAGGGTTTTTGCTGTCTACCTGTAAATCCTCTGCATGTGACTTTGTCTGGTTTCAGCGTCAAGTTTGCATAAATTGCTATCCTGTTGTGAGGCATTGTTTTAGTAGTTATGTTAGCCTGAGGTAATAAATAGACTTATTATGGAACAGCAAGCAGACTATGCAGTGGCCTAAATCTCACTTTGAAGGCCGTACCTTTGAATGCAGAAAGAGAAACCGAATAGCAATCATGGGCGAATTGCATGCAGGGTTGATTGCAAATAATGACCATCTTCATCTTCACCGGGATGGGAGCTGTAGTGAGGTCACTGAATTTGGCTGTGTTGATAATCTTCCGCAGCCTAGTCGCCCTCATCATGGCTGCTGTGTAATACGGTGATACGGCTTTCGCAGAGTTGTGGTTTTTAACATATCCGGTTAAGCCACTCCAGTGAGCTGTAATTTTCAGTGATAAAATATATTTTAGTGTTCCTTTAGTTCTTATTGCTGTTCTCTTTAAATAAAGAAGAGCCCATTCATTAGTCCGCAGTCCTTTATATGTTTTTGGCTAGACCTGTCAGGTTATCTCCCTCCTTTCTTTGCTTGGCAAGGTTTTGGGGGCAGCCAGGTGTCCCGTTGGTTTCATGCTCCTAGTGTTTCCAGCCTGGCCAGGGAGTCTGTCGCTGGAGGCGGGCATCAGCACTACTTAATCCCTCACTTGGGAGAGAGACAGACAGCGGGCAGCCAGATTTCCATGGGGTTCTGCCAAAAAAATGCTTTGCGGCTTTTCATGGTGAGCAAAGCTTGTTTTTAGGGGTTTTTTTTGTTCTCCCTGCGCATCTATAATTGCAATGGATAGGAGATGATGCAGTGACTGGTGGAGTAACGTGGCAGGAATGTGCTGATCTCTCCCTGTTTGGGGCTGCCTCTATCTAGAGAGCAAATAGCGGGGCATGGCAGTTTCAGCGAACAAGAGGAGCAGCTCAAACGCTGCGCCATTCCTGCATCGGACGCAGTCCATCCATTCTTGCTCGATTTAGTCCAGCCATGTTTGACCTTCAGTGAATCTCCAGCCATCTGCTGTGAGCTGATAACAGAAATTCCCGCTTGTTCCAAAAGACTTTTCTCTGACGCACGTCTGTCAGCACTCAGACACTCTAATTTAATAACTCACCTGTTGCTGCAAAGGCTGCTAGCATCTTCACAAAAACAGGCTCCATCTGAAGGATGATGAAGGCTGACCTTTCCATGCTGGAGCCTGCAGCCCAACGGACCTTCCATCCATCCATTTTCCGAACCGCTTATCCTACTGGGTCGCAGGGGGTCCGGAGCCTATCCCGGAAGCAATGGGTATGAGGCAGGGAACAACCCAGGACGGGGGGCCAGCCCATCGCAGGGCCCCAACGGACCTTGAAACTCCAAAGTAAAAACAAGGACTCGAGGATAGGGTACACCCTGAAGAAGGTGCCACTCCATCCTAAGGCACTTCCTGAATTATTCCTAATATGTTGTTCACTTAATGCTCTTTGGGACTGAGGCTTGAGTCTCCAAGCATGGCTCCATGTGTGTGGAGTTTGCATGTTCTTCGCGTGTCATTGTGGGGTTTCATCCAGGTCCTCCTGTTTCCCCCCCACAGTCCAAAAACATGCTGAGGTGAATTTGAATTACCAAATTGCTTGTAGGTGTGAATGTTATGTGTGCCTTGGGACCTGTAGCTTCCGCCATAGGCTCTGGAGATCCTAAGTAGGACCAGTGAATATAGAATATGGATGGATGGGTGTTATTCATTTAAATTTATCTGGGATTGAGGTTAGAGTCTTCGCCACAAGCCAGTGTGTGTGGAGTTTGCATGTTCTACCTGTATTGTCCCGGAGTTTCCTCTGGGTTCTGTGGTTTCCCCGTATTCCTGTCTGTGTCTCATTGGCACACGTGCCCTGCGATGGGTTAGCACCCTGTCCTGGAATATTTTCTGCCTTTTCTACCCGTAACTTAGACTCTGGACCCCCGTGACCCTGCAGGTGGGGGTGGCAGATGTTCTTTGAGCCTTTGAATTGCAAAGGGATGTGATGAATGCAGATACAGCATAGATAAGCCTAGCTGTCTATAGCAAACAGGATGATTGAGAATCTTGACATAAACTTTATTGATCCCAGCAAGAGGACAACAAACAAAACCTTTGGTATTTTGGCAAGTACAAGATACAGCAGCAGCAGTAGAACTGAAAACAGAGCAATTACTTGTAGCCTTTGCAGGTGGAGGAAAAGATAAAAAGACAAATCTGTGTTTTGGCAGCCTAATCTGACCATCATGAATGGTCCTCGGTTTTTTTTGTATCATCTCAAATGCTTATGACAGTTGTCTCTGCTATGTTAGTTCTCATACTTAATCTGTTTTTGATTGTAGCGGTACTTCAATGTGTTTAAGCTACCCCAGAATTCCTGAAGATAATTTAATTAGTTTATTGTTTTTTCCAGTGTCACTCTTGGGAAAATGTTTTTCTAAATCCCTTGAGTTGTTCCTCTGCCCAGTTGTTCCTCTGCTGCTATGCCAGTGCTCTCCTGTAACATTACATACTTATCCTGCCTGGTGCTGGACTGAGCAGCTTTTTTAGGCTGATTGCACTGTTGGCTACATGGAATGATTCAGGCCTTTTGAGGCTGGAGACCCCATTCGAAGCAGATGTGAATTGTTGGCTGTAGGATTAGGGCTTTTTAATTTTTTATTTTTTTTTCCTTGAATACCATTTGGAAACTTGTGTGATGCATGGTCACTCATCTGCCTGAATCTGCTCTGCCTTGAATGGTTTTCATTTGGATTTAATTTGAATTCGATCGTCTGTGCCCCAACTGGCTGGGTGAGCCAGGAGGACTGTTAGCTATCCAACATGGTGAAGCTTCAGCCTGACGGCCTGCAGGACGAGCCGTTATCTTCCTGTTGGCCGTCCGGCACAGTGAAGCTCCCGCCCATCTACCTGCAGGTGGCTGGCAGCCTGTCTGTCATCCTGTTTCTCCCTCGGCTCCGTTGTTTTCCTCCTGGGATTAGGGTGAGTAGTGTTTAATGTCACGGTGGTGTCGGATCGAGGGGCGTAGCCTGGGCCTCCATCAAGTGTCTCGGCTCCTCTCCTGAGTACAAAACCATCACTCCTAGGCATTTCTCCAACCACTTATGACGCAAATGCGGCTTCTGCCAAGAGTTAATAGATCCCTTTCGTGTGTTGGGGGGGGGGGGGGGGGGGGGGGGGGGGGGGGGGGGGGGGGGGGGGGGGGGGGGGGGGGGGG
>JAODJX010000065.1:12378008-12388242 GCA_026776945.1 Isichthys henryi | reverse complement strand
CCCCCAGAGGAGCTGGATGAAGTGGCCGGGGAGAGGGAAGTCTGGGCCTCCCTGCTGAGACTGCCGCCCCCGCGACCTGACCCCGGACCAAGCGGAAGATGATGGATGGATGGATGGATGGATGGATGGCATTTCATTATTAATAAATACCTTAACATTTTGCCCTCACATGCTTTGTAATTCCCAAGAAATCATTCATTTAACGAAATTTCTGTGATTACCACAGTCAGCTTTTAATAGACATTTAAAGAATTCCATTCAGGTCAAACGTGAGGGAAGTTCCTTCTTTTTATGATGGGTGCATAGAGGTGAGGGTATCAGCAATCTACTTTATCTAAACTTGTCACGCACTCAGAGCTCACTGGCTTGCAGTAGGCCTCTGATAAAGTACAGGATGTTCTGGAAGGCCAAGCTAAAGAATTGTGCAGTGAATGGTTTATCTCAAACACTTCCCTTTTGGTGTCTGGGTGTATGAAAAAAATGCCCACAATGCAACACACCACTGTCAGAAGTTGCAGTGTTTCTTTGCATTAAACTGACTGAACTCATCATTGAATTACTTTAAAGCTCTTTAAAGGTTACAGCTTTCGTTTCAGTTTCATATCTGCTGAAAAGATTAAAGAAATGACATGACTTGTCTTGTAGACAGATGACAGTAATGACGACATCAAAAGGCTTTGTAAAAATTTACTTACATTTTATTTTCAAAAGTCAAAAAGACTTTTAACTATTTTTAGAACGATCTTACAGTGATAGCACAGCTTTAGTAAATATATTATAAATTTCTTAAAATGTATAAAACTCCTACTATGAAGCTTGTTAAATTAAGGGTTAATTAGCAGGGTTTACAGAGATATTTAACCACTGTGTATATCTGAGCTTGTACATAAAATAAAGCAGTTAAGACTAGACAATCCCTGAATCATATACATCAAAAAACATAAGAACACCATGCTTTAATCAACACTGCAGAAATATAGCCAGGTGAGTGAAGCATTTTTTAAAAATGCATGAATACAGTAGTTCATACACACAGGCTATCCTGTATCTTAAAGCCTGGACATCTGAAACGTTTACAAAATGAACATTACATAATATATACCCGCATATATTCCTGTCTTCCACAAAGGCCAGCAGTTTGGGCTTGTACCAGTTAATCATATTCTCCATTTGAACCCTAACCCTTTAAATTTTGCTTGGACACGATTTAATTAGACCTGTTTGTTTTTGTACATCCTACTATACTGTTATATAAGCCCTTTGTCTTATATGTGCAGAATACTTTTTGATTTTCATTACTGATTTCTGATATCTTGATAAACCCAGAGATTTTTTCATACTGCGCTATGATACACACCCAAGAACAGTTATAAGACTTTTTGATAAGATATGTTCTATGCAAGTAAAACATGCAGAAATTGTGATCCAGTGTACAGTTTGTCCAAAACTATTCTGAACATTTGGAAAATTTGTGCTTGGAATTCAGCATCATGATAATCTTAATTGATTTTTTTTTGCAGTGAAACTATGTGAGTGAAGCTACCATGTTGTAATGCTAACAGTGAAGCAGACAGGTTTGAACGTTAAATATAAAGTAATACCCTTGATAAATATTAATTGTGTTTTATGAGAAGTAATAGCTTGGTAATCCATAGATCCAAAAAAAACCTAAAATGTGTCAATTTGCTTCTTAGTACCATGAAACAGACAAAATCATTTTTATGATCAGACACATGTCTTTGAACAGCCTGACTCCTACTTATGATGCTTAGCTTATGAGAAATGGTGACTAACAGCCTCCTTCCTTACACTGTGTTGGCGAAAACACTCTCAGGCCAGCCTGTGATCAGCATTATGGGCTGGCATGTAGAGACTCATGCTTACAAACTTTATTTCCATGCTCTCATGTATGGTAGCTTTATGTTGTATCTGTGTGTAAATTTATATTTTGAATTCCTATTGCACTTTTATTTCTCTAACAAGCAGATTAAAAGTCCTTCAGATGATTATGCCCTGTTAAGAAATTATATAAAAATATACTAATACATTTTGAGTCTATAAATATATATTTCTATGTTAGCGAAATCATAGCCATTCTACTTCACTTGCCCTTCCTTATACCTTCATTCAGTCTTCTTTGCTTTGTTTTTGCTTAACCTGCTCTATCTTCTGTTTTCACACCATCCGACAGCTTCTCCACGAAGGAGTCCAATAGATCCATGGTGTCACGGTGTGTGACTGTTATTTTGAAGCTTTTAGGCTTCAGGGACAGGCCGTACTCAAAATCCATTTTGGGGGGGCTTTCTGGGTCAGCTGAGAAGAGGCACTGATTAGTCAGCAGGGTCGTATAAAGGAAGAGCTTCATCTTGGACAGTTCCTCCCCTATGCAGCGACGCTTTCCCATTGAGAATATCAGCACATTGCTGCTCAGATCTTTATCCAGAGCCCCACTGGCATCCAGGAATCTCAGGGGGTTAAAAACCTCTGGATTCATCCACCTGCCAGGGTCATGATTGACAGACCACTGGTTAATGAAGACCACAGTGCCCTTAGGAATGTGGTAGCCTTCAATGGTAGTGTCGTTGGTCGTTGCGTGTGGGATGGTGACGGGGATGAAGCTGGTGTATCGCATGGCCTCGTGGAGAAAGGCCATGACGTACGGCAATCGCGGCTGGTCCTCGATGGTCGGGAGTCTGCTCCGGTCCACCACTTTGTCGACCTCTTCTCGAAGTCGTGCTTGGACATCAGGAAATCTGTAACGGCAATTATAAGCCAGTCACTACTTCAATGAATAATGTACCCACATGAAAATATACGAGTAAATAATATACAATTCTCCCTGCCTGGTGCCCATTGCTTCCGGGATAGGCTCCGGACCCCCCGCAACCCAGTAGGATAAGCGGTTTGGAAAATGGATGGATGGATTTCTTATTCCTATTTCATAAGCATCAGAACAAAATCAGACATCGCTTCTCTCCAGGTTCTCCATATGAATCTTTGACACAATTTTTGGGATGGAAAATACTTAAATGACAGCAGCAACTGAGACAAAACATTTTAAAAGGAACAAGTTAATGGTTGAAGACCCTTATTTCAGAGATCACCAGGCATCCCACAATAGGCAGATTGATTTCGAGGAGGCAGATGACGGTCAATCGGGAATGGGAGGGTTGGGTGCTGGCTAAGCTTGGGCGGTAAGTAACTCATTAATAACCGTGGTCAACAGATATTCCTGCAACATTCTTCTCTGAAACATAGGCCTATTGTAAGGTTTGTGGTGCATATCATATGTGCTCCTAGATACAGTGGAAAAGCATGGAAAACGCGCGAGCACTTTTACACATTAAACAACAGAACACCACTGCTGACATTTCAAAAACGCGGCAAGCAATTAAAATGTCAAAATATTTTTTTTAATTCAGTAACCCAGAAATAGCAATGCACGCTTCCATAAAAATGAAACCTGAAGTAATAAATAAATTTTTCGTCTCAGTTTGTTTATAAATTAAATCAGATACGTTGCTGTTTGCATTACGTGTATACGTAACTGTAAATTTATTACGAACAATCACATGTGATTTAATTGCTCATAGCTACTGCCAAGAAAGAAGATCTGGGAACATTAGCCTACCTATTGGTTCCGTCGTCCCATTGGGGTAGCTAAATTAGTTATAATATTGCTCAAAAAATCATTCGGTTGAATCGTTACCTTACAAGTATCAGTATGATCCATTGCAATGCGGTTGATAGTGTATCTTGACTTGCTCCAAAAATGTCGCATATCATGGGGGAGATGCGTTCTTTGTCCAGGAAAACACCGAGCGGGCCATTTAGTTTCCGATTCATGGCAAAAATAAAAGCATCAGTCATGTCTCGAATGATGCAAGACTTAATGGTTTTCCGGTGTTCGGAAACTTTGTTTTGGATGAAATCGTAGAACTCCGCGTTGAGTTTTTTAAAATTAATAAATATAGATTTAAACGGGTTTGGAAAATACTGAAGCCAAGGCATGACGTCCACAATACTCCCAGCACCCACCGTTTTGGTGAATTGATCGTTTCTCCCCACAATCGCCCGAAACTCCGAATCGGTGTAAGAGTACCTCTTCCCAAAACAAACGGCGCTCATTACGTTTGCGATGGATGTAATGAGGTATGATCGCGGTTCAAAGTACTTCTTTTCTGCAGATTTTTCCAAAAGCAGGTAGAGCAGTTCTCTGACCTCGCTCACAACGTGACTTTCAAAAGTCTTTTTGGTCTTCATGTTGATGGTCGAGAACGCCCGGACCGTGGACTGTGCGACCTTTCGATGCGCTTTCCACTGTTCGCTGTAGTTACCGAAAGCCATACTCTTGCCATTTGAAACGACCCGAAAAGAAGTAAAATCTGGCCGACCAGCGAACTCAGCTCCTTTTTTGATGAGTGCCGTCCTGATAACATCACCGTTAAGGACTACAACGGTCCGGTTACCGAGCTTGATCTGGAAAATATTACCGTATTTCTTTGCCATATGAGTGAAGTACAGGTGAGGTGCGCATCCAAGCTGAGCGGCATTTCCGACAATCGGCCAAGGAAACGGTCCCGGAGGGCAGCGAAGGCGCAGGTACCGCTGAATCCACAAACACAGGTGCACAGCCACAAGCAAAGAGAGCGACGTCAGTAGCAAATAGCGTCCTCGGATGACCTCAGATATCTCCTCGCTAGTCATCCTGGTATCTACGACGGAAGGGATAAAAAAAAGTCATTCGAATAGATAAATCAGATTTTCTTAAGTGTTCATGAAATGAAATATGAAGCGAAAGAACGATGTCATTTTCCAAATATTATGTTCACGCAAAATAAACTAGATTTTAATCAGCAACTTATTATTGATTAGGTGTCGACATGCATCTGTAAAAAGGAGCTAGACGTTAAAAAGTCTTCCGAAGTATACCTTTTATAAATCCACACATTTCGAAATTTATTTTGAATATCGAATTACGCCGCAACTCAGCAGTTGCCGAACCGATTGTTTAACAAGGCCCCCGAAAAGGTGCTGTCAGCTACAGAACATATGTTACATCTAAGTGAGTTACCCCAATTGCACATCGTCTCCAAATTTAATTGGTTGTAGGCTATTATAACATGCAAACATAGCCTAATAAAAATCTACTTTTTGCACATTACTTTGCAGAACAATCACACATTGCACAATTTGCCTCATCTTTTTTTCTGCAGTTAATTTGATACTGCAATGTGCAGTCCGTTTCTTTGACACTTCGTCAACGTGACAAGTTAAAAATTATTTATCGGAAACTGTGCTCTTGTATGAATATCGTACTAAAACCGAGTTATGTCCGAGTTCTCACTTACATGAATGTAGACTTCAGTGCTTCAGTCCGATGCATTGGCTCTCAAACGACCAAACACGTATACTGCTTTCATAAGTTCCTGGTGAAATCATGCATCCCAAACGCTGCACTAACAAATCGCGTTTTAGTTCCCCTGCGACAAGTGGTTTATATACTTTTTTATTTCACTTGGAAGTGATCTCCGTCCCCCCTCCTCCTTCTCTCCCTCCCTCTTTCTCTCTCCCTCCCTCCCTCTCCCTCTCTCTCTCTCTCTCTCTCTCTCTCTCTCTCTAACTGTAACTCCCCTGGATTCTCATAACCCCACAAACTGGGAACAGTTCAGATTAGTCCCTTGCCTTCTAACAGAATAAGTGTTTGCGTCTCTCGAGTCGGCCACCGCATTGTTAGAATTGCGGGTTCGATGCGTGATATTCGTTTTAATCGCTTGTTGGCAACACAGAAGCGTACTCCACCAAGATATACTCGAAATGGAGAATGGATTTCGCACAATAAATCAGCGGGTATCTGTTGCGGTAGACTGTAAAAATAACTATTAATTAAAATACATATATTTGCGTTACTCACAAAATTGATATCTGCATTCTTCTCTGTCTCTCTTTTTATGTAGCCCTATACGTAGCCTGCTGATGGGGGTCGATGAAACCACACGCGCCTATACACACACATAGATACATATATACGGTTATATGTTATTATCTGTAAATAATTATTCATTAAGATATTTTTATTTAAGGAGTTCAGCATTAGGCCTATTTCCCACAATTGATAACCTACGGTTTGGCTTATATTATATCACAAGTGTTTATACGTTTACTAATCGCGTTTAATAACCAACAATACGAGTACGTCTTTTTAAATAATAATTACGCAGAGTCTTTCCTGTGTTTGGCCAGTCTTCTTCTGTCTTGGCTTTACATTGTAAAATTGTGTCTTATAGTAATATAGGGATATTAGCATTGATAAGAAATGAATCCCGAATTACGGCGGAGCTAAGGAGAGCTTGGCTTATCCAAAAAGGACACGAGCTCCCTTGAACGTCCCGTGGGACGTTTAGGGGAGCTCTAAAAAGTTCACTTTAGTATTACATCTTATATTTTACTTTACGTAGATTAAGGTTCCTGGAATAAAAACAGTAGTATAAATATGTCAATGTTGTGTGTTTATTCTATTAAATTTCTTGCATGATGTTTACGTTGCTGTTATTGTGCCTGCATGAAGTGTTACTGATGGTATTAACTGTCCGCATGCAGTATAGTAATAGTAGAATGTTTTTCACAGTAACCCTGTTACTGACCGCACTGGCGCCAACTTGCATGTATGCGCGTGCATGTGACTTTTGGAATGCGTGTTCACACCGGAGAATAGAGTTCCCCCTCAAAAGCCACTGTGTAATTCGAACCTTGGCTATTTCAATTAGGCTGAAGTCCATAACTTGATATAATGACAATAAATATACATATTCATATAAATATGATAATAATAACCAAGTTAATAAGTGAAACTGAAATGTTCGTTATCCCTTTCAACTATTAACCTAGTTATGTGTTATGTCCTTTTAATTAGATGAGAGAATTGCAAATAAATGAAACAAGACCGGATATACCTGTTAGCTATCTCGGTAGGCACCACTGAGTTGACTGTTAAGTTGCACTATAGCTTTAAGTTATGGTTCCATTGTCACGCGATGGCAGGCAAGACCCGCTGCAGGGAAATTTAAACAAATCCACGCCTGTGCACGACAAAGTAACACCCGGCATTTTCTGTCCCCTTCATCCATATATAATACGCACTTTAATTGACTAAACCCTCTACAGCATTAATTGTATAAACCTGTAAAGATACATGCTAATTCATCTGCCTTTCATTTTTGCAAATCTGAGGCAATTTGCATTTCATGTTAATCTCCTTGAGTTTTACGTCCGGAAAGATACATATTTAACTATCAATTACCGTTAATAAATGGTCAAAAAAAAGTTGAAAATCAAAGACACATGCAAAAAAATCTCGTTTTTTTCTAATTAAAACTGCTTATAACTCATAAAAATGACTTCAGAATAATAGTGTGATGACATTCAGGGACGTAGGATTCATATTAACATAGAGGGGACGGGTATGTCGGGGTCCGGGGTGTGACGTATCGTCATATTATAATGCGATTCTGCAGTCGTGCTGTATACAATTTGTTTTTATTTTTATTCGTAAGTTATTGCTGTTAGAGTTACGATATATAAAGTGAAAATTTATTTCTTTCCATTTTTACTGTAATATGGTATAGCTTAAGTGCATTAATGTCCCGCATTAGGTGCGCTGAATTTTAGGTATTTAGGAATATTAGGTATTCAGTTGTGCGTTCTGGTATATATCCGTTTAAATTTTGTTGTAATTGTTTTTTTTTTTTTTTGCCTAAGTATTTAGTAATTCCATTTTTATTATAATTAAGGGAATGTGAGATTGCTTTTTCTGCTGTTACCGCTTGGAGGAGAGAATATCTATGGGATTTTACATGGACCACTATAAATATGGAATACTATTACAATGTTATCAAGTGCGTAACTTTGGCTGGAACATTGGGAGTGTCGAGGCCTCCACCCATTACGGACGAAACATGATTAATGGGGGGGTTGTATTTGCTGGTTTTGATTTATTGGAGAGGGGGCTACAACCTCCCCCCCACCCCCCGCAATTTACGCCCATGAATGTTATAGTAGCCAAAGACGTTTTTTCGAGCTTGCTTCAATGCTCTGTCATGGCGATTCGGATCATCTATGCTCCCAGTAATTGGTTTGTTTTCAAAATCCCAAATTTACACATTTTGGAATGAAATACGTAAAGTAGCATTTAATGCTTTTGCTTTAACTGGGAACAGTCGACCGGCAGCATGTTAGTGCAAACGGAAACGTGATCTGTTAAATCAAGAGCGGAGAACCAGCGTTATGAAGACCCTGACATCCATGTCAGAAGCGCGTTCAGTACCACGGACAGCTCTTATATTATCCATATATGCACTTAGACTAGTGATGTTAAGTAGAATATTTTAGCAAAATAAATATTTTAAACAAACTCAATGTTCAGTCAGTACGTCATTAAAGCTCTAAAACAGCTGTTTATCAAGTCATCTCAATGAGCAGGTTTTTTATTAAATTATGAACTAAGAAAACTGGTTAACTTAGTGAAAAAATCATAATGAATGATTTCTGTGTGAGTATACGTATGGGTGTGTAAATTGTGATTTTCAGCGAAGCAAAGCCTCCAAACTATTTTAAATACTATAAACATTTTTTTTATTTGCATATCGAATCGGCTACCGTTTAGTCAGACTCTCGAGTAATTCCATATTTAATTTTGTAATGTGGATTTTGGGTCATGCAGGACCCTATATCTTTCAAATAAAATAACATAAATTATGTATTATTATAAAAAAAAAAATACTGATGCTCTGTAGGACTTTAGGATCTCCCGAACAATTTCTTTTGGTTTCCGCCGCTCCAAGCCCTGGTAGATATGGAGAATTTATAACATCATTACGATAGCGGGTACCTCACTGCAGGCTCCATCAATGTTCATCATTCGAAAGAACCTGAACGATACTATCAGGAAGTGGCAAGTTGTATGTTCTGAGCTTTCCTTGCAGGTAGATTAGATCACACGACTACAACGGCCAAAGAAAAGGAAAAATTAAATATTGTCATACTAAAATAATAAATTACAACCAAAGTAATGTATCAATCTAAACTTTACCTACTTCGACCCGTTCACAGGACTAAATAATTAAATAAACAAGACCACGATGTGCACTCTGTTATATATCCTGCCGCTGTTTACCTCCTTGTTCCTACAATTCCGCATCGAACTTTCTGCATCTAACAGAGCAACATACAACATATTCGACATTCCCTGGTAAAATGGCCGCTACGTACAAACTGTAACCTAATGCGCATGTAACTTAATACAACCTACTGTCTACAACACAAGCGTCAATAATACCAAAGAGATTCTAACAAAATAATCCTTAAAAAGTCCTGACCATGATCAGGATAAGCACGTGTAAGACGGATCGATGTTATCATTTATTGGACTTTATTTTTCATTTTATATTAGCCACATTTCATTAATGATCTGTAGACTGTTTATGCATTGGCCGAAATCATCGTTAATTAACCTTCATGAATGCAATTAGCAATCTGGGCAGCTTCTCCAGCAAACACGCCGGCCGTTCTTTCTGCATGTGCGTGACTGCGTATGTGTACGCGTGTGTTTGGGTGATTGCTGTAAATCTCTTTGCTGTTACGCAAACTCCTGACTAACTCTTTGTCAAAACCATAGGAGGAGAGAGGGTGGTTGGCACACCATGCATTTAAAAATCTATTCCCAGAAAACCTCAAGCTTTGCATTTTAAATATCACTCTTTTTTTTACTTTGTATGTTTTTGCTTTCATATTTCTCCTGTTATGTTCACTTTTTATGTGTCTTTTTCATCCATCCATTGATCTGTGGACTTTCTAATCACTTCTGGTCAAGGTAGAAGCGTCACTCTGTCGTAGCTCATTCATTTATGCCCCAATCAGTTTGTCTATTAGCTGGGTAGATAACAGGTAACTGGGATGAACTACACACCTCTTACTCTACTCTGAACAATCCACTAATTAATGAATAAGATGTTCTGTGCAACAGAGACATAAAAGCCAAACCAATATTTCAATACAGTTTCCTAATTTTCATACCCTAAGACAAACTTTGCTCTTTGTACTTTTCTTTTTTGTTCCTATAATTGCTGTCGAACTCAGTAAAAACAGGCGGTTTTGGCTAGATAACAAGCTGAAGTTAAAAAACATTGAGATCAGCCTATAACTTTGAGTTATGTTTTATAGAGAATAGAGCCCACGG
>JAODJX010000065.1:12325472-12370562 GCA_026776945.1 Isichthys henryi | reverse complement strand
CCCCCCCCCCCCCCCCCCCCCCCCCCCCCCCCGCGCCGCGCCGCCCCCCCCCCCCCCCGCCCCCCGGGCCGAAGCCTTTTTCAGGAAACAGAGGGCACAAGGCACAAGAACATTCTGGACAGGATGTCAGCTAAACAGAGTAGGTTTTAAGTTTTTATATTTAAACCTACTTATTCTCTTCACAGTACACAGTATGACGGGATACTGTGAAGAAATGAGTAATGGTGTATTTGAACCAGACAGGGATGAATTGTTTTTTTGGTTGTTTAATCTTCCTCAAATAGCTATTTCCTTTTGCCTTTTAGCCTTTTGGGGTGGAAGAATATATCCTCTGTCCTTAGTCCAACTTTCTCCAGTTACTGTCCCATGTAAAACATGAGCTTAATGTCTGTATATGTGTCTGTATTTTTTTTTTTTGCATAAGGGAAGAGTAAATTCAGGCAGAAGACAAGGCCAGTTCCACAGAGGCGCCTCCCTGGGTCTCATCCGATATGATCTCAGCAGTATGGCAGTGATGCTATTCTAACCTTAACAGCCTCTGTCATTACAGCTCATTGAAGCTTGGCTTTGTTTCCTGGTGTGTTTGTCAGTCACCTCAAAAAGAGGTCAGGGGTCTCACAACACGCAAAGGGGAGGGAAGCCCCCTGCTTGGGATCGTCAACTTGTTTTTACTAGTAAGTAACGATGACAGGCAGTCACGCAGGCCCTTCGCATGATCGTGCTTGGCGGGGGGTGTGGCCTAGCTTTCAGTCAAAGCAGGAAATAAAAACCGGCCGTTACACATCCTCAAATGGTGGTGGAGATCAGGCTCCCATTCTAGGAGCTTCCTCTCCTTAAATGCCTACGGTGTCAGCTGCTTTGATCCTCAATAATTGGCCCGAAGACTGAATGCTGAAATGGTTCCCACAGTGCTGGGCCATGATGATGTCACAATCGGTTAAATATTACCATTCTCTGTATATATCTCGATTTAGATTATTGCTTAAGATAACCCTGGCAGTTCTGACTCAAAGGCTAAAAAGCTTTTTGTTTGATATTCAAAAGTTCGAAAAGATATACTTTAATATAACACTATAAATTGTTCTAATTAAACTGTATAGATATTTATAATATAATTATAGGGATGATTGAACTGTAATTGTATGGGAAGTCAAAACAAGTTGTGTTTTTAAGAAGACTGAGTATCCTGATCCATAAACATGACTGTTAATGGGTTTGATCTGGCGGTGACTAGGACAGAATACATGAGTTTGTGTTGTGGTTATATAATAATGGGAAAACACATTCCTCAGAATATGATGAATATTTCACAGAACAGAAAGTCTGTCCTACACATCGCAGGTCATGTTTTTGGTTTTTTAAGAAGCTACCTGTGATGTGTTGCAACACATACTTATGATGGATTGTCGCCTGGGGTTATTTATGAAAGTTTAGTCACCGACATCATTCTCATCATCAGTGGAATGAAATGTAATGAGATCATTTTATTCTTGTAAATGCTGGCCTCACACCACTACCTGTCTCTGAGAGAGTTCATATACTTATCTGAAAGTTTTTGTTTGACAAATAATCGTTAATATTGTACGGTACGCAGTAGCCTATATTTGTCCTGCAGCATGGCATTTCACACGATTTCCTGTAGAAGTATCTGGCTTTGCAGAGGATGGCAGCTCCAGTGTGTTGGGCAGCGCAGTTATATAATGCAGCCAATTTTAAAAATACACTCCTGTTAATGTTAGGAATGGCACGTTAGCCAGTGACCAGAGTGGAATTTCCCCTTCCTGTAGCAGCCAGACGACGGGGACGTGACAGAGATAACGATCATTGCAACGACTTCACCAGCGATGACCTTTTTATTAAAGCTCAGCTGGGTAGCTTCATTCTGTCCCAAGAAGAATGCCTTTGACATCGTCAGTCTGAAGAATCGCCTGATCTTTTAACACATACATCTGAAAACCTAAATGCCAGAGCAAATAGTTATTGAGCAGCATTGTATTTAATCAAGAACAGAATTGGTTTGTTGAGACAGATGTGCGTGTTCTCGCCTGGGGACTGTATTTTCTGACTGAAAGAGAAAATCAAGAGTAGCTGAGCCAATAAAGTGATCAGACCAGTACTCAAGCTGTACTGTACCTCCGTTCTTCAGTCCCTGTGCATTAAAACTAATGCAAACTGTACCTGTGATCTGCGATACACATGGAATCTAACCACACAAAACAGGTACAAACTACCCAAACAATCAAACGTTTCATATTGCAATGCAAAAAAATAAAAGTTCATTTAGATTCACATTTGTGATTTATCTTTATTTAAATGCCTCAGGTGGTGCAATGTAGCATGTCAGACTTTAGTTATAAACCCAAAATAAAAGCCAGAGGGATTGGAGTCCTAGCCAAAGGCGCGAGGAATGCAAACAGCCGACCTGATATGACCTGAGAGATGTAGATCAGATATTGGTCGCTGCTGTTATTGTGATCTTGCACGTAATGCTGGCAGAGGCAGGAGGTGGCGGGTTCTTCCCCTCGTTGCTGACCCGCGTTACCGCCGTATCCACGTCCAGATCTGGCTTCCTGGGGGGGAAGCCTGGGGATCTCGCGGCGCCGGTGAAACAATGCCAGGCCGCGGGGCTGCACCCTGGCCCACGGCGCAACTCTGTGCTTTCTCAGCATTCAGAGAGACAAACAAGCCACTTCCCCCCACGTCCCGCTGCATAGAGACAATACACACCCAGGACTCCCAAAGGAGATGCAAACAGGGCGATAGCGAAGACAAGTGTGCTTCTGGCTTACGTTTAGGGCCACGATGCATGTTACACAGGGGGGTGCAGTGGTACTGTACAGTCATATGTCTAATTTAAGCAAACCTTTGTGCAGCGTTGATGTCATAATGTACTGTGGAATTTAACCTGTGGCAGGATATTAGCATCCTCTTGGTGCTTTTATTCATGTGTGCTTTTTATGATGTTTCCCACCATACAATGCAGCGGTGACATTTAACTTGGCCATGTTTTTATCTATAGTGCATTATAGATGAGACAAGGCAGTCATAATGCATAATACACATGGCTATAATGTGTTATGTCTTTTCATAAATATTTATATCCATGTTTATAATTCTTTATGATTGCATTATTATTTGTTACGAATTTGTTTATAAATTACTAAAAACATGGTCTTAAGTGTTACCGATGTAACACTGTGTCCCCACTCATGCATGCACACACACGCACACACACACACACACACACATATCGTTTCTATGGGGAAAACTCTAATCTCAACATGACAACCTTAACCCCTACCCAGCCCTAACCTTAACTATAAGTAACCAAACAAAATACGAGACTTTTAGTTTTTTGATCGCCATCAATGCTCTTTGTGGGGACCTGAGAAATGGTCCCCACAACATCAAAATAAGAGGTTTTTATTACATTGTGGGGAACATTTGGTCCCCATAATGTAATATAAACATAATCCACACACACACACACAGATCAGGGGATAACGTGAAAGTCCACATGACCATGCGCTGACCAACATGCTGAGCCACACAGGTCAATGTCACTGAATCTCATGAGCCTCGGTGTTCCGTAGCTGCCTTAGGTAACCTCATTTCTCAGAAGGACTTTGTATGGAAAGTGAGGTCAGAGGCCATCAGTTTCCTCAGGTTTATCCGACGCAGACAGACCATTGTTGTCTTACCGGCTGAAATTGCTTTCTAGTAGTTCGTAAGAAGAAGAGTAAAAAGAGTGAGTTTTTCATGGCAAAGTATGTTTCCTCAGGGAGTTATTTGATCTGGGTTACACTATTATTCTGTATTTGTTAGATCCCGCATAGCAGTACAGTTACGACAGGTGCACCATTATAACATCATATTCAGTGGCTGGCGTTCTGCAAAGGAATATCGGAAAATTCCCCACAAATTTCCCCAAAATTAAAATCACTCAAAATTGCCCACGTGCTACATCCTCAAGACATTATTCAAATGAGGATGATAGTAATGCTCATGATCTCATTTCCTTGCTGCAACAGTAATGTGACACAGAGAAGTGCTCAGGGTGAGGTGAATGCACTGACCCGCAAAGTGAGCTGTCTTCAAGCCCTCTGATTTGTGAGGCGATGACACAAGAAATCCCGTATTTTGTATCACGCATGTCACAAGGAAATACTGGTAAAATTCTTGTAAATGTTTCGGAAAAAATTAATTGTACTGTGATTCATACCACATCTCAGACTCCAGATCAGCAAAATTACCGTGGATTGTGGGAAAGAACCGGGAACTCGGGGAAATCCACATACACCAATCCTGATGGGCAGGTGAAAAACCCAAAGCCTGAAAGGGTGATTTGTGGTACATTTTTATTTTTCTGAATGTATATGTGTGCGTGTGAGTTTGCATACTGTAGGTCACATTTGGGAACCAAAATGCCCCCAAAGTGCGGTAAAACCTGAAATTTCCTTACTTTTGGGGACGTTTTTTAGATTTGGATAACCTCAATTTTCTAAAAATCTGTAACTACAATCAAACTAAAAATGCTAAAATTCTTGCATTTTGTTTGGCTACTTATGGTTAAGGTCAGGGCTGGGTTAGTGGTTAAGGATCCTCATTTTGGGATTTCGATTTTCCCCATACAAATGAATGGAGAGTCCCCACAAAGATTACAAACCTCAGTAACATCCCAGCCACTTATCTTACCATCAAACCGAAATCTTTACTGCATAATCCTCCTCAGCAAAACAGTTACCTTGTCATGGTTAGTTTCTTAGCAGTTATCTGATATAATAGCCTAACGTAGCTCTGTATTTTGTCTAATTACAATCCTACACTGCTTTGACAAGTCAAGTCCTTATTTGGACTCTGTTTCTCATGCATAAACATAAATCCAGTACAATTAAATGAATATTGTAGGTAGTCTATCTTTTTTTCTCTTAGTTCCATGAATAATTTAAGCTCATACACTGTGTCTTCATGCAGGATGCTTGCTCTACCTCTGTTATTCTCGTTTAGACGTTGAGCTGTAATATACAGTAACACCCCTTTAATTCCACTTTGGATCTACTTGTGGTGAATTTAGACATACTCAGAGTACTCAGCAGGGCAGGAGATTTTTTAGATTCATAATCTTTTCATTTAGTATGCCCTTAGTCTGTCAAAGTAATATTAATTGCTCAATATGTCACAGATAGATTGCTCAATAGACACAGATTTCTGTTTCTCTTAATGTCAAACCAAAATAAAAGACCCATGATGGCCGACTGCGCAAGACGACATTTACACGCATAGGAACTGAGGCTTCCTCCAAGTGTTTACCTTGGAATGCAGCTACGGAAGGAAAGAACAGCATAGCGTGTGACCAGAAGAGGGTTAGTGTTAGCGGGAAGATGTATTTCAGTTGGCACTTGTAGGATCGGAGCACAGGCTAGTATGTGACTGCAAGGCTGTGACATACTTTGGCATGCGATCATAGAACAAAAACAGCTCTCAAGGTGATGTTTAGAGGCAAGGCACACTTCCACATGTGCTGACAGGAGGGGAACATAGCCTAGCATGTACCTACAGGTGTGGAGAGCAGTAACACTGCATCTTGTTACTCTATAGGAGCGGCCTGATTCATGTGGTGATGACTCACTGTAGGACAGAGTAAACGATCAGGGAAATAAAGAAGGTTTTCATCAAAATGATACATGCAACACTGAAGGGGCACATCAGTCACATTGACCCAGTGGTTGTCAAACTCGGTCCCCGGGACCCACTGCCCTGCTTGTTTTACAGCTATCCCTGCCCTACACACTGCTGATTACCTGGATCAGGGGTGTTCAGTCAATCAGAAGCTGAAAGACAGCTGGGACTTGTGTGTGGGGCAGGGATAGCAGGGATAGCCTTTGAGAACCACTGCATTGACCCAACAACATCAATATTTTTATGTCCCCTTGCACACTTGGAAATATAGCCATAGTGGATTCACTGGTATTATTGAGAAAGAGTGATTTTTGTTTCTCGTTATTGAAATCCGCTTCCCGTTTTGAATATACAGGGCTTCTTTCAAGAGGGACTAAGACATTCTTTGTAGTTTACATTCCCTTATGTAATCTTATAATGGAGCATGTACCAGGGTGAATGGAACATGTCAGACTGGATTGGCGAGCTCTGGGAGGAAGGAACAAGCAAAGATTCTGTAATCTCTCGGCACTCGCACGCACACACACCTCTTGGCTTCTGCTCTGCCCAATTTTGTACTCATGAAAGCCCCATTGCTCCAGTGAAGAGAGAAATGTCCTCCCTGTTGTGTGATACCTGTATTGACTAATATAGCCTGTGTTTATATGTGAATGAGTTGGGGAGGAGTTGACCAGTTGGCCCTGTTTTTTAGCCTGACTGATTTTGTGATCAAGGGTATTGCTGTAACCTTTCATTATGTTGGAAATTCTGCTCCCTAAGGTATGGAAATCTGACTATATGACTTATATTCCATATACAGCAATTGGTTCTTACAGCAGTTTAAAGATCATTCAAATTTAAGCAATTTCATCTTTATAAAAGTGATATGCCAACAGTTTTCTTGGTGATTTGTTATTTTTAGAATGTATAATACTGTTTGTTTCCATTCAGTGCCCTGGCCTGTCTCGGTCTGTCTTTGATTGACAGAGGTGTGGCAGGCTCTCTCACGCAAACCCCTGTGAATGTTGCCATATCACTTTTGCAATGTCCCAGAAGCAACCTAGGGGCAGCGCACACGGTACCAAATACACTTCTTTGATGCAGAGGACATTTACCTTTCTACTGACATTGTAACATAGGAAAAAGTTAAATCTGTCTTCCAAGCTCTGCTGCATGTCAGTCTCCCACATATGTTTGATAAAAGAGTGCTCTGGAGACAGGCCCCACACAAGCAGGGCAGCCGCATGTGAGCATTCGTTTATACATTCAGGTGCAAAGTGCACATCGGAATCACTAATTCTCCTAAAATCAGAGTTCCCAGAAAAGTGAAATGTGCACGCAAAAGACGGACAAAACTAAACCCAAACCCACAACCGGCTGTATTGTGAGGCAATAGTGCTGCCACACTGAGCAAATGTTACAAAGAAATTGTTCTCCCAAAATTATAAGCCTCTTAATGTCCTTGTAGGCTTTGGGCCAGGGAGGAACAGGCTAGTTACATAATTTACGACACCAGAATTTCCAAATAACGCCTTTGCATTCTGTAGAAATCTGAAAGCGGCGTTGGTGGCCTGTATTTGCTGTTTCGCCTTTATGTGATCGAACAGCAAAAGAGAAAGTTTATACCATCAGCTCAAGGGATGGACTAAGAAAAACAGCTTGGACACTGGCTGGTTCATACATCGTTCTATTAACGGCTGACCGACCAAATCAATGCTACAGTATATATACACCGTTTCATTTATACTATAACCCAGTTTAAATATGCACTAGCTTGCAATACAAGCTTCTACGTAAGTGTAAACTGTCAGGTTACGCGGCGAAACATTTTGATGACAGAATATTTCCGAGAATGCTGTTGACCTTTTTATTACAGATGTTTACATCGCATGAAACAAATTAGGAAACTATCCTACGCAACTTAAGATTTTTTTAGGTCATTCATTGGAGCTCTGCCAAATGGCAGTCTGTGACCTATTTCTGGCTCCTAGATCTTTTGTTGTTGACGATTGCTCCCAGGAGGCAAACGCTGTCTATAACCTCTATATCTTCACCAGCGACAATAAAGCCAGCTCTCGGTCCTGAGTCATCAGCTTTGTTTTTTTCACATTGAGCCATAGTCCTGTACATTCCACTGAAGTATCTTCAGATCTTCTTCAATTAGAAGTGTGGGATCATTGATATATCGAGGGTTGCTCATGTTTCTTCCATCAGTTTTGAGCCTGCAGTGACTTTGTTCCTTTTTTCGCATTGTGTGATCTGCATACAAGTGGCAAAGGTATGATGATGCTATGGAACCTGGCAAAGTTCTCCACCAGTCAAGAACTAGTCAACTTCTCTATACTCTTTCCTGAGTGTGGCTTCCTCTCCAGTGTAAGGAATCTTCATAAGTAAAAAGAGCTGCTAGGATGCACCCACCACTGAGAATTTTCTATCATTTGACATGGTCAACACAACGCAAGGCTTTGTCTTAATCATCAAAGCTCATGTTAGCCTCCTTCTGGAATTCTCAGTTTTCCCGATTGTCCAACATGTGTTTGCAATGACGTCTGTTGTTCCCATGTCATTCCTGAATCCAGCCTGTTCTCCTGACCTCTCATTTTTTGTTCTTAGGTGCTGGAGGCTAGGTAACTTTGTGCATCGACCCTAAAACTTTTCCTTATCTCTACATTCATGCATATCTGCATCTCACAGGATATGCAACGAATCTCTGTTTCTCCATGGTAATGAATAAAGTGCCTCTGTTCTATTTTTCAAGTATGTTGGCATAATTGAGGCTCATTGTCGATTCTTCTTCAGTAGCTTCCATGTATCTCACCTCGTAAGAAATATTTTGGTCGTTGATGCCTCAGTGGTCTAACTTTATTTCTAAAATGGCTCTGAAGAAATGTCATTTTCTTTCCATGTGTCTTCAGTAATTTCCCAACAATTCATCTATTAACTGTCCTCTCTGGTTTTCTGTTCCACCTGTACTGTATCACCCCCCTGGCTGTCTGGCCCGGGCTTATCTGTCTCGTGATATACCGGGTCTTTTTTGGGTCCATTTCATGAGTTTTTTGGTCTCCTTATCTTTCATTATCACGCACAGCATATTTTGTTGCAAAGTGTAACTACATGGTGTTCTGCGTCAGTGAGATTTATAATAATGGATTTTAGAATAATGGATTTTAAACATAAGGTACGAAATGCCTCACAAGATATCTTGTCCCTAGTCTTAGGATATAATGCATTTTATCACAAAATCCACAAGTATACAAATGGTACAGAGATACTTATCTGTCTTAGGTATGATTTAAGCTTTGTCTTCATAAACTAAATGTCTCTAGAAGTCTCAGAGTTCAAAAGCTTTCATCTTTACAGTCACAGCGAGTGTTAAATCCCTCTCAGTTCAATGTTATTAGGGAGGAACGTCTATGGAAACAAACAAAAAAGACACCTGAGAGAAACCATGGTGTTACGTGCTGGAGGCAAACAGACCTGTTTTTAATAACTAGAAGAAGAAGCTACTCGTGAATCTCATCACTTTTCTTACCGTCTTCAAAGCATTTACCTCCAATATCCACATCGGTCATAAACTAATCATGAGTAACAAAAGCGAACTTTGATAGTATGTTGCTCTTTTTCTGCAGCACGTTGCCGGAGGTGCTGTAGGACCTGAGATCGGACTTTTTTTTCCCGAGCAGGTAGGAAATGCACGGCTAGCGTTCTGTAATTACTACCAGGCTTATGTTCTCCGCTGACAGCTCGCATTGTGGTGCATAAGCCCAGAGAATCCCTCTTTTGTTTTTTAAGGATACATGTTGCATTTAACACGCTAGTAAAACTTAGATACAGGTCCTTGGTTTTGTTTTGTTTGTGCGTTGCTAATCGATGTCACCGCTTTTTTTAGAAAGGCTATTTATAGCACCTTGGGAAAGAACATTGTAAGTTTCGTATTTCGGGCGGGAAAAAAATTACACCTGTGAGCGTACACAAGGCGTTTCGACTGATTATTTTCAGTTCATTTGGTAGGAATAGTTCTTTGAACTATTGTATGGGCCCCTGTTCTAATTAACATATTAATAAACCTAAATCATTCAAGTGTCAGATTTTCCTATTTCATATGGAAATTCTGTTATTGAAATTCTGACCTGATCAGTGTGCTAATAATATTACCCACTGCCTACAATAATTATATAACTTTAGATGGAGGCAAAGATACCCAAGTGCCCCTATTTAGTCCAGCACTGTGTTGCTGCTCGCTGTCACCCTGGAGAAACATGTCAGTACCTCACGAAATGTGATAGCATCTACTGATTTTATACATTAGGGCGTAAAGCAGCCGGTGCAGAAATTGACTCGTTTGTTGCTGTTTGTGGGAGTGAAAAGAGTGTAAACAGCTTCATCTGAAGCGTAAATGGAGTGTATCGGTGAGACGTGCCGTTTTCCCATCACCGCTCGCAGAGGGACGCCGCTCAGAGATGTTATCACATCCCTACCTCCCTTCACTCCACTGCACCATGGGAATGGCAAACTCCCTCCAAGTGTAAAGAAAGCGAATACCAAGTGCGGAGCTGTTGTTTCTCGCCCTTAGCAATCTGCTGTCTGCCTGTCTATCTGAGTCAGGTCAGTCTGAAGCCACAGTTTGGCACTGCGGACAGTTTGGAAGCTATTTGGAGTAAGTCGCATTTAATTCGGTTGCTCTCCTTAGGGAATGGCCATGCTACCACATTACTATAATCGCCTGTGATCAAAAGGTCATTGGTTTGAGTCCCAGCCTTGGCAGAATGGTCACATGTCCATGGGTTCTTGATCAAACCCCTTAACTCCCACCCCCGCTCCGGGGGACAGCATGTGGGCAGATCCCCTGCTATGACTCCTCCAAGCTGTGGAGAGCAAGATGAGGTCAGTGAAGTGAAGCAGTCCAATGTACTTGTGCAAATGACAAATACAGCACGTTCGTTCATTTTAGTGTAGGAAAACCACAAAGAAGGAAGCCATCTTGGCTGTTAGGGGCCCGTTGGTGCTGTTTGGTCTGCCCATTTTATCAAGTGCTGTGCAGTTTCCCCAGGGTCACTGTGCCCAGTATCCTCCCCACCATGTTCCTCGCTCACACGCAAAGCTGTTGTCACCATGCACCATAAAGATGGACAGGGAAATATTCCCATTGCAGAGCTGCGGGTACTGAATCATTCATGACGGGCTTTTAGGGTCCAGTGAAAGCCCCCCCGGCAGTCAGAAGTAGGTGTTGGATGTTGGCCAGGTATAACATAGCATTTGTGGCTGTGCTTAGCTCCAGTCAGATGGGAAATAATAAAACAATAGTACTGCGAATTACACTAGGCCTACCTGTCATGACGTTACTGCTGATTTATCTGGTGCCTTGGTTACAGTAGCATGAATTTCCCTGTGTTTGAAATAGTTCTGGCACTCAAAAAGCATCCATAAAGAGTGAACGGCACTTGGAGCACTTCAAATGATTTTATTGTTAATGTATAATCAACATGCTCATAACAGAGAGCTATTGTCCTTGATCTTGGCGTTTTATCTTGTTTTTCTACAATGGCTGTGTCTCTCCCAATCCACACCAATAATGTACTCTAGGAATAAATGTCCTGACCAGTTTGCGGGGAAACTGGAACATGTCTTTAATGGACTTATCTGTGTGTAAGAGAGACCTGCCACTTTACTTTACTTCATTTTTTTGAATCCCTGTCAAGGTGTAGGTTTGTACGTTTATTTATTTAAATTACTTCTTTAAATGACATTCTTCTTTTCATTGCCAAAAAGGGATCTTTCTGAAATCCCTGCCTCACACGATTCTGTTTGTCGTTCTATCCAAGCTCTCCCACATAGTCTAACCTCGACCGTTTTGCCAGGCTCAAAGGCAAGCAGCTCTGGTTTATGACACTAAAACGGTCCCAGCATTCAGTAGGACTCCCCTGTGTATAATTATAAACCAAACAGTGTGGTAACAGGTAGCATTTGTGCCTAGAGAACTGTACCAGGAATTTGGCACAGCGGATGAACACTTTCCTTCCTGCGGTTGCTGTGATGTTAATCTGTTTATATTCTGTTTTATCCGATCCTGCTGTGTTTGCCAGGAGCGACTGCTTTACTGTCTAGCGATGAACGGAAGTCAGAAAATACAGAATGCGTGCCGAAACACCTATGTGGTCATAAAAACTCTATTTCACGTGTTCTTTCATATGGGTGAACCACTCTGGACTTAAACATCAGAATATGCATGAACAGAAGCTGTGAAACTTAATATTAAACCCCCAGATTATGATGCAATCTCATGTGAAACCTGCCTCTAATTAAGATAGTCACAGGACAGCAATCTTTGGTTTGCCTCTAATTCTCTTACAAGTTACCTGATAAGCTTAATAAGCCTTCTAAAAATATCTCTCGCAGAGATAAGGCTTTTTTTTTAAAAAAAAAAAACAGAAACTATGCATAAGGGAAATGTCTTACATGCTAAAGAGCAAAGGCAGTTTCCTTTATCTTTTTTAGTCCGTTTTTGTAGGGATTGTCATTATACTTTTGTACCTTTAAAGCATGTATCGGGAATTTTTGAAACAACCTCTGTGTGATGTGTACATACGAAAATATCGCATAGAAATCCATCCACCATCTATTGCACAGACACAAGGTCCCAAAACAAACTCTATGCTTTGGTGCTGTGACAGGGATAAAAAGGAGTCTTACTGAAAGAGTCCTTCTGAAAAAATAGATTTTAATTTGCAAATATTAAATATGTTTAACAACGACTGGCCCCTTTATGGACAGGCTTGTTTCTGAGGATGCCTTGATCATGTAAATAAATTGTTACATATGCTCAGTTTTTTCCATACAGTCATCTGCATGAATGGGTTTCCGAGTCATGGGTTATGTCTGTTACACACGTATATGTTTCCACATGCGGTAACACCCCATTTAAGGTTTCGTCACTATGGTAATTGTTACCCTTGAGAAAAAATCCGCACTTAGGGCGATGGCATGATGTCCTGTGGATGACATCGTGGCTCCACAGATTACACCTCGCGTGAGTCAGTGAACCTGAAGGGAGGAAGATCTCGGCTGCATTCTGACAGCTGGTAGCGGAATGGTATCCCGGTGAAGGATGGGTTACCCAAAGTTAACCTTAGCATCTCTGCTCCGATTGTTTTGAATACCATAAAGATTTATAGCAAGTCCCTTATAGCAAGTAACATTCCATAATTTAAACTGTGATGTTACTGAATTGATATGTCAATCAATTATACTTAATGAAGTTCGACATCCTAAGTCAGGGCTGCTTAATCCTGCTCCTGAAGATCTAACATACCACACCTGATACAGATACTCAGGTTCTTCAGGAACATCTCAGTTTTAGAGCCAGCTATGTTGAAGCTAAGCTCTGCAGGGTGGTAGACCTAAAGGAGCAGGAATGAACGACGCTGTCCTAGGTTATAAAGCCAGAATTTGTTTTCCTATTGTTGTATTAACTTCCGAACCTAATGAAGTTGCACTTCTGACGTGCCAGTGATGAAGGAATTATTTTATTCACGTGTCAGAAGAACTACAATGTTGTACTAACACGTTATATTTATGTCACCTTCTCTTTCTCCACAGTGTCTAAAAAACCGTGATTTAATTTTCCGTTATGTTGTTGTTGAATGTTGAAAAAATAGCACCGTCTTTCTTCTCTAACACCCTTATATGGCTCAAGTGTCAGCAAGTAGAACAAGGGGTCAGATTAGATTGATTATATTCCGAACAGAAAAGTGGCTTCGTGTAATTTAACGAGTCAGTGTAGAAGATGGGGTGAAACTGAGGTAATATCCCAGTCTTTTTGGGTTTAACTTACCCATTCAAGTCGTAAGGAGAAACTGATGTCAGAGCAGGAAGCGTGGCCCAAACCCCGGAGGGAGATAAGACTGAGAGGAAAAGCCTGGCCACCCTGAGCTGGCAGCCGCCCCTCTCGGCGGAATGTAGCATTAAAGCGGGTACTACACAAGGCTGTGGCAGGGCACGTACACGAGGAGGGACAACGCCGAGGTGAGAGGCAGCCCGCCCTGTACAGGCTTGCGTGACAAAGTTTCATAGCGGCTTTACCGCTGGCCCAAGCATGTGTGACAGTTTGGAAACTTGGCAACGGCAGAGCAACAGATGAGCGCAAGCGCAGCACACAGACCGAAGGAGGGGTGTTACTCCATGAACGCTAAAGCCTATCAGTCAGAAGCGGCTCTGGGGGCTCATGTGTGCAAATATGTCCTTCTAGCTTCATATAAAAGCTTACATAAACTGGCGTGAACCTCGCAGATTGGTGAACGCGTTTTACTACAATGTTTACGTTATGAAAGGAAACAGGGCAATCCACTACAATGTACTAGATACAATATTTTCACGCCTCACAAGTGATTAGTCTATTTCTACTCAACCGGACTGCAATAGCTCCTACCCCTAGCCGTCCACTGAGTCTCTTTGTGGACTGTAGGATTCAGGTCTACACAAATTTATATAATGATAAGACAGGTAAAAACAAAAAAACAACACTTATGTACAATTAAGGGATAGTGATAATTTGTTCTTTTGCTTATATTTTACATATGTTGTTCTATTTTGCTAAATATATTTTAAGAATATGGATGTTCTACAGAAAGGTTTATTTTGGTAATTAGTGGTCTGTATGTCTGAAGCAGGCCATTGTTCCTTATGTAATCACTACGCTTGTCTGTGTCCCAAAGGTCATGGTTTTTCATTGCTGTTTGTGGGAGCTTCTTTTATCATTTGATAAAATACAAGCCAATTAAAATGTGTTCAGTGTGGGACAATTTGACAGCTGCTCCCCAACTTAACCCCTGAGAAAGTCACCACTGTGGCTTCTGCCTCTGACAACTGCTGATTTGCTGTCTACCTGCCTGTTTTACATTCTCTGCATAACACAAACAATCCTCGTGCATGGGTGCATATCAGGCCCAGTCCCTGCTAAAGGGTTATAAAGTGAATTCTTCCCCTTTTGTTTGGTATATCCGTGACAGAAATACAATGCTAAAATTAGTTAGTTCCTCAAACACCATACAGGATCATGCTTGTAGTCATTGTTTAGGAAATTAAACAACACGAGTGAAGCATCAAATGCTGTAATGTTTCTTGGGCTACATTAAAAGAAAAATCAGACTTTATGTATATATCCTCAGATGATATACTTCAGTTATCCCATTTTTAGCAGACACTGATGTTCTCTCAAGAAGGGTGTGATTTCCTCCCTTCACAAGGTGAAGGTGAAGACCTCATGGTCTGTTCTCTTTGAACAAGACATGAATATCACAGAAAGGCATTTTGTTCACTAGCTCTCATGACCCAGGTTTTCAGCATAGCCCTCCCCAAAGAGTGGATCATCACCTAGGTGAAATAAGTAAGTGCTTCTGGTGCCCTGAGCTCTCAAAAGCTCTCCCTCTCTCCCTTTTTAATATCTGCTTAGTTTCTCCTTTCATGCTATGGGATGAAGAATAATACTAGAATCAAAATCCATCCATCCATCCATCCATCTAACTGCTTATACTGGTCAGGATTGTAGGGTGCCTGGAGCTTATCCAAGTCCATCACAGGGCACAAGGCTGAGGTATACCCCTGATCAGATGCCTGCCCATCACAGGACACAAGGTTAAATTTACACACCGCACAGGATGCCATTAAGAACCAAAGTGCTACTGAAATATTACTGGCAGCATTTTTATATCATGTATTCATAGTCGATTAATTCTTTATTAACAAACTTGTGGTACTTCTCACCAACCTTAAATCTTAAAGCATCTGCAAGACAGTGTTGTGAGGTATCATATGCCTTGTATTCATAAATCAATCACAGAAGTAAACTGAGTAATTCAGTAGTTACAGATGTTACAGAACTGCTGAATATAATGTAGTGTCACATTGGTCCTGGAGTATAAGATGTAGGGTAGTTTTGATCTTGGTTGAAATATCGATCCAAGTGCTCAGTGACAAAATCCCGTTCTGGACTTATACTCTCCGGACCTGAATTACCCAACTCTATCAGCAGGTACATAGGTAAGTGTAATGTTTTACAGAAATCAGCACCTAAGGGGTTAAAAATGCAGGCAGATTCCCACTCCCGTGCCAAGAAGGCAAAGGTGCTTCCAAAGGAAAAGTTCCAGCACTGGAGGGAAGTGTTCCCCACACTGCACCCAGTCCAGACATGTCCCATTTCCATCAGGACTGGGGTCAAAGTGAGTCAACAAAGAATTTCCTCCCTCCAGCAAGGTGATGTAACTACCTCTTTACAAACAATCCAGATTTTCAGACCAGGTTGTCCTTAGGGTGCAATAGATCCTTTTAGTGGCAATGGGGGCTCAGTGCATTAAATAAAAATCAAAAGGATGTGACTTAAGGACCAACCAACAGTTTCAATGAACGGTTCTTTGACGGAGAACATAATGGCAACAAATGTTAGTTTTAAAAAATGACGTAATACAAATAAGAAACCATTCATTTTGATAACAATATATGGTTATGAATTAATCCATCCATTCATCCATTCATCCATTCACCTATTCATGTTATTCTCTAGCAAGTTATCCTGCACAATGTCACAGTGAGTCTGGAGGTTAAGCAGGAAACTCAGGACACAAGGCAGGGCAAGAACCTGAACAAGGTGTCAGTCCAATACAGCACACAGACATGCGCGCAAACACCCTGTGGGCAATTTAAGGAGAGCACTTCATCACTTGGAGCACTTGGACTTTGGATTCCATATACCTACAATCCAGCTCTTCAACATAAAGGACCTTACAGCATATTTCATCCCTCCATCCATCTTCAGTACACACTTGTCCTATTCAGGGTCATGAGAGACCGGAGCCTATCCCAGAAGCTACAGGCACAAGGCAGAGAGTATAGGGCAGTAACCCATCACAGGACACACACACACACACCATTCGCGCATAGGCAGACGGCATATATTAAGGCTTAATGATTGAAATGGTGCTGTGCTGGTTGTTAAATCGTTATATTGTAATTCTTTCCCGAAGCTGAATAATTCCACAGGTCCATTTAACCTCAGGCAGTGTGCTTGGGAGGAAACTCCAGCAGTGTTTAATCAGCTGCACTCATCCACCATGCGCTTCTAGTCGGGCTGCAGTCAAAATGGAGGCCAAACGGTGAAGATTAACCTTTTCGTGTGTTTTTGTTCCGTCCCAGGGACACACTCCAGTAATCACAGAGCTCTGCTGTCGTGAACGTTCACTTCTCCTAGGCAGAGGATGAGGTTCAGCGGTTGGCCAGGAGAGCAGAGGGGGAAACACAGGAATGCAGTAGCTGGCTGGCAGCCAGATGTCCGGGTCTCCGCAGAGAATGATACTTTAGGTTTTCAAACTACTGTAGCAAGGGAATAATTACAAAGAACACGACCTCCGCAATCCTATTTCCTGTTGAATAGTAAGAAATGTTTAATGTCTCAGGAACCGTCACACAGAAAACATGCCACAGCGGTTCCAGGTACTTTGCCTTTTCTGTACGGTGACAGCTGAATATCTTGAGTTCTGGTTGTTACAAAACCTTTATTAACCCTTAAAATGAAAAGGTAAAATACCAAAAATTTGTAGAACTTATGATGATGAGGATGATGATGGTGATAATTCATTGATCCCCTGTGGGGAAATTCTCTTTTTGCCTACCTCATCTTACTCTCTGTAGTCACACCCAGGGAGCTGGAGGACCTTGCTGAAGGGTCCACAGCGAGACACACACACACACATAAAAATTGCATATCTTGTCAGCAGGTATATTTTATTTGATTCCATTACTTAGTTGTCTCAGTCATTTTAGAGGCAAGATGTAGGGGTCTATACAAGAGATAGATTCAGTCATTTATTTCTCAAGACACAGACAGTGGAAAATGAGTCGCTCTCTTCCTCTTCAGCTGTATGTCTGTCTGGTCCTGCTGCTATCCTTATAAGACCAGAAAAAAATCAACTTTATTGATCTCATGGAGGAAATTCTTGAACTGTGGATGAAATCAAGCAAACAGACCGCTGGCTGACAGAGAAGATTTGATGGGTTGGTGGCGCCTTTCAGTGAAAGGGATTGTGAAGGAAGTGGAAAAGAATAGATTTGGTAAATAAATACACATGGATACGAACAGTCGGCACACAGAAACGCAAACACAATAATAAGATAAATGCAGATAAGAAGATAAATGTTTAAAAAGTAGAGAGGAAAAAAGACAAAATTAGCCCTTTCACATTTAGATGCACAAACACATGCCTGCATATTATGTCAGATAATTGTGACATTCCAATCAGCCTTTTGAAGACTTGGAAACATGTCCCTTTCACACAAGTGGACACCCCTAAGACAATAGGTACAAGTGAATAAGCTTATATAGTGCCAGATAGTGTATGATAAGGCATATTGGCTATAGCAACATGAATGCTAGAAATGAATGGTGTTTAAACTGGACATTTTTTGACTGTTTGGTATGTGAGAGGTATGCATCTACACTTTTGCGTGCTTAGAGCTGGCACGCAACGTGCTGTGGAGAGCACGCACACAGGCAACCGCTTACACAATTGCAATGAAGACCAGGAGCCAGGAAGTGGCCCAGTGTGGGTGTTTCCCGAGAGACTCACTAAAAGCAAAGTGGAATTTTGGCAATCAGAAACAACACGGCAGGAAGCACATGCTTTAAGATGAAAAGTTCATTACAGACACCAAGGCTACAATGCTGACCCAGCCACTTTGTTAAGGCCCAATGACAAGGAGGACAACAAAGCAGTGACAGCTAGCTACTACGTAGCTTGTCTTTTTAAAGACACAGCATTGACACGGACTTAGAGAGAGCCAATTGGGGTTGATTCCCCTGTGACACTGGCAGCTGTCCCGGGTACCAAATCCATGTCATCTTGAAGTGTTGAATGATCTCTTGGCCATTTCATGTCCTCCCAGTGTCACCTTTCCTGTGTATTAATGCCTCCCCTGGTCCAATAGACAGAAAACACTTTCAAACAAAATGGTGTAGTAGTTCTGGGATGGTAGGTAATCTTAATTAATCTAATTGAATCCAAATGAATTTAGCAAAAATCTTTTTCTTTATTAAGGCAGTTTCACATTTGATCTCTTCTTTCTAATATGTATTTCCCCCAGTTCTCAGTGAAAGCCCATGATGCAGATATATCAATATGCACTGAAAGTGCTCCCTGAAGAATAACACCAATACAGTGTATGCAGTCATTTCAAAAGGGACGGAATAATGGAAACAGCATCAGAAAAAAATACGTACATTCACAATTTTCTGGAACACTGAGGCCCTCTAGTGGCTCAAATAGGAACTTTATCTGCATCAGCCTATCTGTGGGAATTGACCTAGCTGTTTTTCAGACAAGAATGTGAGAATTATCTCCACCCCTAGCGACAGGTGAAGGCTAAGTGATTAGAACCATCTGGTATGATGTATGGGGGAGGGATGGAACAGTTACCCCACCCCCAAATAATTTCAGATAAAGTTTTACAGACTTTCTGTAAAACAATTTACATACAAAAGACTAAGGAAAGACTTTGGTGGAAGTCTGGGAAAGAAATGCCAGTATTCATAAAGGTTTGAGCATCCCATTGGTTGATCAAATATCAAACAGCTGTATAAGAAATCATCCCCCGCCTCTATGTTTCAGTTTTGTAACCACAACCTCCACCACCACAAATTAACATATTGCAGCTCTTCTGGGTAGCGGCGTCTTCAAGGGAAATAAGGATTCACTGTGAGAAAGCAGAGAAACCCCTTTGGTTTGTTGCTTTTTTTAAGTCAAAACAATAATTCAGAGAAAGGACAAAACGCAGACATTATGTAAATAGTTTTAATGCTCTTTCAAATGATAAACAGGCAGACAGTATTCCACCAATGCAAAGACAACTGCAAGTCACTGTGCATAAAAACCTGCACTAAAAATATTATCGGTTAAAAGAAGGCAAGAGCATGTGAAGGGAGGTTTGCAGAAGCTGTCCTATTTCTGACAGAGCAAAGGTCCATGAGGGCAGATATAAAGGGGAAAGGTTCCTACTGACACCAGGGATTGGATATCAACCTGGCATCCATCAGCTGTAAACAGGACAACATCCAAGTGGACAGCCAGCAACCTTACAGGGGCAGGGTAAAAGAGTTTGGCCACAGTATTGTCTGGTATGACAGGAAAAGGCACTGACTTGGGTTCAGCCCCAAGACGGTCACATGTGACATAGGAGTCACTCAGGTAGTGTAATAACATGCAGGGGCTCTGACTGGGCAGATGCCCCCCTTGTTTATATTACATAAATACAAGCAAACTGTTCTTAAAAACTAACCGATCGACAATTTACAACTTATAAAGAGGAATCTTCCTTGTTTGATTGTTCAATCCACATTTAGCACATAATCCTTGGGCACTGAAATATCAGGTTGTCATATTTCACTGAAACGTTAAAGGAAACCTATTCAGTCCTCAGGCATAACAGAAAAGACTACCCACCAATCAAACACATTTTTGGCATAATCCCAGAGAGAAACACACAGACACACACACGCACTAAAGTATATAGTATTTTTATGGCCCACAGCTGTAGTGACTGGTCCAGAGGAAAGATTGCGAGACCTGTTGTGTGTTCAGTGCTCACACCACAGGGATGCTGCCACAAGGCACCCAGGGACAAGGGGCTCATCCAGGCCCAGGAAACCTGCCTTCAGGCAGCAGAAGATTGACGGAGAGCTGCCCCATCGGCAGGTTGGCTTACTGCAAAGGACTGTCAAACACACAGTCTGGCAAGATGGAGATCTTCAGTTTCTTGTCAGTCCAGCTGAACTCCCGTGGCAGAGTGAGCTTTGTGGGGAACAGAAATGGATCAGAGATGAGCCAGGGCAGCCCGAAGAGGGATCAGACAGAGCACGTTCATCTTACCTCTTCTCGTGCACTGAGGTCTTGCAGGTCTTCCAGCATCTGCTCCACAAACTCCTCCGTCAGCAGCACCTACCCCGGGGAGACAGCATGATGCATCTCTCCATCTTCAGGCCTTTCTACAGACGTCCTCAGACTGACGCTCGGGCCTACCTGCAGCCAGGGCCCGTGAGCCGCGTAGGGGTGCTCCTCGGTGGCGAAGGCCCCTTCCACACCCAGGGAGACGAAGGTGATGGCTGTGTCCCCACTGATGCTTTTGTACGTGAAGTGACGTCCATGGAGCAAACGACCCCTGTGGAGAGAGTGACGCGGGCTTGGAAAGGGCCAGGCTCCTACCCAAGGCACGGAGCGTAACCAACAGATCGAGGCTTCTACCCCAAACACAGAGTGTATGCCAAGGAGCAGAGTTCATATCCAAAGCACAAAGTATCTGCTGGATCAAGACTCGTACCTGAGGCACAGAGGCAGAAGAGTGCCGGACTCCAAATTGAACTTGAGGTGAATGCTCTCCAACTGCCGTGTGCGCACCAGCTCGTGGGGGACAATGGCTGCTGACCTCTCGCTCTCCAGGCTGTCCTTCCGACTCCTGTCAGGCGGGAGATTCTGGTCACAAGCCCTACCCCCTCTGCCCGGCCCATTCTCAATGCACTGACCCACTGATCCACTGAAATTTCAGTGTCTATATTGCGACAGACCAACGTCACGGACAAACAGTACAGGCGGTGTGGTGCTTTCAGGGCCTGTAGCACTGGGCTGCCGCATCAGGTGCCCTGCCTCCTAACCCAATTGTGCCTGGCCATCTGGTCAGCAGGGGAACGCGACCCAGGGACACCGGTCGGGACACGTGAAGCTGAGATCACACGGTCTCTCCGTGGTGGCAAGCCGGCGCTGAACCAGCAGGGCTGTCTCTGTCTGTCACCTCCTAGCACTGCGCAGCGAGGGCATGGTGTGTGACCACTGCCTCCATATCTTACAGACCTCCTCCACGTTCTGTTCTTACCTTGACGTCTGCTGGCTCTGCAAATGGCCCACTGATTGTCTATGGAGAAATTAGGAGAAAAACATGCTAACCGCTCATGTAGCCACAAGCTGCCACAGCCGGCCGGCACTTCAGTCTAGCAGTGTGCAAAAAAAAATAAAAAATAGCCCCTTCTCCCCACAAAGGTCTGCCGTTTATGGCACATTCTTCACTCCGGTATCTACAGGGAAAGATTAACTAGGCTTAAGTCCAGCAATCGTCAGAATGCAGTGGGACGAGCTTGACCACTCGATCACGGAAGAACGGCACCGTGAAGGAAGCCACTGCCGCCTCTGCAGCCCAGAGCTGCATATATATCTGTCGGGTGGGGGGAGCATGAGAGGCTGAAGCCACGGCGACAGGAAGGGGTCTGCATCCCGACACGGCGAGTCGTGCAGGGACAACAAGCACAGCAAAACAGTCCACAAGAGCGAAAGGTCACGGGACATCCAGCCAACATCAGCTAAGAAGCCCTGGGAAAGCTTTTGGGGATTTTGGCCTCACTTTTGGAGGAGATTACACACATGTGGTTGAACAGCGGCCCAGCCCCAGTACAGTGCCCATTACCACGGAGAGAAGCAGGTCTATGGGACGTGAGGACTTACTGGGCCCGGTCATGGCTCTGCCTCTGGCCGCTGATGGGAGGCAGGACATTCTTGGAATTGATCTCCAGTCCTCTGCGCAGGGCCTCCCTGATCTGCTCCGTGTCTGGGGATGGCAGACACACAGTCAGCAAAGGAAACAGTCTGAGCCCCTTTAATAGCAGACAGACAGCTGGACAGAGACACACCTTTGTCAGACAGGCGGCGGGGCTGCGAGCCGATGCAGATGCTGCGGCTGTCGTCTTCGTCCTCGGGGGGGCGGCTCACGTCGTCCCAGGCACATTTGGCACTGACGCCGCTCAGGTTGGACCCGTCGCTGTCGATGCCCTTGTCCACCCGCTCCTGTCCCCCAAACGGCAAACGCAGGTGAGCCAGCCTTTACACAGGGCACGATGCACCCCTTCCCAGTGGATGACTCACCTGCAGGTGTGGGTCTATGTCAAATACCGTCTCCCCCCTCCGCATGTCTGTGATAAGCCACGGTCCACCGGCTCTGCAAACAGTAAGGTGGTGAGAGAGGCCCTGACCTGTGACCACAAATATCGGGCAATAGGAACAGCCATGGGCAGGCTTAAAATACGAAGCATACCGACTACAGTATACTGCTGGTTGTTAGCTGGGTAAACTAACCGGTTGTCATGGTGAAAGTGGAAAAACATCAACATGCAGCACAGCAAGCTGTGGGGCTGTAGACATCCTGGGCAGACTGAAAATACGTCGGTTTCATCCTGATTCCTTCTTTGTCGCACTGGGAAACCTCCCCCCAAGGACTGGGTTTGTCCATCTAAACACTGTAGTGTTCGGGGATTTCCTGCTGCTCTGAGCATTTACCCACTCACAGCTCAGCTGTTCAGATCGTGACGAAAGGCTGCCTAAAGAGGCGTGACTCGGAGCGGGGCTTCCACAGACAGATCTACTCACACACGGACGCCGCGAAGCAGGTCCAGGAGACCTTGGCCGTTCCACTGCTGGGCTGCCTGCAGCTCCTCTGCGCAAATGCCTACAATCTGCCAGAGGGGGAGGCAGAGCACCAGGGCATCAGGGGAGGAGAGTAGGACCACAGGAGGCTGCAGGGCCCGAGTCTCAGCCAGGATGCTCACCTGCAGGAAGGTGACGAGGCCGAAGGGAGTGCGGACGGGCTGCAGCTGAGCATCCTCCGTCAGCAGCATGTGCTGTATGCGCGACTCGCTGTTGTCCAGTGGACTGTGCCACGACACGTGGTCTCCGCTGCAGAACGTGTTCTCTGTGGAAGGAAAACTGGAGTCAGATTCGTCTGCCGGGGCCATGTGAAGGCCGACAGGCCCCTTGCCCTCCCCTCACCAAATTCCCACAAACCAGTAGAGAGAGGAGGCAGCATTGTGATGTAAACAGTCTCGGCAAATATTACTCAACTTAACAAATAAAGTAGGTGAACTATGCATATAGGCAATATGCATAACCTGTAGGGTGCTATATGTAAGGCAGAATGACCTTCACAGTTAAACAGAACAGTTACTCAGATGCTGTCTCTTTGTGTGGGCTCTGTGAGTGTGTGTGTGCTTTTGCCTTGATACATAACGGCAGTACCTGACTGGAAGACATATCGCGCCAGGCCTTGCATGAGCTCCGCCGGCCACGTGGGCGGCGCCGTTTCACCCGCCTCCCTCTTCAGTCTGAAGGTGAGCTCAAAGCCAAAGCCACTGGGGACATCTGGGCCCGTGAACCTGTCAAAAAAAAGTTAAAAACACAGGAGCACTGCTTTACCAGGTGATAGAGAGGGAGGAGACAGGCTGTGTGTCCAGATGGCTGGACACCCACCCCATTAGCAATACCTGGCTCTACGGTCCCATAAAGCGGAAACAGATGTCACTTTTGGGATTTCGTGGAATTAACAAAAAACAGATGTGGTGCAGATTATATACTAAACAGATGGGGTAAATCTCACAAAATTCAGTTAAACTCCAAAAGCAGTGCAAACAGGACAAGGTACCAAGAGTGAACAGAGCCGTATACCACAAGACAAAGCCTGGCATTATGTGTGACAGCAGACCTGCTCTTGGGGTATTCGGGATGGTGTCTGTGTGCTGCGGCTGGGCACTTACTCGTGCACCCGACTGTCCCCATAGAGATCGCTCAGGCCAAAGCTGACGTAGTGCCAGTGCTCCTGCACCTCCTGGGATGGACTGCCCACGTTGCGGTACATGCTGATGTAATCCAGGGGGTCTGGCCCCCCCAGCCTGCGGAACAATGCAGGAGACAATCAGCAGAATAACAAAGAATGTGTCTCCATACTGGAGCCTAATTTCCACCCAAAATACAAAATAGTGTGACTTACCATCTGATTCACAAAATAACACACCACTTAGACTAAGGACCTGAGGTCCAGAGGTCCAGAGCTACACCCCCCCCCCCGGGGTGAAAATATAATTAATGCTGGAGAAAGGTCTTGTTTAGTGAACTGTGTGGGCAGGTGTGGATAGCCATAATAACTCTGCATTTGTGTGGCTTTTGTCTATATAATCAGTGTCACCGATTCAAGTCTTGACCTAAACAGAATAGTTACATCTCCGAACGGGCCTTGGGGAAGGTCCAAGAGTGCTGGAAAAATTGGACCCCAAGCTTCAATCTCCATATATATGATCTATCTCTATATATATATATATATATATATGAGTGCGTGTGTGGGTGTCTGTACCTAAACATTCTCAGCTGTTACCAAACTGGATACTGAACTTTGCCGCGGAGAAGCTGCCAATCACAGCGGGAGGTGATGGAGTTCTGGGCTTGTGATTGGCTGTCAGTCAGTCACACGGCCCGCTGTCTCCTTAAAGGCAGACCTGTGGCCATATCTAACTTGTGTGTTGTTTCTGTCTGATGCATTGTGATATAAGTAAGTAGAACATTAAAACTACGCGGTCGTGATCAACCAGAGACACCCCCCCTCTAACGTATCTGTGTGTACGCGCACCACAAAGAGGAAACTGACGCACCTATTTTCCCCTGTCAGCTTTGATCGAAAGTGGGAATGGAGCGGGGTTAAATGGGTGTGCTGCTTAACGGGGCCGTATCCATGGTGGAGCCCCAAAGACATGTGCGAGCCGATCAGCACACTTACACGGTTGCTGCATAGACCTAGTTTGGCTTTAATTCAGTCGGCTTCCACGATACTGGGACCTCCACTTGTTTGAATCCGCAACTTCACCCAACTCTTTGGGAGTTGGCCGGCTAATTTGCCACATTTAAAGTACGAATTTAAAGTAGAGTTCCGTTAGCACTTCGTTCCTAAATGTAGACCTGCCGACAAGCAATCGTGTTTTGATAACGGAAGGATTGAAAATCTTGTAAAAGCTTTCGTACGCCCCAGCTAGCAAACTACTACATGTCCGATCATCATTACTTTAATACAGGCTGGGTCCCTGACAGGCCAAAGAGCGCCTCACTCACCAGTATTTAACGATGGCAGTCACTTGCAGGGGGTTTGGTTGGTCGGGGTACAAGCGTCTGCACTCCCCGTAAATAGCTTGCAGACCCGGTGGAAACAGCGAAGCCAGCCCGTGGCTTGCAGACCCGCTACTAGGCCGCAGTTCATCCATTTTCTGTGGTGTTCCAAACGGGTGAAAGACCGCCAGAATGGTAACTAATTGCTTTTTAGCTTTGTTTAGCACGCGTCTGTGTATCGGAATTCAATACTAATGAAATGTTTCTTGTTTTGTATAATTGCTAAGAAGGCACGTAGCTCCCGTTCAAGGACCAACAGCTTGTTGCTTCCCCCAACAGTATTGGCACATTATTGACGGACACATGCTCTACTCGAATCAGAGTAAAGGCTGGGTGGGTCCGAAGCTCTGTGCAAACTTCCTATTCGGTGCCTCGGAATTCACTCAATGTACAGTGCGCGTAGATGTAACGTATTTGTAAACGAAATCTGAAAAGTGAAAAATGATAGTATTTCTGCTTATCTTTGTCTTTCCTGCTCGACCCTTTTCTGTACTTTTTCCCCACATTACTTTTTTTTTTAAAGAGGTATGCGTTTATATATGAGTGTGACTGAGAAGGAAAAATGTCATGGTACAATCACTAGCACCATCAAACATCTAATATGAAAACTGTATGATGGGTAGGAGACGAAAGACAAGCAATCTAAGTTGAAAGTGGGGGAGAACATTGTACATACGAGAATACCAGTTACTGAAGAAATAAATTAATTTTTTTAACAAACCCATTTGTCCAAAGCAACGTACGAGTGAGGCATGTAGAACACTACAAATACGTATTTTCTTCAGTGGAAGTCTTCTCTGTCGGCAGATTAGCTTTCTCACTGGTATTTTCATAGAAGATTTATAGCAATGCGTAGAGAATTTGCGTTTAAAAAATCGCTTTGTAGCAACCCAAAAATTTAGGCTATAATATTCATCGCGCATTGTTACATTTGATTTTGCAGCCCATGGGGCAATCTGCACTTAAATCTTTCATCACCATTGTACTTCTGCTGTTTTAGGAGCATGCTGGGACCTTAGCTTATGACTTCGTACGTTCACGAGTAAGCGTTCCTCAGATATGAGCAACCCTAATAAATTATAATTTATAACCCTAATAAATTGTAAGAATTTGCTAGAGAAATGGTTGCAAGATTGTCGTCTTTAAAAAAATTCCCCTCCTGTGATCAGAAAAGATTCTTTAAATTCTTATAATGCTAATAATAGGTGACAAATACGATTAAACTTGAGAATAACAGGTAGTTTTTTTTAGAAACAAAAACACTGATGTTGCATAACGACACTGACATCAATCTGTCCACCAGTCCAAACCACTATTCTACTACAAGGTTGCATTGATATTGGTGGCTGTTCCAGGGTAATGTGTTCCCCGAGACGGGATTTCTCCTTCAGCTGGGTTAACTTAAAATAGAAGTTAAGATTGTGCTATAGGAATGTTTCTTCCTTAAACTCTTATTGGACAATAATTACTTCTAGTTTAAGTTAACCCAGCTAACACAAATTATGCTGCGAAAATGTGTGGGGAAAACCCTTGTTAGCGACACTATATTTATACTTTGTTTCTTTCTTAATGTTATTGCGTGACCTTTACAATAGGTAATAATTCAGGAGTAGATTTAGGACAACTGCTCTGCAACACCGGAGGAAGGAAACTGGGGCTGAGCTTTTCCGGTCTGCACCCGCGCGCCGCCGCCAATGGTGGAAAAGGCCGCCTACTCGCGCTTCCAGTCAGATGTACCGGGTGATTTCGGAGCTTGGTTTCGATCTCGGAAAACGATGGAGAGAGCGCTTTCTAACGAGCCATTGATTGTTAAACGAATGACCACTGGAACGGGGAAATGGTAAGGTGTATTTGTCAACCTCTAACGACAGATAGTAGCGGCAACTAGTAGCTATTTAGATTAATAACCGAAATAACGAGCCCGTCCACTTTTTTTAATGGTGACTTCAGAATAGTATCGATACTCTTGAAATTAAGCTTAGGTGACGCCTTAGCTGTACGTGAGATGAATACATTGATGTTATGGTCGCACACCGTAACACGCTTTGTTTAGGTAGGTAACAGAATGTCGAGGCACCGAGCGAACAGGAAACACTTCCGTCGAGTGGCCGGCGTTTAGAGGGGAGCGCTAGCAGCCGCCGCGGTGTTGCCTTGCGAGTCGTCAGTTTGGGTGGAGCAGGACCGTGACTTGCTGGTCGCTTTCACGAAAAGGCCTAGAAGTCACCGCGTTTTTCATCAACCTGGCAGAAGCAGTTCGGGGGGGGTTGATCCTAAATACGTATGCTATTTAGGACTGAAATACATGTATTACTATTTCGATTATTTACGTTTATGTATGTGGGCTAACATTTATTGCGCTGGGAGCAGCCGAAACACAAATATAAGCACATTTTCTTGACAGACTCTTAACCCGTGTGTGTCGGGTTTGTAAAAATGTAATTGCAAGGCATTGCATACAAACTTAGTTTAGAATTCTTTTGTTTTTTAAAGCTGACAGTCTTGTGTAAGTAATAATTGGAGAACATTTAAGTCAAATGTATCTGGCCGCCCTAACCGAACAATAGTCTGCCTTCCCGAGCTGAAATGGTCTAGAACAGAGGTGGACAATCTTATCCACAAAGGGCCAGTGTGTATGCAGGTTTTAGGGATAACCTTTAGGTCAGCTGTTACAACCCATGTGTGAGGACTCTTCAGTCAACCATTCCTCTAATTAATAATCTAATTAGGGAGTTGCAGTGAAAACCTGTATATACATTGATCTTGCTGGATAAGATTGGCACCCCAGGTCTAGAACCTCCAATGCAACTTGGTTCTTTGCCCCAATTATAAAGGAGGGCAGATTTCTTGCTGCAGGGGTTTCCTGCTTGCACCTTAAACCCGAAAACCGTACAAAGTTATTGAGGAAGCTTTTAGGAGCTGCTTTTATAAGTGATATCTGCTTCTTGGTTGCACACCATATTGGTTCTGCTTTTACAAATGTTGCATCCTAAATCGTACTTAAGATGCAGTAAGTCTTTGAAGGTCTGGATGTCTCGGTGTACTTTTTATATATGCCTGTGTAACAGCATCCCCATAGGCATGACACCATTTGAAATGTGTGTGTGTTGATTTGGTCAATGGGGGAGCTGTTTCACTATGTAGGCCTGTTCCCCCAGTACATGGCTCTGACTACACGTGACCCAGTGCCCCAGTCCCCTATGGCACACATGACCCAGCAGGGCACCACGCCTGGCAAGGGCACAGCTATGAGCAGCCTGAGACAGCACTTCCAAACCGTGGGTGAGCCCCTGTCCCATGTCTGTCGGGGCTTACCTACACCCCAGGGGGCTATGCTGCTGTTGCTTCTGCTTTGCTTAACGTTTGGTCTATGTCAGTTATGTGCGTGTACCTGCTCACGAACCCCTGACTGGTACCTGCTGCTGGCTGATCTGCTGTCCCTGAAACTCCAAAAGAATGAAAAGCCTTTTTCAGTTGGACAGTTATGGCTTGTGTTATTTGGTTGCGTTGTTACCTTACAGTGAGAGACATCATCCCTTTGGGTGGCCCACGGCATGTGAGAGTGGATGACAAGCGCTCTCGCCCCTCCAAGCCAGGAGTCCTGTCCCTGCAGCCCCCCCAGAACGCAAACCAGACCCAAAGAAGTGCCAATCCATTTTCAAAACAAGCCTTGATCTTGGAGAAATCCGAGATGAAGATGCAGGTACCTTCTATCTTGTTGAAGAGGATGCCGAATTGCACTTCCACCAGCTTGGCTGCCACAGGATCTGCATCTCTCAGTGCTGGTGCAGTCCACAGAGAGGGGGGCCGTGGCTGCAGATCTAGTCAAGTGAGGATTAGAAGCCTGGAGGTAATGACTTCTGTTCATATTTTCAGTTAGTGACGCATCTTTTTTTTACGAGCGAACATGCAGTTAACCTGTGTACTTCACGTTTTTGACTCTGAAGCCTGTGTAGTTCACATTGTGACTCTGAAGGTTTTGTTGTGCTACTTGGAACTTCTCTGTGTACTGCCTTGCTTGTGTAAATTCACCAAATTGCGTTTGTGTGTAGGATGTATGTAGATATAGAAAATCTTGCATTGAAGACGGATTAGGTTTAAAGTGCACCTAGAACATATTGGAGTTAAACGCTTACATTCTTTTGGATACTTTCCATGTTTCCATCAGTACCGTTTGCTCAGTCAATCAAAAGCCAGTATTTACAGCTCAGGGGCATAGGGGTGAATCTCCACCAGGCACCAGACCGCTTTCCCCATGGTGACCATAACAACATGTAACCCCCCCTCTGCGGCCCCTGTGTTTCAGGGAGCTACTCCTGGCTGCAGCACTCAGGTTCCTTCTAGCCCGAGGATACACTCGGTTTTGCCAGCCCTGCTCCCCCGGTCATCGGAGACTCCCCTCCAGCCTGAGAATGAGCCTTCAAAGCAGACCCTCAACTCCAAGATTAGACACGTATGCCATCTTTAGTTCTGTTGTCTCCATAGTGTCACTATGCATGCGAATTCCTGAACACTGCTATGAGCCCTGGGGCCAGTTTAAAATGTGTAGATTTTTCCCGACAGTTCTTCCTCTCTCCAAAGGGAGGGGCATCAGCAGAGCAAAGCCCACGGATGAGTGTCCCCATTAATGCCGCAGGTAAGATGAAATGTCTCATTCACCACCTGCTGAAAATACCACACCTGCTGTACTTTTGGCAACTTGCACTTCACCAAAGAATTAAAAAATTATGAATGTGTCACATTTTTGCTTAATTTGCAAAGTAACTGGTTATTTGGAACATGAGTTCTTGTTACTTAATTCCTATTCATTCCAGTAGGTGGCAGTGCAGCTGTATGTCCTTCCTCCTCAGTCAAGAGGAAGGCAGAACCTGCTGTGGAGGGGACGTGGCAGGGGAAGAGGGCCTGTTCAGGGTTCCTGGGCTCAGACATTACTGGGCTCAGGCCTACCAGAGACCTGGGCCTAAATAAAGAGGAGAATAGCCCAGGCATCAAGGTGCTGAAACCCGATAAGCCAGCTACACCACTGTGTTCCCAGCAAGCTCAGAAGACCAGGGAGGCTAAGCTGAGTGAGCCAGCTCAAGCAATCAGTCAAACCCAGATGGAGGCATCCAGAGTACACCAGACGTGGTCAACCACATCGGGCCAGAGAAAGCTGGAGAGCAATGAGATCAAAGGCCAGCCTACCAGGAAGCCCCACTGGAGGCAGCCTGTGGGGCACGGTATGGACAGCACCCAGAGGCTTGTCTCAGCCATGACACCACCTCCTGACACAGGCACTGACCAAAGTGACACTGCCACTGAGGCTTGTGACCCTATATCTGAAACCACACTGAAAGCTTTACCTGACTCCCCTGTCAAACCAAAAAACAAGACCAGTTCCAGTGGGAGTGTGGCAGCCCCTTGTGTTCCAGACATTGGGCACAGGGGTGTAAAGGAGGCCCAGGACAGATGGGATCCCCTGGACCTCGAGCTGGAGTTGGACTTGGGCCTTGGGGCCTGTCAGCTCAGCAGCAGCAGCAGCGAGAGTGAGGATGAGCCCCTGCTTTCCTTGCAGCAGATCCTGGCGCGCAGTGGTCAGCCCCCCGCCACGCCACAGAAGGGAGCCTTCTCTGAGCCTGGAACGCCCCAGACTAAAGGACCGGTAGGCATCCCCCAGCAGATCCAACCCAGAGCTACATGGATCTTTAAGATTCATGCGGTATTCTATATATTACATCTGAGTATTTGTATCAAAATGGGTGGGTAGTGAGTGTTGTGGTTTTTCCTTCCCTGCCAAATCAGAAGTCAGAAGCCATTTGTGTAGATCCAAATTCAGTCCACATTCCACAACAAGTTACAACCAACGCCGGACACTTGCAAGTGTGTCCAGTACTGTTTTACGCCACTTTTTATACATCTTCTCATCACTTAACAGTATCTCGTCACTTAAGCATCATCATTCCTTCAACCATTCACAATCATTGTTTTCTCCCTTAATCCACACCCCTAGGTGATAAGTTTTTGTCAATCATTTCTTTTACTGTTTGGCCGAACATGATTGTGGCACAGCCATCTCTGCTTGGTTTTTTGGAGATACTCAGCTGTGAATATTTGGCAAACTCAGGCGAATTCCTTCCCTTCGGTAGCAAACCTTGGTAGCTTCAGCTTGTTGCACATTGTCTAACTAGAGGGGTGATAAAATATTTGTCCTTCAATATAGTGATAAGATATAACACCAATAAAGTTGGGTATTCATACATTTAGGGCTAACAGACACTTTGAGACTAACAAGGTGCAAATACTCAGTTGATTACATCGTTTTGATTACATTGTAATAATTACATCATGAGTATTTGTCATGCTTTTTAATAATATCATAATGGTTATGTTCTACGTTGTATAGTGCTAAATAATATTCCATATGAGCAGTTCTGATCTGACTTAATGTTTCATTTCTATAGCTGCCACCAATGAAAAGCAGTCAGTTGGGAAACTACAGAAATACCCTGGAAGCGATGCTGAAGGAGAAGGAGCACAATGCCAGGTGACTGCGCTGGCACCGCACTGCCTCTGCTTTTTTTGTGTTTGTCGTTAGTAGTCATATTAACGGCACTCCTGCCGGGCAGGCTGAAGGACAGTGAGATGAAGATGCTTCTGTCCTGCAAGGAGGCCATGCAGAAGCTGGAGGAGCAGAGTGAGGAGGTCACTGAGGAGGCCGTCGCTCAGGAGCACCGGTACCCACCACCCGTGCTGTGGCTGGAAACCTGTGTGTGTGAGTGTGTGAGTGTGAGAGTGTGAGTGTGTGTGAGTGAGTGAGTGAGCGATCTGGCACACATGGAGTGAGTTCACTGTTCTGCCTTCCCCAGGGATTTCCTGCAGAGGTTTTACCTGGTCTCCAGTGCCATCCCAGATCTGCACCCAGGGGAGGAGATCTTCATGTTGGCCAACTTTGGCCGCCTGTTCAGTCTGCAAAACCTTGACCTCCGAAAATGTGCGGTGACCCCGCACAATGTCGTTCAGAAAACCCTCTTACAGTAAGGCGACACCCTGATTGTTTAATGGCTCCATATGTGCAGCAGTCGATGTGGTAGCTCCTCGCTTTTGCTGGGGTGCAGGAATGCTGGGGTTCTCTAGGGTGGAAAGCACATTGGTTATGTCCTCTTAGAGATTCTCTGTCTTTGTACAGGGCTGATGCTGAGAAGCTTCCCCTGCTGGTGAGTGCAGGATTGCTGATAAAGGCATACCGCTCAGTGCCCTGTCCTCCTCCAGTGTCCTTCCTGCTCTTCCAGGTATGTCTTTCCTATATATTATTACTATTTCATATCTTTCCCACATCGGGGAGAGTTAGTGTGGAGAAGCCCAAAGAGGCTTACCACCCAGACTGTTGCATGCTGAGAGTGCAGCATGAGGATGGATCAGTGATCGTTTGGCCTGCAATGTCATGGCATTCCCTAGGCCCATTACTTGTTTTAGATGGGCCTGTCGCTACCGAGCACTACCGAACCATTCTGCAGGACCATGTTTACCCAGTGATTTAAACATTGTAACTTGAATGTGGTGCCATGATTCAGAATAATATTGCACCAATTTACACAGCAAGATTTAGTGACTGTGGTTTGATGAACATGAAAGTAAAGTTGAACATCTCCCATGGCCTGAGTGAGCACCTGAGTGTCAGGAAACGTTTTCCTCCGCCACGTAATGACCTGACCACTGTTCTGCAAGAGGAATGGCTCAAAATCCCTTTGGCCACTTCGCAGAATTTGTATCTCTCTTTCTCAAAATGAATTGATGCTGTATTGGCCGCAAAAGGAGGCCTTACACTGTATGAATAAATTGTGGTCTAAAACCTGCTGTTTCATTGTCCAAATGTGTGTGTGTGTGTGAGTTTTTCATTAACCCTGGTTTTGATTCATGTATTGTATATTAATTAGCATTTTACTGTCATGGCCTGGATGGGCAGTTGGAAGATGGATAGACAGATGACTGGACATACTTGAGGATATATGGTGTCTCATTTAAAAGAGAATGTTAACTTTTTGTTTAACCAATTGCTTTGTGTTTACTATGTCGCAGATAATGTCCGTCCATCCAGACAGAAAAACTTCCACACAGATTCTTCAGTCCTTGAAGCATATTGCCATAATGGCTGCAGAACAGATTGGTAGGTCCCGCTTCTGACAAGCTGCTTCACTGCGTGTAACACTGTTCCAGACCTGCAGTAGGTTGTGATGCCTGGGAGGTTAAGTGCGTCTGTCTCTTGTCTCTAGTGGAGAACCAAAACAGGGAATTTCAGGTGTGGATTCCCAGCCTGAGGGAGGTGGCCCTTATTTTCCTCAATATGGGGGTGCCATTCATTACCCTCTTCCCCCTGCAGTCTCTACAGCCCCCTTTCTCAGAGGGTGACCTTTTGTGAGTATAACACCTCCCTCCCCCTCGGTGATGTTTGTATGAATAACATTAGCACTCAGTTTGTCGAAAAACACCTTTTCTTTTTGGTTGTTTGATCTCTAGGCAGAGTGTACTGATCCAGACTGAGCATGTTCAGGATACTAAGCCGGTGACCTTCCCAGAACATAACGTGGAGAACGTCATTAAGGTGTGCTTTAAGGGGAGGCTTCACTGAATGGTTACTACTAGTTCCCATGAGCTGTGGGTGTTGGGACTGACATCAATCTAAATGTGTGGGTGTGGGCAGTACCTGGCTTTGAGCACCTCGCTAGCCTCCAAGGCCTACAGCGATGATGAGCTGTTCCTGCTGCTCACCGCCATGTGCAAGCTAAGTCTGGAGACCCGGCTGCAGCTCCTGACCATGGAGGACCTGATGTTCCTGCTGGAGATGCTGCTGGACAACAGCAGAGACTGGGATACACAGGTGAGTCTTTGACAGACTCTCTGCTATGATAGTGATGTCCAGTGAAACTACCTCCTCCAGACCAGGCCTGTCAACTGGAGACAGTGGGTGTCATGGTCCCTGACTGGAGAGGGTTTTAGACTTCACTGTGGTCTTGGTTCTCCAGCTGCCACGTATCTGCCTGGCCTTGGCTGACCTGTCGGACGACCACCACAACCTCCGGAGATTGGTTCATCTGCTTCCGCACACCAAGAGAGGGAAGTAAGTCGACCAGTGCTTTCTGTTGTAGTGACTGACTTATTGTTAATAGAAACAGTAAAATGCCTGCTGGGAATCAGGCAGAACATGGATGAGAGCCTAGTTTCTGTCACCGTTGGTCCTGCTTACTCATTTGCTAGGTTTGTTTTATGTTGAATGTTCCATTTTAGAATTTCTGTCTTCCATAGGCAGCTCAGGAAGCATGTCAGTGTGACCATTCTCTCCAAACTGTTAGACCACAGAATCGCCTATAAACCCACCAACTCTGACTTTCAGGTAACGCTGTCACCTTTAAAACTGGTAGTCTTGTAGTCCCAGCACTGATCCTGCTGTTGTACTCTTAAACAAATGACTGAAATGTCTTGTTGTATATACATGAGATTAGGGCTGTCGCGATCACATTGCTATGTATTCATAATTATATGGTGCATGCACAATCATCACCTGGACCTTAGATGATGGGTGAAACATTTGTCCAGATGCTGGCTCTTCGGTATTATACGGATGTCTACTTGCGTCCACAATTTGGTATGCAGATGAATTACGTGCCTAAGATATTAATCAGATGCATCTTTGTGATGCCCAAAAGTCAGTAGTCTGTATAAATTCAGCATATCCTAATGTTTATTCCATTCATTTAGCATAGCACACTACATGCCACCGTTTTCAGTAAATCATGGGAGCAATAAGCACTGAAATGGTAGCGAAGAAAGGGATAGCTCAGCAGCTGGAACATCTTTTAAAAGAAGAGATATTAGGTAAAAAGATGTTGGTGGTGTAGGGCTACTTTTTGCAGTTGGAAGTCTGACGCGTTTATTAAATGTAAGGATATGCCAAATTGATACAGATCACTAAGTTTTTCGTGTCACAATAAGCATCTCATTAATATTTTAGATACACTACCAAACTGCGGCCGTGAGTAAACGTCAGTATAATGCCAAAAATTGGCATCCAGACAAATGTTTCACCATTTAAAACCCTATCATTTCAAGCCCTCGTGATGATTGTGCATGTGCCATATACAGACGCTCCTGTACTTACGAACTTTCAGACATACGCATGAAGTGGGCTGTAAGTCCAAATTGTGTTTATTGGGCTCCTGTTTCCTGTCCGCGACATCTTTTTTTTTATTTTTTATTTTTTTTTTTTTTTTTCTCTGCACACCAATTCCGTCTAGTACGACTTCCTGCTGCGCAGCAGTATAGCGTTCGTACTCCCAGCATCCTAGTTCTTTGTACTTGCATATACCTTTAAAATGTTGTGGAATAACGACTTGCGAACATTTCAAGTCACGAACAGCCGATCTCGTTCGTAAGTAGAGGAACATCTGTGATCGCGATTACATTGTGATGTGATTGCGACAGCCCTACATGGCATGACAGGAAGCAGCTGGCATGAATGTAAGCAATAGTCTGTTGTCAGCGTCTGGGCTTTGTTTCTTGAGCCAGCCTGTGTAACTGGCTCCCATGTCCTGCCCCCAGCTGGCAGTGTTGCGACCATTCATCCCGCACATGCGCCCCTCCCTGCTGCTCAAAGTCCAGTTTTCTGTGAGGGAGGGCCAAGCCCTGGAGGATGGAGTCACTTCCCAAGACCAGCAGGTGAACCCAGGGTCCCCCTCAGCTCTGGCTTTACTGCAGAGTCTGTCTTACTTTTCATGACGCCATGCTTCCGAATCATCTCTGAAATTCTCTTCTTTTTGTTCCAGGCTTATTACCTCTGCTACAGCCTGCTAACTCTAATTAACGAAGCAACAAATTTTGAGTCTCTTCCCAAAGGCCAAAAGGTAATTGAAGAAATTACTGATTATTTCCAGAATATGTTAAATGAGAATGAAGTATCACTTATGTTGAACAGAGTTATGGTGAGCAGTTCTCCAAACCTACATGTTAAGTGGCCCTTTGCCTTCCGCCCTAAATACGGTCGTGTGATACTCTGCTCTCACACATGCTGCCCCCTCCTGTTCCAGCAACACCTCCATATACTCAGTGCGGAGCTGGAGAAGCACATCAAATGTGACATCAGGGAGACTGAGAAGTGTCTGTACAGGAGTAAGGTAATGCTCCACACTGGGCCGGGACCTGTACCTGTCTGTCAGTCCCCCCACCCATGGAATACAGCAATCTAAGTGTAAAGCACAGAAGTGTCTGCATTCAGGACAAATGCAATACCTAGTACCATACTGTAACCTTAATGTCTGTCCTGCAGGTGAAGGACTTTGTGGCGAGGATATACACTAGATGGCAAATTCTTCTTCAGAAGTCTGGGCCTTCTGAGGTACTAGACTCTCTGCAAGACTAAGGCAAAGCTCTGCTTGTAAACGTTATTAATGAAAAGCTTTAGCTTTTTAACACTTTTTTTTTTTTTTTTATTTATTTAAAACTCTCCAGGGTCAGCTGTATGATTACTGGCAGCCCTTGCCTGAAGATGCTGGGTCCGACAGTCAGCAGAGCCAGTTAAATCCTTGTCAGGATGCAGCCATTTGCACAGATGTGCCCGAGCCCGACCGCAGTTCAAGTCCTACTCAGTTAGCGGCTTTACTTCCTGACGACGGTCACCCTCTGAGTATGTTATTTACATATATTAAGTGAACTGACATCCCATTCAGGTATTTAAATAAGCTGGTATTATACTTTGTCAGCATAAATCTCTGTTTGGTACTTAGGCCTCAAGGCCTGGTTAATTGGTACCTGATCACCTTGTCAACATATGGGCTGTTTTCAAACTGTTGATCTTAGGGTTTCCATGCTTTGAAGCCCAATTTCAAGGGGTGGAACTTGAGAATTTTTCCTGCTAGTCTACTGGGCTAGTATAGTAAAATATATACTACAGCTAGGGCTGGGCAATATGAATGTCAGCTTAACGTGATCAAATTATCAAATAAGATTTTAAGGAACATGCTTTGGCGCACATCAGCCTCTTGCATTACAGAAGCTTGAAGGTACAGCAGAAGGTTGAAGGTAGTTCCAATAAGTCATATGGTACTCCTTAAGAATGGGCAACCTATGGTCAACAAATGCACCACTGTGTTGATTTAGTGGAGCACGCCACACGTTCCTGTTTTGGTAATATGGAAGAGAAATGCTCCGTCAGAGGAAACTGAAGAAAGTGACAGCTCAGCATCCACAAAATTAAAAAAATAAACCAGGTAAAGAGACATTGGTAGTGAGGTGGTGTTTTGGCAATTTAAAAATGAAAACTTGTGCCAACTAAATCAGCAAGCGCTACACCATTTGATGCTTTGCCATCATGGCGATCATACGGAATGCAAGTGCTTAGTCATAGAAATCAGCAGTTAGGGTTTCCACTCTCAATCTGAAGAGATTCGGGACAGTGTCCCATACTGGTTTCAGAATGGGACACGGCATTTTATTTTTCAATACGTGATGGCTGACAACTTTACCAGCAGGCTTGCCGATTTGGGTGTGACCAGTAGAGGCATCTTCTGCTAATATTGTGAGACTACCACGTATGTTGCGAGCAACCAAAGCCCATTGCATCTTACAGTAATACATTTTTCAGTATAACAATTATTACTTTTAAGTTTACTCATTCACAGTACATGTCATTATTTTTGCTTCATTTCTAGCTCTGCCTATGTCACTAGTAACTTTATGGCTATTTTTGTTCCAGTTTCTACTGCTGGTGGCAGCTAAACACTGTGTGCCCAGACCAGTGCAACTCCGCCTGGGCCCTGCGGCATGGACATATAGCCCTTCTGGATCCTTCATCTCAGGCCCTGCGGCATGGACACGTGGCCCTTCTGTGTGTGGAGTAGCAACTCCTTTGTGTTTTTGCACACACAGCCGCTTTGGACCGGGCGGTAATGGGGGTGGGAGGGCGAACGCAGCCTCCAGTTCACCATAGCACCTCTGAGAACACTTCAGGCCATTTTCACTACTGCTCACTTCTGGAGGTATTCAGAGCTGACCATAAAGGAACTGTCATGTTTTTAAGTTCAGGTTTGAACAGTAACATTTTGTTTAATAAATGTGCATGCAGGTTTTCAGGTATTTTACTTCAGAAAGTTAGTAAAGGCACAACGCTTTGGTCATGTGTTTTGTCGGTGTATGTCATGCAGCCCTACACAAAACCATGGAGTACTTTTAGTATGGTCGGTCGGTCGGTCTGTCTGTCAGCCCTTGACCAAGTTAGCTCAGATCTGTTTCATGCCTCTCACCTTGGTTTTGGTTCTGGCTCTGGCTCATGTACTGCTGTGAGATGATGTTCAGTGTTTTGTCTTCAGCCTGATACCTGCCTTATTTTAATTGCATTACACACCTTATCTGTGTTTTCTATCAAATGTGGCAAACGTGAGCTGTGGACGTCTCGCCGACGGACTCTGCTGTGGTGAGTGGGCAATGTTGTGCGGCGCGCTGCACATATGAATCACGGCCACTCTAAGCATATGCAGCTGGCTGTATCCTGCCGTCTGTGCTGAGGGGCCCATAAGATGGGTCCTTGAACACAGTCCTGCCTTGGTGAAGCCATGGGTCTGTAAAATAGCCTTACTGAGGCTTGCTCAGACTTCTGGAGGCTCCTTACTGTTCTGCTGATATGTCATGTCCTGGGTCTCGGGGGAGCCCCGTGCTGTAACTGACAACATCGTGCTGCATCTTGTGCTGAGTGATGTACTGCTTGAACGGGATGCCACCCAGTTCCTGCCATGCTGCACGTTAAATGAAACACAACAGGCTAATTTGTATTTTACTGCAATATACTTATTGTAATAACCACAAACAATGTTTAAAAACCTATTTTGTAAAAATGAGATTCATTAAATCATTCAGTTCCTCTCGATTTAAAAAGATTCCGCTGTTGGAGACTGGGAATGCTTGTGCTTGTCTAACTGTATCACTGGCTCTATTAGTCATCTCCAATCCTGGATGTAAACCCAATGTCTTCTGGTTCAGGTGCCCATTTATACAGAGAAGCCATGATATTTGCAGATAATGACAGTAGTACAGTAGAAGGACAGTAGGCATGATGGATTCCTTTATAGGCTCTGTGATTATCCATGATATGTTGTTTCTTCTTGCTCCAGACTGGTGAAGCTATAAGCCTAATTGGCTTTGAATCCCCTAGATTGATTCAGATTGTGGAGGTATGACATTTGTGCAAGGCTATGCTGCCTTTCCGTCCGCATATCTGACCAACTGTGAGTTGTGCCCCATAGATCCCAGCAGTGTACTCCATTCAGTGGGAGCTGGGGATTGCTGAATGTTTACACCTGCCTGTCCTGGGTTGTGTTTCAGTTGAAAACCAAAACAAAGGCTCAAGTCAGGCATGTCTCTCGCTGGCACCTCCCATGCTGTCTGTGTGACAGCAGGGAATCATTCCTGGTCTTTCACCAAACTCCCAGTCAAGGGGCTCGTGATTCCCTGCGTCCGTCACACAGCAGCATCTTCCTGCTGTGGCTCTGGGCGTCTGTGGCCCTTGGGCACTTTAAGCACAAACACCATGGGGTCTGTGGCTTTGTTGCTGAAGGCCTTGCGGATGATGTCCACGGCCTGCTGGTGCGTGACCCCCTGCAGAGACTCCCCGTCCACGGACACCAGCTCGAACCCAGCCTGCCAATGCACAAAGACATATTCATCCATCTGAGCCGTGAAGTATGAGAAATGCTGAAATTTCTGCAGCTTCCTAGACTAATTCCTGTACTAATTGATCCTGGTATGGAAACTGATATGCTGCTGACCATGACTAAAGTCATTCTATACCTCAAAACATGTTTTGTCTCCTAAAAATGAACCACAATGAAGCTGAATCTATAGGAGCAGCAGCACTATGCTGATCAAATGAAATGCATAGATGACCTAAATGGCTAGAAATGGGCGGCTTCGGACTATCCCATGCTCACGAGGATGAGAGAGCTGGGTTTGCTAATATCTAATAGGAGGAGGCCGTGTTCGGCATCAGTTATGGGCCTGGACTTCTGACTCTGGAGGAACAGGGAGCCCTCAGCATGGCCAGTGTTGGTCAGTCCCTCAGGGGACACTGGTGCCATGTTCTGAAGGGGCACCGACTTAGCCATTCAAAGGTCATCACTACCATTGTGGATATATGGGTGGAAAAGCAGGATGCCATTTAGAGTCAGCAGAGGTAGTTATCTGGCTGCCTCACCATTCCATGAATAATGAATGTGTCTCAAGGCCTTATGGAGGGCAGGGTGCTCCTCAGAGCTGTGAGGGGGGATGCTGTCCTGTTACTGCACGGGCCAGTAATCACCACTTCACAGCCTCTCTGCACCTTTACTACGACCCCATTACACAGACACATTTAGCTGGACCACAGTAATCCTAAGTGAAAATTCAGGTAAGTGAGGTGGCACCTTCTGATGTGTGTGAAAATCACAGCAAAGCAGAAGGAATGGGACTGTGAGTCCCTGAGCTTGGAACAGGAGCCAACAAGGACTTGGGTGATAATGCTGGGCTGTGTCTGGAGCCAACAGTACCTTAAGCCCTTCGCTTGTCGATGCTGCGCCTCCGGGAAATATCTTCTCTATCTTCACAACTGGCTGCACCTTGGACTCGATCCCACCCGAGATGCTGATTCCTTGGGAAACATGAGGAGAAGGTGGGACTGGGCTGTTCCTTAGGGGCATCACTAATTCATTCATCTGACGAGGCTTTCCTCATACATACTCCTTAGTGCTGTGTAAAGTTTCACCCAGGGTGCTCTCTGATCAGAGCATGGATGTCAGCTAACATCCCAGAAGTGCTCACACTCTGGCCTCATTTATTCTGTCTTTCCCAGTGGTGGTTCAGTTTGCAAAACCTTCTGAAGGTTGTTATATATGAGTGATTCATGGAATGCTGATGTTATCATATTGAACAGCCCCTGGCTGCTAACAGAATCATAAGTTTCATTGCTTTACTGCTCCACTACCATCCCCCACTACCTTCAGCCATTTTTGTAGCTGTGGAGTACAGGTGAAGACGACCTTCAGTTTATGGGATTCTGCCACAGAATGACTTATTTTGGTAGCCCAGTCACATAAAACATGACTTGGAAAGTAATAAGTGTACTGCATGTATTTTCACTATCAATTCTGTATATTTGATTATTCTTTACTAATATTAATTGATCCAGGCCAAGGCAAGCTACAATGATGGAATTGTAGACTCACCCAGGGACTGCTTCGTTTTGGAAATGGTGACACTGGTCAGTTCATGGTCTTGGGGTCGGGCACTGGTGTCACACCTGTCTATCTGCTCCCTTCCTGCAGAGGCTGCCATAGAGACCGGGGTTGCAAAGACTTGCGAGAGCAGGGGTCTCCGCGGGTGCGCTGGGCTTGTTGTGCTGTGCACTGCACTCCCCTTGGCCTTGGCGTGGCTGTTCCGGAAAGGGGACCTCCCCCTCTCAGGGGCTGGGGACACGGTTGCCACTTCATGGCACAAAGAGTTGACCGCGTCATTGCTCGGTGTCTTAAGGGAAGCACGGTTGGTACTTCTGATGGACTCGGCCAGAAGCCAGTTGGGGTGTAGAGGCACAGGTGAGGTGGGATGTGGGCAGAGTTGGTCGACGGTATGCCCGTCCACCGGTACATCCAGCAGTGGGGTCCCAGACAGCTGCAAGTGTGCCATTTCCTCTGCTAGCCGCCGGGCCCTCTCCAGCTCCTGGGTCGGCTGCAGGTGGAAGCCTCCCCTGTAGTCTGAGATGAGACAAACAGCCAATTAGAGGCCAAGAACTAAGGTCAGGTGGCACTTCCAGCCACGTGGCTGGTAAACACTCAGGCTGCTCTCAGATGGAGGGCTTGGGTTACAGCTCTGTGACGCTGCGCAGTGGACAAAGAGTACGGCGGCTCACTTTCCAGGTCAGGGAGCGCAGCATTAATTACCAGCAAGAATGTGTCCCGCACTCCAAGGTCAAAGGTCACCAGCAGCAACTTTATACAACATGGCCGACCACACGGAGAGCAACTGAGGGGCCGTCATCTAATGTGCCATGAAACAGTACTGAGCTAAGGACTTAAATGCCTGTAGGGCTGAATGACCTAAGAGCCTCTGGTTCCAACTGACCTGGGATGGGCGTGATGAGGTGGCGTCTGGGAGCGAGCCCTGCCCTAGGGGAACGCAAGGCGGGAGACCTGGCTGAGGAGCAGAGATGGTGTCAAAATACAGAACATTAACAGCTGTCTGCTCACTTAATACTCATCACTCACACAGAGGGCGCCCTCTGCTGGAATAGTGCTGCATGTGCAGAGTGTGGGTGTATGCCGTGTGCTCACCAGATCGACTCTTCAGAATTTCGTAAGCCTCCAGCTCAAAAGGAAGAACCAGGCTGTCGAAGCGTCCCAGCTCTGTGGGCTGCAACAACATTCTGTGGACGAGAAGATGTAGGACAATTCTGGGATCATCGGACTACCACCAACCACACCAACATTTTGCAGAGCTCCATTAGTGTGACGGCAATCTCCACCCTCATGCAGCCCACCTGATCTCCCGCAGCAACAACAGCTTCTCTGGCCGGTCTAAAATCACCAGCAGGGGGTGCACTAGTTCCTCCACCACCCTCTCTGTAAGAAACTGATGAAAAAACAGGGAGAGAGGAATAGCTGAGGCAACAGTCAGTTGTTGCATGTCAGTGGTTTTGGGATTCTGAACATATGGATATTCTGTCTCCTTGTCCCCATTATGTGTGATCACTAGTTCTGTCATGCTACACATACTACCATATTCCACAATCTTGATCAGGAAGCCGTTTGGTTGGGAGTGGGGTACGACTCTCACGGACTGACATTCAGAATGATCATTTAGAGTACACCAGCTGATGCTGCTCACCCTCCTGCAGTGCCTGAGCACTGCAATGACATTGTCCTTTTCCAGCAGCTTCTCGGCCATGTCCTCCACCGCATCCAGCAGCGCTAAGCCAGGGAAGGGCTCCTTGTCCTGGGACGGAGATTTGGAGCGGCTCTTGTGTCTCCCTGTGACCCCCGGCTCTTTGTGGTCTCGTGATGCCTCTTTCCTGCGGGCCCCTCTGAACAGCAGGTTGACGAAGGTCTTGGAACGCCGCAGCGCCCCGCCCTCACGGCCCCTCTGCCGCTTCTGCTGCTCCCTCTTCTGCTTTTCCTCTGCAGAACACAGGGGGGTTGAGCAGCAACATGCTAACATGCTAACAGGCCTGCTCTCCACCCATCCTACCTGCCAGTGTGATGTGACTCTGGGAGCGCCGTATGGGCCGGGGTGGCCTACTCAGGGCCATCAGGACCGCCGTCTTGGGGGAGTCCCCCATGGAGAATGTCCTGGGGCGGCTCCATCCCCCTCTCTCCGCACTGCTGCTCCGAATGGCCGTGTCTTTTAGCAGGACGGTGGCCCCCAGGGTCCGGCTGGTCTCTGTGGGGATGGTGGCACCCCCCCTCAGGGTGAGCTCTGGCTCCAGAAAGTCAGTCTGGATGGCGGTCTCCGTCTTGTGGAAGCTTGGGATGTCCAACGGCTCCTCTGTAGTGATGCAGACGTCGGCCATTTCGGTGCCAAAGGCCGACACGCTTGACGGGAACATAATGTGAGACAGGCCACTTAGGGAGCTGATGGGTGTCCCCGAAGACAGCGACGAGGTGGACGAGTTGCTGTCTGAGCCCTGGGAGGAGGCCTTGCGGGGGCCGTTGGCCACTGGGAGGAGGAGAGAGCCAGCAATAGGCCTCAGTATTAATGCTACGGCCAGCAGGCCCTGGAGCTCTCTGTAACCCTGCTTAATGAAGCCAGCATAGCCCATTACATCTACTTACTGCACGATGTGATTGTCATAGAAGGCAGGGAGTAACCTAGCTGTCCACCATGACTTCATAAACTACATCATATCAGAGCAGAAGGTGACGTACATTTGTTGAGCCAGCTGTATTCCGCCACCATTTCTTTGTAAGCGGGATATCGACCAGCTTCCTGCAACAGAAGTGTCAGAAGTCAGTTTTCTTGCCAGTCGTTTTTGGTGGCGTAGTCTGGGTGCAGTATGGCCAGCCTACAGGCAGAGGGCACTCATCACGCAGTAAGACAGTGACAATCAGGTGTGAAGGACAAGATGGCGGTCCTGTCTAGAGGATCCAACTGGCAGCCTGGCTTTGCCACACAACTCTGCGGAGGGGGGTAAAGAGATGGATGGGATTTGGCTTAGCGTTACATTTGCCGGGGGAGGGTGATGCTCCGCCGCTCACAACCTGATCCCCTGAGCCTGTCAATAATGCAAGTGGGGGTTTGTTTGTCGCCACGGGAACCTGAGCCCCCGTGCGTAAGGTGAGTAACCAGTGATGGGCTTCACTCCAGTGATCTGTGCGGGGCGGGGGGGGGGGGGGGGGGGGGGGGGGGGGGGGGGGGGGGGGGGGGGGGGGGGCGCGGGGGGGGGGGGGCG
>JAODJX010000065.1:12294718-12320678 GCA_026776945.1 Isichthys henryi | reverse complement strand
CCCCCCCCCCCCCCCCCCCCCCCCCCCCCGCATTGGGGGGACCAAGTGGCATTTCATGGTTTGCATCTAAGTAGCAGAGCCATGAAACCCTAAAACATCTTGCTGTCTCTCCAAATGTCCCTACAATGTGATTTCAAAAAAAAGTTTAAGAAAAATCTGTAACTAGTTAAGGACAGGGAGTTAAGGTAGGAGTTAAGGCTGTCATTGCTGGAATTGGGGTTTTTCCGGTATAAATTCGTCCTCACAAAGATATGAATACAAACGTGTGTGTCTGTGTGTGTGTATTTGTATGTATGTATGTATGTATGTATGCATGTATGCATGCATGCATGCATGCATGCATGTATAGTGCCATGCCTGTTCTCTCAGTGTTTGCTTGTTTCCCCCAAAATATGGGTATCTTTGGCCCAGGAGTGTTCACTTTTCCAATAAGAGGTTTTTTTTTCCACTGGTCAACTTAAACAGATCATCAAGATATCAACTTATTTTCCAGGAAGGCTGTTGGTGCATAGCTAAGAGCTTTGGTGTTTTGCCCAGAGTCACTCCAGTCAATGAGTAATTTGTAGTAAGTGTTAGAGTAGCTCACCTTGGTCTGCTGCATGCCTGACTTTGAGGCTTTCAAATTGGAAGAGAAGGAAAGTGACGTGTGAGCGTAATCAGCCAAGCTATCAGATAGCACTTTCACTGATGCATGATGTGTGAGATGATATCTGCATGCAGGACATTTCCACCATGTGATGTGTGCTTGTGTACAGAGGTGGAAAGTTGAGGTTCAGAAAGTACAAATTCAGACCAAGGTTTTTGTTTCAACTAACCAACTGAGTTTAAGGAGTCACGGTCACAGAGTACTCAGCTGGTTGGTTGAAACAAAATCTCGGTCTGGATTTGTACTGTCTGCACCTGAAATTTCCACCTCTGCCTGTGTGTGCCTCTCCAGGACCATGTCGGCAGAGCTGCCCCGTGACATCAACATCCGCGAGCCTCGGTGGGACCAGGGCACATTCATGGGTCGGGCCCAGCACTTCTTCACTGTTACCGACCCTCGAAATGTCCTCTTGTCTAGCGAGACTCTGGAGGACGCACGGGTGACAGTGGAGAACTACAGGTGAGAGGGAGAACTGCCATGAATCTGCCATACAGTTTGTTACTGACCATGCTTGGCGGTATCCAAGTGATTAAAAACTCTTTTCTCAATAAATTGCAAATATAAAAAGCCGATCAACCTGCATGCATGTAAATGGTTCGTTTGAATTTGCAATTATTTATGGAAATGTACTTGGTGAGAATTCACAGCTGGGTTTGTACTGATATTAATCATTCATATATGACAGGGGTCCCTAATTATTTCCATCAGCAACACGATGCCAAGATTCATTACATCCAAAAAAAAATGCCAGCCAAGGAGGGGTTCCCGACAATAGAAAAAAAAATGGTGCAGATTGGATAAAATTTTGTTTTGGTCTGGATTGGTGATCACTGCCATAGTGCAAAGATTCATATTCCATTTCATGATTTGCATCTAGGGATGATGCAACTAGGCATGGTGGTGCAGTGGTTAGCACTGTTGCCTCACACCTTTGGGACCCGGGTTCGAGTCTCTGCCTGGACGGATGGATGGATTTGCATCTAAGCAGCAAAGTCCTGAACTAATAAAACATATTGCTGTGTTTCTCTATAAGCAGTAGACACGATAATGAAGCAATAACAAAGCACACAAGCACTGTGTATGAGCAGGAAGGACACCCAGCTGCTCTCGTGTCTCACGATGCCACCATGCTGGCCTCACTCTCAACCACTTAACTAACCATGTGTCAGCAGGCGTGGCATCGTGAAGCCAGGCCTGACCGAGGACCAGCTGTGGAGAGCCAAGTATATCTATGACTCTGCTTTCCACCCGGATACCGGTGAGAAGATGCTTCTGATTGGCCGCATGTCTGCGCAGGTGCCCATGAACATGACGATCACTGGCTGCATGCTCACCTTTTACAGGTGAGCACTGCCACGCCCCCCACCCCCCCATCCAGAGCACAGACGCATTGTAGCACAGAGGCTGCCAGCATCCTGTGTTACGGTGGGGCATGATGGAAGCACAATCCACTGTAAAGTTGACAGTTACTGAGGACACTTTATTATTAACTGAACTCAAAGGCTTGGGGGGGGGGGGGAGGAATCACAAGGGGGTCAAACAAAGGCAGGAGGGTAAAACAAGGACTAGCAAGAGCTAACATAAACATGACAAAAAAACCCTAACGATGAAACATTCAAGGAACCTCTGCAGAGATAAACAAACATGACAGCTAAGTGAGGGAAGGGCAGGCAGTGAAATACACAAATAATGAGGGATTCAACAAGGGACAGATGTAGGCTATTACTACATCAACCAAAACACTAAGGACAAGGAGTACGAGAACAGGTGAGGGTATTAAAGAATCGCTACAGATTCAAACGCTAGGAACAAGGGTTATAGAATATTACGACAAACCAGATACGTGCAGGGAACATAGAACAGGATGGCCAGTGACACCAGCTGGCCAAACAGGGAATTGACAGACAAGGCCAGGACCGATCCTGACACCCCGTGTCTGCTTTGGCTGTCCTCCACAGGACCACTCCAGCTGTGGTGTTCTGGCAGTGGGTGAATCAGTCCTTCAACGCCATCGTCAACTACACCAATCGTAGCGGGGATGCTCCACTCACTGTAAAGTAGGTTTGCCCTGGGGGGTGTGGGCTGTCCTCCCCCTGTGGAATGCAGCTGTATGGCTCGACAGTCATGTGACCCATCATGACCATGTGACACGGCTCAGACAACATGTGGTCCTTCCTGTGTTTCCGCAGTCAGCTGGGAGCTGCGTATGTCAGTGCCACCACTGGGGCTGTAGTCACAGCACTGGGGCTGAAGTCTCTTACCAAGGTACTGCTGTCTGCATAGGGCTCCCTGTGTCACTCTTTGCCAGCCTTTGTCACTCTAAGCCCCTTCTCCGCTCTCCCTGCAGCACCTGCCTGCTATTATGGGCCGGTTTGTTCCCTTTGCTGCGGTTGCTGCTGCCAATTGCATCAATATCCCCTTCATGAGACAGAGGTAAGGCCTGGGGGCTGTTAGACTGTGCTGCTTACAGGGTGGGACGTTAACTGGGCTGCTAACGGGGATCTGCTGCCTTCCTCAGAGAACTGAAGTACGGCATCCCGGTGACAGACGAGAACGGCAACCGTTTGGGTGAATCCACCAAGGCAGCCCAGCAGGCCATTTTTCAGGTGGTCGTGTCTCGGATCGGCATGGCTGTGCCAGCCATGGGTAAGGGCTCCGTCTGGTGGCCAGGTGGTCACCATTCTCCTGTATTCATGTGGTGAGAACTCGTGCAGTGAGGTATGTGTGTGTGACCAAAACGAAGGGGTGGCAGCCAGGGAACACTGTGTACCGTGAAAACAGATTCGTAGCAGTTAGAACACTTGTTGCGGAGGCGTGTGTCAGAAATCAATCTAACCGGCTAACTGCAGCTAGTTGGCAGGGAGGCTGCGAGGCCAGAGACTCACAGCCAGCCAATGTGAGAACAGCTGTCTGCTCTCTCTGTTCCCAGCTATCCCGCCTGTCATCATGAACGCGCTAGAGAAGAAAGCTATCCTGAAGGTACTTCCTGGGAAGGGCCCGGCCTGTTGAAGGAGGTGCCCTGTGGAGGGTCCGTCTTAATGCCCTGTGTCGTCTTCTCTTCCCAGAGGTTTCCTGTGCTCAACGCACCGGTGCAGGTCGGCCTAGTGGGAATTTGGTGAGTATCCAGCAGGCCACACTCCCTAGCGGCTGCTGATGGATGTCCTGCACACATGTAACCTAGATGCTTGATGCAGCTGCTTTTTTTTGGGAGTGATTTAGTCATAACAGACATAGCAGTGCCCCCTTGTGGCCAGGAGTGTACCCAACCTAGTCTTTTTTTTTTTTTTTGCTTTCTTCCTTTCAGTCTGGTGTTTGCCACGCCGCTGTGTTGCGCCCTGTTTCCCCAGAAGAGGTACGGCTACATTTAGCTGCCGCCTTCAGCCCTTTGGTTCCCTGCGGTAGGAACATGCTCACAGGCGTCTGTCTCTTCTATGTATACAGCTCCATGACAGTGAGCAGCCTGGAGGCAGAGCTCCAGCAGCAGGTGGCTGAGATCAATCCCAACACTGTCACCGTGTACTTCAACAAGGGCCTGTAGCTGGCCGGCCCAGTGCTGGGCCCCCTACAGGCACGAGAGGGGCGATGCACCGGCAAGCCACAGGGCCCCACTGGTCATTCCGGAGGTATTTGGACAGTGTGACTTCAAGTCAGTCACACAGTCTGCTTTACAGTTACAAGAAGTCCGTTTTATAAGGCAGACTTCGTGGTATGCCACAGTCCCTGTAAAAACCACATTAGTGTTCCATATGTGCCATGTGAGGATTTCCATGCTGTATTCTGTTTTAGACTGAAAGGGGCAGCTGGACCCTGCTCCATTCTCGTGATACAGTCTCATTTCCAAGGTTGCCAACTCTCACACATCTGGCGTGACACACTTTCAGTCTCACACACTCGCGCAAGATATGTTACGACAAATCTGTATTATTCTATTATAATCCTAAAATTACCTACATCAAAAGCGTTGGGGTAGTTTGCAAACCCTACAGACTATTTTTAAGGCAATCAAACTGTTACATTCACGTAATTGTGTGCACATGTGTGTGCAGACTTTTCTCAAATTGAAAATCTCACTCCAGCCGCCTGTCCAAAGCTGGCAACCCTGCTCACTTCATTTCAGTCACTCCATCAGTGCAAGTATTTTAAATGCTCACTTTTGATTTCCAGAAGCATCTTTCGGGAAACGCAGAGTACAGCTGACAGGGTGAAACTTGGCCAATTGTTACCAATTAGAATGTCTTCCAGCTGACAGTGTGTGTGTGTGCAGGAATCTGCTGTGGGTTTTACACTTGCCATGGCCAGTGTGACCAGCCCGTTGCCTGTGGTGCTTCCCCTTCCCCCTCAGCACACCCCTGTAGCGTATTTACCTCGTGAGCAGTTTCGGAGACGTTGTGACGGTAATCGTGACCAAACCTATGCATCCGTGAGGCTCTTTCAGTGTTCTGTACAGCCGCTGTTGTGCTTTCTGTGGTTCAGTAGTAGAAAACTCACATCAGAGATCCTTTTAAAACCTTTAAGGCTGCGAGCAGGCTGGTGTCCTGCAGGACAGCCACTCGTGTTCAGTTACAAAGTCTCCTTACTGTGGCCACTGGCCGTGAGCCTGTGCAGACAGATCGGGCTCTTACATGGTTTCCCTCTTTAATCTCCAATATGATAGTGATGGTGTCACGGGTCACAACTGAGCACCTTCCCTTGATACACACTTATGGGAAGGGCAATGGGGGTGGTCAGGCCACGCACGAAAGAACAACATTAGCCAAAGATTGAAATGGACCTTCTGCACAGGTTCTAGGCCACCATTTCTCAGCCCGGTCCTCGAAGACCCCCAGATGGTCCACTCTTCTGCTCCCTCACAGTTCTAGCCTAAAAGTAGACTGTCGGGGAGTCCCCAAGGACCAGGCTGAGAAACACTGTTCCATGCCATCGTTTTTAAACCAGTGCTTTGTGGCTTAGTCGTTCAAAAGCTATTCTGTTTCTCTTCTCTAACCAATACAATCAGTTAGTGTAATTCACTGGATGAATTTGCTTGTTAGCTGAAGCCACCAGCAGAAATTGTTTGAAATGGCTGTTTAAGCACAAATGTCCAATATGCAAAGTGACTGAGGGTAATCCGTCTCAGTGTTGTATTGATTGTGTGCACTGTGTGTGTAATAAAGGGATGGGGAACAAACACGCTGTCCTTACATGTGTGATGGGTCTCCTGATGTCCTAATTTAGTTGCCCAGCTCTGTGTCCTGCTCCTGGGCCTTATAGGGCCGGGTTCTGGGGGTCCCAGTCGTCCCAGTGAGATGCAGTCAAAACCAGCAGCTCCAAATGCCTTTTATTGTGAGCTTTTGCTGCAGTCGGACCTGTCTGTGCAGGGGCGCCCTCAGCCGTGGCTGCATGTGTGTGTGTGTGTGAAGTATCTAGCCAGCTCCCTCGGCAGAGTTAGGCGCAGGCTGTCATGTGCACGCACACTGAGCTGGCTGTGGACGCCCAGGTACAGCCCTTGGTTTACACAGAGCAGCTAGTGATACAGGTTCAGGATGCTTCTTTAAATTTGAATCTACTTTCTGTAAACTAGTGGGGGGAAGCAGTCACCTCCACGCCAATTGGCACCCCCCGGTGGAGACCCATGAGAAGACATGAATAAAAGTCTCTCAAAAACACGCTAATATTTCTCTGGCTGGATTTTCCTGGCTGCTTCCAGAACAGAAGTTAGGTTGACTTTATCCCCAAACTCCTTCTCACGGTGCTCCAGCAGGATGCCCTGGAATCAGATACAAGTGGCAGTTCAGAGGACGACCCAGTCTTCATTTATACTCACATCTGAGGGCGGCACTGAGAAGCAGCCGCTGTGCAAGGCACACCTGCTCTCCTGCTCCGATGACAAACACGCCGCCCAGGATGAAACCCTCGCCCTTCACATTTCCTGTATGCCCGTTCCTCCAGGCCCGCAGGAAGTTAGCCCACACCCCGAAACGAACGATACCCAAGCCGCCCATCTTCCTCTGCGTCGGTCCATAGAAACGTTGCTGAAAGGCAAGAAGCCACTGCCATTACACTACTGGCCATGACAGCACCTCACTGGGACAACGGTGACAGGAGGAGCCCCTGTCAGCTGCCCCCTCACCTTCTCATCCAGAAAGACGTCGCCAGAGAAAAATGGCTTGAAGTCCTGGACCTCTGACTCGATGTTCTCCTTCACGACAGCGTAGAGGGGAACACCAAGCTGGTTCAGCTGGGGCTTGAGGGAGGAGAGCTCTGCGGCCTCCTGTGCAGAACGCAGTCCACACTGTCACAGCTCCTCCCCCTACAGCAATCCCACAGCCCCCGAAACGGCACCGGTACCTCTCTGCACAAGAATCATCCAGGCCGCCTCACGGCCATGACAACGGCCCCAGATCTCTCCCAAAGGGACCCAGCCTTAAACATCTTCTCATCTGCAGACAGACAGGCAGCACTCATAGGACAACAGCCTTCCTAACTAAACATAATACAATCAGACTGCTAACCTTAATACACAATGGCCATAATCAGAAAAAGCTCTTCCTCTCTCAAGGACCTTCTATAAGCAGTTCACAATCAGCCCAGTCTTGCATTAACACCAACAGTTTTCTCACCATCTGCTATTGTTTTCAGATCAGTCTCCCCCAGATACTCCACACTGGCCGGCTCTGACTTATCCAGTAACAAATCAGTGTTGGCGAGGAAAATGCCTGCAATGGCTGCACCAATTGCTCCCAGTCCCAATGACCACATGGCCAGGAGCTCCCCCTACAGGGTAAAGGACAGCACTGCAAAAAGAAGGTGTCAAGGTTACTTCCGTGTCTTAAATTTACACAAAAAAATGAGATTTACGCTAGAGAAATGAAAAGCCAAACCTGGACCGGGACAGAATCGGCACTGTTCACCACAGTCATCCACTTCATATCAGATACGCATTTTTTTAAAGCAATACTGTTTGTCTGCACTTTTTAAAAATGTTGATAGTTTAGCAGTTAACCATCTATAACCTAGCTTGCTTCAGAAGCTTGTTGCAGTAAACTATTTTGCTGGGGGAGAGAAGAGCAAAACACTATTGGGTCCAAACAGAGCAATACTGAAAAAACAGGTACAGTGTTTTACCAGTGAGATTAAAGCAGACCTTAGCCAAGCCCTGTCGCATTAATAGATACCACTGTACTCTCATGTAAACACTTCCCAATTTGGCCAATAGAAGAAGCACTGCTGTGTAAATCGTAGCCTGTGACTCATAACACTCACTTTCCCTCATTATTCTTCTCTTTGTTTGGCTGTTTGTTATATTAATTCCCTGAATAGCACCTTCCAGACCCAACAGTAACTAGAAAGGTGATTAGCCCTGAATCACTTACCTTCTCTGAACAGAGGCAGTCTGTTCATCAAGCCTTAACCCGAGAGAATGCAGCCAGTGAGAAGCTGATTTCCCTACAGCCTACCTTTCAATTAATTATTAAAAGCAGGTTTAATCTCAAGGTCATGGGGTCAGTGACTGGCTCAAACTCGACAAACCCTCTTATGTAACCCCTATTTGAGGATACAAAATACATGTAATGTGTAAACACTGAGGGAGACACGCATTTGTGCTGTCAGAGACAGGCAGAGCCCAACCAAGCCGCCTCACACCGGATGTGCCCGTTCGGCCCCGCAGCACGCCACCGGAAACCGCAAGCAGACTCGCTTGTATGCGCTGTCCCCATTATTAGGAACTGCTATGTATTCGCGGTACAAAGGTTAAAATCCGCGTCTTTTCCCGTACTGCCTACTGATTTTAAGCTCCATTTGTGCTGTTATGACAAGAAATTGTCACACGTTCAACTTTCATACCGCCAATGTATACATACATACAGTCATATCAATCCATGGTTATAAATAAAGCATTAACGGTATCAAATTTAATACGGTGATATGGAGTAAACATGAAACAACCAACCACTATAATCATTCCTGTGAGTTTTTAAAAAGATTTGCAGTTTAAGTGGCCTAAAACAAAAATGTTTTCGCATATTCGTGCGTTTAACCTGACGGATGATCTTCTGTTAATACACGTAATACTACGAATTTAATGTGATTCTGTTCAAAGTTTAAAAAGCCCGGCATTACTGAGGATTATATTACAAACCTCATCTCATACATGTACACACCTGTCAACAATTCAGACACGATCGGTTTATTAACAGATTAAGTAAAACCATCATACCTACTGACAAACACACCAGGACAGGACAGCGATCTACCGATGGTCAGCGAATGCTGCCAGGCATATAGCGTCAACCTATGATAACCCGATCCATCCAGGAAGAGCAATCGAGCACTGTAATGTTCGGAAGTTCTTTCAGGGCTAATAGAAGTACACTAATTCAAAACTACTGCAATAAAGAACCAAAGAAGATAATAATAATAACAATAATAAACAAAAATGATTGGACAAAATGTACGTCTGCACGATCACGTCTGCAGGGTTGGTGTGACACTAGTGCTTTCAAACTCACGTTCACGTTGGGGTAGTTTGCAAACCATACAGACTATTTAAAAGGTAATAAATCTGTCATATCCATGTATATGTGTGTGCATAGTTTGAATAGAAAATCTCCCGCCATCCTGCTGACCAAAGTTGGCAACCCTACATGTTGATGCAGAATTTTCGGTGCACTGAACGACGTGCACGAGCATTAAAAATATGCTCTTTCCGTACAGTTTACACACTAGCTGTTTTAACTGTATCAGTCTTTGTTTTGATATAGGTTGTGTGGGTTACTTTTCTAATATAAATGGACAACTTTCGATCACACTACACATAGTCTACAAATGTTTCCAAATGTTTGCTTGGTCCACTAGCAAGTTAACTTTTTTAGCTCCTCTTACTGGTACGTTTGTCGTAACATAATGGATTTAAAGAGATAGCACCTATTACCGGCATCATCATCATATAGTTGGTTATATTTTATTATTACTATTTTAATTTTTTTTCCCTCCCAAACTTTGGTTATTTTGGTTAATTGGGTTATTACCCTCTAAGGTAAAGGAAATCCTGTCGACTTTAGGTACTTTATGTGCTCTGTGACTGCATCAGCACTCTTCTACTGTACTGTGTTACTGTAACTCATTCAGGCCAAATGTGGAAAACTGCGATAGAAGGAATCCATCGGTTGGGGGGTGGATTGCCAAACTACCTCATCTGCATGTTCCCATTGTCTAGAGCCCTGCAAACCAAACCAACCCGTCAGAGCAGCCTTCTCTCGCAGCTTTACAGCACAGATTACACATTCGGCATGATCTGAAGTACGTTCATCACATCCTTCTACCATATTTTAAAATAAACATATTGTTCAGGGAACTGATTCTGTAATATACATTTTTGTCGATGGAAAAGTGAACCAACAATGCAGTTTTGTTGACTCTGTTTTATATCTTGAATCCATCCATCCATTTCCTGTAACTACTATACCTATTCAGGCTTGCGGGGGTCCAGGGCCTATCCTGGAGGTTGAAATTATTTCACGTTGCAACAAGAATGAGGACGTTCATCAATCCAACCTGCTCTGCCTTATGTCACAGCAGGTGGGCAGTCAAAACAGGCACAGGCCGTGAAATTATTGTTTGTTTCTTTACTTGGTAGCTAAGTGGTTTGGATCCAATTCATACTCACTCCTGTAATTTATACAGTGCAGGCGGCTATAATTTCCTGTGCATACTGTAAACCCAAGAGTCTGAGAATAAAAAGACAGTAATTGTTTACTGTACACCCGCAGGGCATGTGTAACTGAGAGGCTTTGGGTATGAGGCAACTCCACCCACAGGCTGCCCTGAAGCAGAACATACAGTATGGGCCTTTCCCTCATCAGAATTGCACATGGACATCAACCACAAGCCCTGCCAGTGATCTACTTCCAATGGCATACAGGGAAACCCATTCTAGAGACAAGGCGTCTTCAGTATAGCCAACACGAGAAGCAGAAAAGATGCGGCTCCACCCATGTGTTCCTGTAGAGGTACACTTCACTACCTCACATACCCTATGCATGGCTTCTCCAACTTGTATATTAACTTGTATATTAGGCCACATTTAGCAGGAAGATGGAGTGCTGAATGACCCAGTGACACACATTCTCACACATAAACCCACACTGCTGTTCTCAACTTGCCTGTAACTAATACTATCATGTGTAAAAGTATGGAGTTTTTCAAATCATTTCGACCAATGCAGTAATCAGTAATTATCAGTGCAGTGGGTATTGATTTGACATACATATCCATTTAATTAAAGAGTGTTATGCATGTAAAGTTTTGCATACATACAACTTCATTTTGCAAAATTAATATGTAAATGACAAATTTATCAAGTTCCTGTGAGAATCTTGTTTTTTTTTTAGCTGCAGAGCGGAAACATATTATTTCCCTATCAAGATCAGGAATGCATACAATGTTTTAATAGGGTGGCCTCCTTCATTCTGTCGGGGGCCTAGTGGAGGGATATGCACGACCCGTATCCCCAGAGCCCAAAGCCCGGGTACAGTGGTTCAGTAAATTTGGTCTGGACTCGGTGGATGAGGTTCCTTGTATTGGAGATGCTGTAGTAGCACAGGATTCCAGCCCGGTGATCCAGAAAGACCCCAATTCTGGGGGAATCAGGCACAGCCAGCGTCGCGCTCACACTATCGTGTACAAAGCAGCATTTTGAGCGTGAGCAGTACAGACTCCAGGACTTTTCGTTCCAGCCGAAGCTGCAGTTGTTGCTGGCGCCTTTCCTGCTGATCCCTTTATAGACCACAGCTATATCTACCTCACTGCCTTTCCAGTCCAGCTCCCAGTAGAATCTGCCGTCTTTCAGGCCCTCCAAACACAAAACCTGCTGCCAGTGGTCAAATCTCAGAGGGTGACTGGGATACGACTGCTCTTGGCTCCTCATCGTTAGCTCTGTATTCCCCTTGGAGAGCACGAGGTTTTTGTGGGCCGTGTTGGGATCCAGCACGAGCTGACAGGAATCTGATGGAAGGAGATGAACACAACATATTCACAAGACCCATAAAACTGTGCTGTGTTAATCAGTAAGGAAGTGGGTTGACTGTCCTGAAGTCACACAGAAAGATGCAAACTGGACTACAGAAGAGTGCAGCATCAGCCTCTGTACAGGCTCTTTCCGTCATTCAACCTTGAACATTCTGGTGTACAGACAGCTCATGTCCAATAGGAGTGTTTGCTCACAGGGTAAGATGTCATCACTGGCCTTGAGTTCTCTGGTGTCTATAATTTGAATCTCTTTGGCTGTTGGGTGGCAATGAACAGAAGGCAGGTATGAATGAGACAATCACAAACCATTTAAAGCACGGGGCATGTCTGTATCATATACACTTAGGCACCATAAAAGTGTGAAAGTTCACCTAATTCAGATTTTTTAAATTATATTCCTGACTGATTAAACAAAAATGCTGTGTTCCACATCCAAAAAGCATACAGACTATATACCTCTAGCAGCAATCTTATCCATTTCGCCCTTGCAGATATTCTCCAGTTGCATTTTCATGTCCGATATGGCTTTTCTCAGAGCAACAAATGAAACCTGGTGGTTGATACTGATGTTGGACAGATCTTCATAGTTGGAAGGGGCACCAAAGGTCTGCCAGCTCTGTTCAGAAGGGAATGGAGACAGACAGGTATACTGTGAGTTCCCATCAGGTGTCCTATGAGAGACATTACTCATTGTCTGCTGTGTGCTGCTACACCAGAAGAAAGATTACCTGAAGAAAATGGATGTGATCGTCCGTTTGAGAGAGCTGCTCCAGCTCCGAGTGCTTCCTCCTCAGCTCCATGATCTCCTGCTCCAATCTGCTCAGGACTCCTTCTGCTTTGGAGACCGCAGCCTTCTCCTGAGTTCTGATCAGCTCTTTCACCTCAAAGTGTCTTCTCTCAATGGAGTGGATGAAATCGGTGAACACCCTTTCATTCTCCTCCAAGGCCACCTGCGCAGAATGCTTCAGAAGATGCAGAGAGAAGACGCATGATTGGTTAAGTCAGATTTCCCCCAAGCCAGCTTTCTTCCCCCTTCTCCAGCATCTATGTCCACCTTGAGAAGCTCCACCGTCTGATTCAGATCCTGCCATTTCTTCACCTTTCCCTGGATCTTCTGCTGGGACTCCAGTAAGGTCGGACCTAGAAGCTTCTGTGAATATACAAAGGTATGTTGTAAAGCACAAGGCAGCCAGTCTGCAGTGCCTGCCATCACTTCTCTAACAGTGTCTTATTCACATTGACCCTCAAGAAAAGCACCAAGCTATGAAATAAATGCATTGAATTATAATAGAAAGACTCCATTTTCTATAGGTTCACAGCTTCAGGTGATTCAGTAACATACATATTATTATTAAGCACACACCATGATCAGGAATTTTCAGGTAAGAGTCAGCTTAGTCACCTAAAGAGTCACCTAAACTCACAGTGGGCCACACAGGTGGGCAACCAACATACACTTTATGTCCTTACCTGTTTCTCGGTCCTTTCTACTGCTGCATGGACCGTTTTGTGGTTTTCATGCTCATTCATCATGCAGAGTGAACAGATGCAGAGCTGATCTGTACAGCAGTAAATCTCCAGCAGTTTGTCATGACGAGGGCATATCTTGTCCTGGATTTTTCCAGTGGCTTTGACGATTTCGTGCTTCATAAAAGCCGGGTATTCGTAGTGAGGCTGAAGGTGAGTTTCGCAGTAAGAGGCCAGGCAGGACAAGCAGGACTTGACAGCCTTGCGCTTCTTCCCAGTGCAAAAGTCGCACAGCACCCCCACATCTTCAGCTTTGCGGTGGCCGTGAGATGACCTCCGACCCTTGCCCACTGTGCCCGGCTGTTCCTGCTCTCCTGTGCCGTTTCTCTGAGACATTTGGTGGCACCTTGTACAGAGGCGTCCTCGACACTGGTGGCAGAGACAAGTTTCAGTGAAACTCAGTTTGGAATGATATGTGCAGGAATGTGAGGTGGGGATGGAGTACAGGTGAGACCAGTACAGCCAGATCCTTCTGAACTTCAACCTGGAGGTGGTACATCTGACCAAGGCAGCCAATCAGGCTGCAAAACTACAACAAATGGAGCAAATGATGTCAGTCTTTTTAAATCCTTAAACGTCTATGCCAGATTTTATTTTAGCAAAAGTTTATTTAATCACACTTTGTTAAGATCGTACAATTAAACGTCAAGATGTTTAGAGTAATTTATTACCATGGTACCAGTTAAATCTGAGAAATACAAAAATATAACTAAAATACTGTACATAGAAACACACTCACACACACACACACCCGATTGCCCTACATTGAGAAACGCGCAAATACATGTGTCAGAGTCTTTCTAGAACTGAGCGAGCGCAAAGCGCGTTTGCCATTGCTAATCACTGGGAGTGTCTCAAACGGAAGGTAGAAGGAAACCCAGAGGGGCTGAAAAAGTGCAGAATTTTTAAAGTGCAATAAATAAATACTCACGTTCATTTGCATATAATTTTATTTATTAATTGGACATATTTTGTTAAGAATTCCCCAGTACAAAAAGTCTACATTTTGTGGTCAAATAACATGTTCATATTTGTGTTAGATAAAAATCATGTTATAAAGCGTTTTATAGAATGGCGTAATCTGATCGAGTTTACAGATCATAATGTGTATCATTTTTATTTTCAAATTTATTTGCCTAAACAGTTTAATATGCTGTTCATTATTTATTTTCTTCTTGAAATATCGGTAATAAATTTATGGGGAAATTAATGGGAGGGAGGGGGGTGAAAGCCAATTCATAAAACCCCGTGTAAATTAAAGAAAATCGCAGCACTCTATATGTATGAACAGGGATAAAAAAATAAGGCCAAATTCAAGAGAATATTATCGGCTAATATGCTACGCGTCTTGTACAGTAATCTTGTCCCTGCTTGGTCTCACCTCCATTCATATTTGCATTTTACATTTAATGCAGTAAACAAACAAAAAGAAGAATATTGAAATTGGAAAATAAAACTGACAGCATTTACAAGCAGCATTCTGCTCATATAAGGAGGCATAAATACCAGGGAAAACCAGTTCAGTAGTTTTATAAAATCACAAGATTTACCTGATGATTTGGTTATTTGCTCGGTCAGTCGAGTTGTAAACACTTCGGGAAACTTGTCAGAAGAAATCACATAAATACTCAACTGAAACCAAACGCAAGTAATTCATGACCCACTTGTGTCTGCAGGGTTTATCACGCGACAAAACAATGCGATGTACAATATTGCGTGTTTGCCTGCTATCTATTTAATCTGCTGCCTACTTAAAATTGTTGCACATTCCTTTTGATTTTTACATTTATTTGTAAATTTGTAAAGGAGATACATGGACAAAGTTTTTCACTGTCTTGGTGGTGTGCCTAGCGTATCTGCAGAAACGCACATACGTCTGAACAACGAAACACACACAGGAATCTTGACAGAAGCGGCTCTGACCTCCGGCCCACAGGAGGCAGTGGCGTGTCACTTTACAGGATTGCCTGCGTTAAATCCTTTGCATGAGGACGTCGACGCTGTTGGCGCCAGTAGATCAGTGGCGCCAGCGCAACAGAGAGAATAAGAGCGAAGAAGGAGGGCGAGCTGACGGACAAGCGGCCAAGAGTTAGAAAGCACGCGACCCGGACGCAAAATTCGACGGGAAACTTCTCTTCCCAGCTTCGGGTAGATCAAAAGTAAAGTAACGGCGACTCGGGTAAGTAACGAGTGGGTTACGGCGCTTGAAGAAGCTGCAGGCTAGCCGTCTCCCACTACCGTACTGCTGCCTCGCTAGCGGCTAGGCGCACGCTGCAAGCCGAGCCCCAGATTCGAGTTTTCCGGCTTTTGTGTGGGGAGAACTGTCGATTACGGCCGATAGCGGACGAGCTGGAAGCTTGTGTGCAATGATGTAGATGCACCCGGGCCGTGAGGCGTAGGATGGCGGGGCTTCCCTGGTTAGCAGGCCTTGTTGCGGATGCTAACCTTGGCAGCCCCGGTTAGCACGGGCCGCCGCTACTCCGAAAGCAGCAGTAGAGTCATATACTGTTGGCTCTGCATGCATTTCGAGGTTGAAAATGCCTTATTTCCCAGACTGGAGGGAGCAGGGAGGACAATTGTGGCGGGGCGGCCTCCTCTCCAGCTCGGCCCGGCTGCTTTGTTGATTATATAAGATGGGGGGCCCTTTCCCGGGCTTATATGTCAATCGCAATAACATGGTGTCTTCCAGCCGGGTACCACTAAGTTCACGCCAAGGCGCCCCGTGAATTCGCGTCGTCGCCCCCAGTTCCGTGGTGCCCGTTACCGTGTGAAGCAGGCGATTGCCTGTCTGGCTGAGCGCGCCGCTAAAATGGGCTTTCAAGGGCGGAAGTCGGCGGCGGCCATCTTAGGGCAGTTCTTCGGCGGAGTGGGGCTCAAGATGCCTGCGCCGAGCGGTCTGGCATACGGCGCGCCGCCCCAGTCGGCCTGTCGGCTTTGTAAATAATTTATAAGTGGAATGATCAGCCGGTTTTGGCTGCTCTTAGATTCAATTTTCCATCTTAAGAGCTTGAACCCGGGTTTGCGTGTGGAGGGCCGCGATCGGTAATCGGCCTAGGCGCTGCATCTGCAGGCGTGATGCGTTGGGAGCTTTCTCGATCTGCCTGGGCCCATGCATCTAGTTGGGGGTCTGTTAAACACGTTAGAGGGGCTGGGGGGTCCCTGCGATATACGTGCTTTACTTTTGAAACGAGTCGCTTAGTGTCGTCGATTCATTTACTGTACGTGAACAGTGTGTCTGTGTGTGCGCTGCTTTTCTACGCAGCTGCTTCAAGTCACCAGGAAGTAGGTACTTGACGGTGTTGTGGTGATGGTCCCCTGCTGTGGCCTGGATGTGTGGCCTGACACACCCTCCTTTTTGGGTCCTCTTATTTACGTTTAATCTATGATGCTTGATGTGTGGGTTGGGGGCGGGGGTTGTAAAGGACTGCATGGTGGGAGCTAGCACCGCCTGTCCAATGTCCTGATGTGAGTCCCGTGTCCCTGTCCCCCTCGCAGGTGGCGTGCTTTGCATCAACGCGCAGGGGCTCACAGCAGCGCCGCCACAGGACAAGCCCGGCTCGCTAAGAGCAGCCAGCTAAGCTGTCAGGCTGGAGTCCGTCATAATGGCCGAGTCAGAGACTGAGTGTGACACACCGGGGCTCGACACCCTAGGCTCTGAGTGTGTCATACCACACAGTCAGGTCACTGAGGTGCACTATACGTCAGGATCTGAGATCATGGCTCTGGAAGTGAAGCGGGATCATGATCTGGACCACATTCACGGCGCACACCTGTCTAAGATCGACATGGGCTCTGTCCCTTGTGTGGATTCCGACCAGATCATAGCAGAGACGGATCACGATTATACAAAAGCAGAGCACCAGACAGACCTGCAGTGTTACACCGGGGCTGAAATCAAGTGTGTGACCAGTGAGAGCCTGCTGGGTGACATCATGAAGACGCAGATAGGTGGGGAAGATGCCACACACATAATCAAGGCAGAAGACCAGGCACTGATGGTGGAGACGGAAAATGGTGTGGTGATCCATGAGGCTCAGAGACTGATTTGCAATGAGTGTGGGGAGCTGTTTGACAGTGCCTCAGACCTCCACCAGCACTACGAGATTCACAAAGCGGCCGCCCCCTACTGCTGCATCCAGTGCGGCGAGAGTTTTGCCGTGGAGTCCAGTCTGAAGGAGCACCTGAAAATCCACTTGAAGGAGAAGCCGTACGATGCAGGGGTGGAGGTGGTTGGCAAGAGTTGCATGGATGCCTTCGGGCTGAAGGCCCACTCGCTGATCCATACCCCCGATAAGCCTCACCGCTGCTCTGAATGCGGCAAGAGCTTTGCGGCAGCCATCACCTTGCGGGAGCATATGAAGTTGCATTCGGAGGAGAAGCCCTACAAGTGCTCACAGTGCCGCAAGAGCTTTGTCCGCCGGCGCCACCTCAAGAAACACCAGGAGATGCACGCCCGCGAGAAGCCGTACAGCTGTGGCCAGTGTGGCAAGTGTTTTACCGCAGCATCCAACCTGAAGCAGCACCAGAGGATCCATGTGGGTGGTTCCGGCCCTGGCGACAAACCCCACCGCTGCACCCAGTGTGGCAAATGCTTTGCCGCAGCTACTACCTTGCGGGAGCACCAGCGGGTACACTCGGGCGACAAGCCCTACAAGTGCACCATGTGTCGCAAGAGCTTTGTGAGGAGACGTCACCTCAAGAAGCACCAGCAGATCCACTCCGGCGGGAAGCCGTACAGATGCTCCCAGTGTGAGAAGAGCTTCAACCACTCCTCCTCTCTGTCCCGGCATCATCGCATCCACTTGGATGACAAAATGTACAGCTGCCCCCCGGGGGGGAAAGCATTTCCATTTGGCTCGAACCTAAAGCGCAGCATGCATTCGGGAGAGAAGCCATACAGCTGCAGCCATTGTGAGAAAAGCTTCAATCACTCATCCTCCTTGTCGAGACACCAAAGAACTCACCTAGACGGAAAGACCTACAGCTGCAATCACTGCGGCAAACGCTTCAACCACTCCTCCTCGCTGACCAGGCACCAGCGGGTCCATCTGGAGGAGACGGCCGCGTACACGGCTGCCCAGGCAGAGAAGGGCTTCCCTCACACCACTATCCTGAAACACCAGCGCATTCTCAACGCAGAGAAGCCCTATCGCTGCTCCCAGTGCGGGAAGGGCTTCAATCATTCATCCTCTTTGTCACGACACCACCGGGTCCACCTAGACCAGTGATGCATGAGCAGGCGGGCGGGTGCGTCCTGTTGGCTCAGGCGCCTCTCGCCACGCTCCAGTCCTCAGCTCCTCCAGGTATACGAAGCTGCACCGGATGAGTGACCCTTTTGAAACAGTCCAGACGATTGGGCCGTGACTCGCACTCGGTGTCAGGAGAAATAACCTTTTGCTGACAGCTTGATGTTGGCTGCTGGGTTGTGTTCAGGCAACACGCGGATAACCCTGAATAAATCTCGCGTGAGATAGGTGTGAATGCCTCACAGAGTGTTCTGCCTGCCCACCTGCCTCAAAGTTACCATTGATTTATCACAAATTGATGTGGACGGTGCGATATCCCACCTCCCGATTCTTTGTGGACTTTAAAGTCAGTAATGGTGTAAATAGTTTGTCGGTAGGTACTCTGGGTTGTTCTGGCCTGTTTGTCTGCGGGGTTCTCGTGCCCCGTTAAGGGGGATTGTCGAGCGGATTCAGAAAGCTGTCAGCAAAGGATTAAGACTCCAAGCCGCACGGATTCTGTCATCTGGGTGTTTTCCTGTGTGGAGAGCATACCGAGCCGTGTCCCTTCGAGACGAGTCCACGCGCCCGCAACTCGGCGGGGTGTTGCCGGGGGCGCCCCTGACTTCCCTACAGCCCTCTCTAGCTTTCTCTCCACATCTACGCGGCACTTGTCTGCCGAGCGCCGGTCAGACCCTCTGGCACCATCCAGTGGCGGGTTGGATGCTGGCGCGTGCGTGGGGGGGTTGTTGTGATCCTGTGGCATTCTGAAAACTCCTTCAAAGAGGCCCCAGCCAGGTCCCTGGTACTGTAATACCAAATGTATATTAACAATATGTGGTTGTGCATATTAACACATTCAGAATATTCCTTGCAATTGCTTTGGAAACGATGAATTAGCATTGTATAGCACATAGTTAACGTTTATTCAGAATACATTCTACAGGCTATCCAGTTTGACTGTGTTATAGATCGTAGTGTGTACTTATCAAGACAAATAGCATAGCTCGCTTTTACTGAGACCTTAGCATCTTCAGATGTCCAATTCCATTGGTTTGTGCTTTCTACTTACTGTCCTGTGTACGATTATTTTACATACATGGGTTTTTTTTAGAATATCGTTTGGATTATTGAAAGGGAAACGAATGGGATGTTTTTATGGGGGTGTGAGCGTTCTAATTTGCTTTGGGCTAATTGTGCTTTAGCGCGTAGCATAGACTTAATCATTGTGTTAGAGATAGGTGCCTTATTGCATGCTGTGTAGAATTGTATGCCAAGCTGTTGATGAAAATATTTAGTAAGGTTTTGGCTAGCTCCTTTTGTTCCTAAACATACTAACCTATTTTCCTTTGACTTCATTGATACGTTTATTTTGGTTTGGCCTCTATGTATATGAAATATGTTTCCAATATGTTACTATTGTCTTTTAATTTTCCTGTCTATTGATTGGCAACAGTGTAGATAATTAGAGTAAGTCACAATCTGGTTCGTCCATACTTTCGATTGGCCTCTGACTGCAGAAGCCCCCCATTGTTCCAGCTGTCTCCCAGGTTTGGAGTGACACACATATGGATAAATAAAGGTTGTTGACTGTTCACCCTTGTTTGTATTACTGCCTGACTGGTAGGGAGCTGGGGGTCTGCTGTGGGTGGGTGTGGAGGGAGAACCACTCGGCGGACAGAGCCCTTCACGGTTCCACTGTAGCTATGATGCTGCTTATTAATCCCTTCAGTATTCGTCAGTCGCATATTATGCATTAATGTTAATATTTGGCAGACAACCTTGTGCAAAGCATGAAATAGAGGCGGGATGTCATCACATTCAAATGGCTGCCTGTCTCTGACTTGCTGGGGCATTAGTCAGACAGATGGTTCCAGGTGGGAGGGCTTCGTGGTGCTAGCAATGTTTCCCTCCACAAGCTGCAAGGTCTATTGCCTTCTCTCCGGTGTAAGTACCTCAATATGATGAATCGATGTGGTTACAGGTATTATATAGTCTTGCCACTGGCTTTCCTAGCGTAACAAGAATCATTGGGGCTTGTGGCGAATGACGTCACTGCTGATTTCCTGCACCATGTGATCCCGTGAGCTTTGGTGCTGCTTATTCCTGCCCTGTGTTCAGTGGCCTTGACCTTCAGGTGTTGAATGGTTCCAAAGGCATGGATTTGAGTAAGAGCCTGTCCCTACCAATACTGTGTGTTATTAGGGGCTGATTTAGTCCTAAACCAAATCTATTCTTGAATAGCTCCCAAGGGGGTAGGATGCTGCTGTCATTTCCAAATGGTCTCCCTACACAATAATGCTTGGTTGTTCAAATTGCCCTCAGAATTAAAGGATATGTTTTAATAGCTATTTATTTGGTCTCTGAAACTTGGCGCAAGTTGCCCTTAGTATTTAGCATTATGCTGCTGTTATGTTGGTTTGTTATGGAGGGGGACTTCTGGGGTATTTGTACAGTGCCACACACCCAGGACGTATGCATTCAGATTGTCTGACCTACGCCCAAACTAAGGATAAAGTACGCCAAGCTAATTAGAATGTGCATTTCGCACTGTGGGATACTAAAATTTCAACGGAATTGCTCTTTCATATCTGAGATTCTGCCGCGATTTGTCCACTAGAGGGCTCTGCTGTCTTATTTCCAAACGGCGACGTGTGCAGTAAATGTGCACTTTGTGACAGTGCATGTGTGATGAATTTTGCCGAACTCCTCTGAATGCTTCTGTGATGCCTTTTTAAAAAGCTGCTGCTCAGATATTGCTGCTCACTTGCAGACCGTGACCACATGTAGGACCTACAATGTCATCAGATTCGTCTATTTACACTTCTTTAAAAATGTACTTACTATGCCAATAATGTTGATAATGGTAACTGAGAAAGAGGGTACATTGTTTTATTGATTGAAAGTACTGTCAAAAGTGAGTAAAAATCTAATGGTTTGTCCAAAAATCAGCGTATAAAATTCCAGACTGCCAGGGACCCCTGGCTCTATTTACACATGTACATCAGCTGGCTGTGTGTCCTGACTGCCACCTTCTGAGTGACACACCATTGTCTTGCTCACACATTCATGACGGGTGTGAGCTGCATCAGTGCGCCCTGGGGCTGGGGCTGCTGCGCATTTGGCTGCGTGACCTGCAGGAATTCCTGCTGCTGCAGGCTCGTCAGGGTGTCGCAGGTACTGGGCGTCATGCTGACCTGAGTCCTGTGGGCACATGGAGGAAATGGGTTCAGGATACACGTGCAGCAATGGAGAGCTCTTGTGGGGGGTGGGAGGGGTTGGTCATGTGACCCCAGAGGAAGGTTTTGATAAATCATGTGGGGACTGGCTCTGTGGGCTGCTCACCTGGGCGAGTCAACGCCACTGTCCCCTGGGCTGCTGTGGTTCTCCCCTGCCTCTGCTGGTCTGTCCTGATGGGCTTTGATGGCAAACAGGCTGTTGTGGGACTCAGGTGGCCCCTGTGGTCCATCGTCCAGCCCTGTTCTGCTGGCTCCTCCCCTGGGTGGCAGGCTAGGACCTTCTGTGCTGATGGTCCACGCCTGAGAAGTCCACCTGGCCCCACCTACACCCCGGGTTTCAGGTGATGGGCCTGCATTGGGGCCACTGGAGTGGCCCTGGAGAGAATCTTCCCTAGTATCGCCAGGGAAGCCCCTGCCCAGCGCTGTGCCGCTTCCCACCCCCAGGGCGGTGTGAGAGGCCTGGCTGTGGGCGATGCACATCTGAGATGTTGCACTGCAGTCGGTCACGGAGCCCTCGTTCAGGTAGAGGGAGCTACAGGTGTCGCCCTCTGGTGGCCCATGGTGGAGCGTCCTGCCAGTGCGGGGCCTTTGAGGCACAGAGGTGTCCATCTCCCCGGTCTGGCTGCACACGCTCCTGCGGTCCGAGCTCCTGCCCTGTTTGATGTCCTCCAGCCTCCCATCCAGGGAGGCTCTGCTTCTGGTTTTACTCTGCTTCAGTTTGTCCTCTATTCTCAGCGTACTAGCGTCAGGGTAACCAGGACTGCACTCCCCGCCAGGGCTTGAGCAAAGGCCCTCGTAGGGCTCCTCCATTACATCGGACGATCTGCCGGGGTCTGTCTGGCAGGGATCCCAGGACTTTGACCTGTGGCTCACCCGGCTTGCCCTGTCAGGCCGCTGGGCTTTGCCATCCCTCCTCCTCTGACCCCGGTGGCCATGTTTGTGTGCTTTCTCTCTTCTCTGGAAGGGGTTCTCAATGCGCTTCTTGTCCAGATCCTTGCCGTCTCCACAAGGCTCCATGCGCCGCTCATCTGTGGCTGCCACCGCCACCACTACCTCGGCGTCTCCTTGCTTCCCGACGGCAGAGCGCCCTCTCCGTCTGCTCCGACTGGCCTTGGTGGCCTGCGGCTGGGGGCCCTCCGTGGAGGTGCCCTTGTGCTCCCCTCGTTCCTCCAGCTTCTTCATCAGCACGGTGTGCTTGGCCAGGTTGTTCACGGTCAGCGCAGGGTTGATGCGCCGGATGATGGCATGCTCCAGGTCGCGTGGTAGCTTGTTCATGTCATCCTCGTCCCGCACCGGCCACTCCTCGGGGGGGAACTGCCCGGAGAAGGTGACCAGCTCCTTCTTAGCCCTGTCCTTCTTGGCTGGGTTGCGGCGGAAAAGGCTGAAGCCAAAACGGCGCCCAGGTTTGTACTCCTGCGCGCGGCTGCCAGCAGTCGTGCTCGTCCGGCTCCCCTGACGGTCCAGGGCCGTGGAGGTGGACCGGTGCTTCACGGAGGCCCGGGGCTCGCTGGGCGGCCCGAGGCTCTTGCTGGTGTGCTCGCTGAAGCAGCTGCAGGAGCCACAGTGGGCTGCAGCTGCAGCAGCTTCCACGCAGCTCTCGGTGCTCAGCAGGTAGGTGACTGGAGGGGGGGGCGGCGGGTCATCTTCCTCGGAGGGCCGGCACCGCTGGTGGGTGATGAAGTATGTCTGCGGGGTGACGATGAAGTAGCCCTCCCCTGTGTGGTAAATCTTCCTGTCCTTGATCAGGGACCCCAATGCGCTGTGCAGGATGTCTGGCCCTGGGATGGCCATGCCTGGGTGGATGGTGTGCGATAGTTAGCGGCCACTGTGAAGGTGACTCTCCTCCCGCGCGGCTTTGTGTCACCTACCTGGGTGGGCTCTGACCATGTGGCTGAGCAAAGCCTCTTGGGTGACGGTGACATGGGCGTCATTCATGTCCGAAATGACGGCGCACAGCACCTCTGACAGAGGAATGAACTGCGACTGTGTTATGGGGCTCATCTGTACAGGGTTTAAGTCACCTGCGGGGACCAATGAAAAGATGGCTGGGTCAAAGGTCATGGGTGACAGGAAGTGCTTCCTCTGCAAAACACGGACACTCAGTCTGCTCACTGCCCCCACCAAGTCAAAGGAGGTAAGGACAGGATGTACATCAGCTGTTTTTTTTCTGGCATGCAGAAAATACGAAGGTCTTGCAGATTATATTTGAAAGCTATTTTTTTCTTGTACTTCTGCAGTCAGTACTGGTGAAATCAGTAGCATACAGTGGAATAAATACTATTATTAGCCTTCTAAACCGATGAAAGTAGGCGTGATGCACCGTAACGCGCTTTCTACCTTTCGAGACCTGTCTTAATGCTCACGGGTCAAAGTTCAATTGAAATGAAATAGCTCTGCTGAAGAATCTGAATGAGACATGAATATTTTTTCATGATAGTGTGACCGCACCTCACCACTATACACTCATCTCCTCCCCAAATAGGTGTTTAGTTGGGAATGAAACGCTGGTACACAGACAGGTGTAGGGGGAGGTGGACAATCTGCCTCCCTGTAGGGGCACACAGCTCAGGACAGTGTGTATGGCAGTGGTGGTCAGTGAGAGGGACTCATGCTGCCATTAGAGTGACACAGGGAGGGGGGGGGGGGCTTCCCAGCTGTCACTGGATATCCTGCTCTAATTCCGCTCATTGTTTGAGGGATTCTAAGGAAAAACTGGAGATGAAAAGAACACCAGGAATTAGAACTGGGAAAGGGGGGGGGGCAGTGTCCTTTCAAAGGAGGCTCTGTCCCAGCATGCAGAGGGGACAGTGTCCTCTAGGTGAACGGTGTTTGTGACAGTTGGGGCAGCAGTCATGACAGGGTCTAACTGGCCCGCGCCCGACTTTCTGCGCTGCTGGTAACTCGAGGACGTGCGTCACACACACACACAGGGCCTTTGTCGCATGCAGCGACTGGTTGCAGGCTGCCATGGCAACCGCACGTCATGCCAGGAGCCACGAAAAGGCCCCCACGACCCCCTCCCCGGCTGTGTGAGGTCTGGCCAGCTCAGCTCTGCGCGTTTGATGCAATATTGTTGGAGATGAAGTGTGAGGTTTCTAATGGCACCAGTGCAGCAGGAAGTGACATTGAGGCCTGGGAAAAACCAGGAAGCCTGACCAGCGTGAGGGGAAGCCCGTTTCCAGACTATGCTCCCATAACTTAATCCTAATGCGTATGTAGACCAGTGTGTGGGCAGGCCTGAGACAAAGTGTTGTTTTGCCGTGTCGTTCTGGCAAAATGCCGCTACTCCCTCCCTGGGGCCTGCTGGCCGCCTGTTTTGTTGGAGATCAGCTCTGGTTTCGGTGTTCATGTGGGAGCCGAACAGGTTGGACAGGGCGCTGCACCAGGCAAGGGCCACTGGATGGCGACTTCCTGCACTGCCCATCTGCCAGCCCAGGCTTTGGCGTTCCTTGCAGGCCATGGGAGGCGGGAACACTCCCACGGTAGGAATTAACCTAAAGCAGTTTACACATTCACAGAGGTGACATCTTTTATTCTTTAGATCCATCAGAAATGGTTAACTGCCTGGAACAAGTTGCAGGTGTGGGGGGGGGGGGCAACTGGGAGTGGCAGGAAAAGTAGCCTTTGAGCCTGAATGTTGTGGGTTCCAATTCCAAGGTCAGCGGAGTGATCTCATCATTGTGCCCTTGAGCAAGGCCATTAACCTGTAGTCTCTCCAGGGCCTGTCTGACCCTGCCCTTCCTAACATGTGCATGTCGCACTGGATAAAAACGTCTGCAGAGTAAAATAAACACACAACATCAGCCAATCGTTGCCCCGAGGGGCAGAGGGACTCTAAACGTATAGATGAAATTGTGTTTTGCTTGTGTTTAACCCTTGACTCTAGAATTTGGGAGGGCTTAGGGCCCCAACTGAAGACAAAACCTCCATCATCACTGGAACATGGTGTGCTGTCTACTCCGCTGGCCACAGACATGGAGAGCTGTCCATTCACAATCAATGCGATGACTGGTGAACTTTAACCGCTTTACAAACACTCTCCTGTAGCTCAACAAGTTCAGCATTACGCTAACACTACAAAGGTTGTGGGTTCGAATCCCTTGATGCACACATGTGCCTTCCCATGTGGGGTGACCCCAAAGTGTGAATGTGCACGCTGTCCCCAGCTTAATGCATCACAAAAGGCATGGGAATGACCTGAGTCTAGCAAGGTCCGGGCCCCCCCCGCCCCCCCCCCGCCCCCGCCGGCCCCCCCCCCCGCCCGGGCGGCCCCCCCCCCCCCCCCCCCGGCAGCAGCGGGCGGGGGGGGGGCGCGCGCG
>JAODJX010000065.1:12255093-12270851 GCA_026776945.1 Isichthys henryi | reverse complement strand
TTATCATTTACATGGATATTTCGTGAGTTCTTTCATCCATCTTGCACTAAGTGGTTACAACGTTCTATGCTTATAACATACATGTTTTTGATATCCCGTCTTGTACGTAGTAACAAGGTTCCACTGTACTGACTTTTTCATTCTACCTGCCTGATATGGTAAAGACAGCCCCACAGTGTGGAAACCAATGTAAACATTATATGACTCAAGAGGGTAAAAACTATGATGACCTCACAGTATAACTGAACCTCATTCATAAACCTGAGTGATCCAAATATTTCACATTCCACATAAAATGGCTGTTTGGTTCATCACACTGTCACACTGTTAGAACAGCTCATGTTTAGTTTACAGAATGTCACTGAGAACTAACAGGGTGAATCTTAATCGACATTTAGCTTTGTGCTTTCAGCTGTAGGGTCTGTTTAAGGGAAGGGAAGCTCAGCCTTCCAGATTACCGCATACCGCTGTGTGTGTCCGTCTCCCCCGTAGTTATGGGGCTTCCACTCTGAAAGAATTCCGTCACGGCCCCGATGACGCCACGCTTGATGTCGGCCCATTCCACATCATCATCCCTCTGCAAACAGAACAACCACGGCCCCACACATTAAACTCATGAAGTCTTCACACTGATTTAAATGCTCAGCTAAATTCCGCAACATTCTTTGACAGTAACTACAGAAATTCAGAGTTTCATTATCTATACATTTCCAGTTTGCTTCTCTCTGGTTTGCGTCTTCAGTGTGATCCGTATGATGTTACTGCAACCGAGGTCAAAGGAATCTTAAGTTATATGATAAAAACACAGCCTATAACTGAAAAGAGGGGCCAGGCCATGACAACAGATGAGCCTGATCTTTCATCTCACCTCTGCCTTATTACTTACTACTGCGCTACCTCTGCAGTTATTTGCACATCCTTTCCTGATGCACCACTTATTTATTATTTCACTTCCTATACTATCTTCTCTCTTACTGCACTGCTGTTTGCGTTATTGTCCTCCCACCCACACCTGTCCCTTACCATGCAACTGCAGCATGAGAATTTCACTGTTTCTCACAACACATTTAACAATAAAAACCTGAAAAACTCAATTGCCTGCCCCATAAGACTGCGTACTTGTTTTCCTTCAGCCCGAGTTCTACTAAACTCATTTCTTGTATCATACACAGAGCTCACGGAAGTTTTATGTTCTGAGGGCGGAATGAAAAATGATTGGCTCAGAATGATAACCAATCAGATCTTGATCAGATGTGAGGCCAATTGCTCATCTCTCAGAACCAATAATTTTTCGTTCTGCCCTCAGAACATTTTTTGTGTAAGTAAAACTCCCACGAGCAACACAGCCCCCCTAATTTTGCTGTGCTGTGTACCATGGCAGTCTGGTCCTGATCTATTAATTCATACTAGTATGTCAAAGGCTGTCCATTCAGGAAAGGTACCTTCGTCACTGTGATGAAGTCAGGACCGAAGAACACTGCTTTCACTCCCTCCACCTTAAAAATCTCACTGTGAAAACACATACAAGTCTGGTCAGCACTGGCACACGTCCCCACAGCACCTGCAGTCAAAGTGGCAGGGTTCAGTGGAGATGCTGACCTGGCCAGCGGTGAACTCTTGGCATGGCCAGCACTGGGGAAGCTCAGCGTCCCGGTGCCCAGGACAGCTCTGCCAGGCAGGAATTTCAGGCTCCTGGGATTGGGCGTGTCCTGCGTCTGAACATACAGCTGCCGCACTAAAACGGACCAATCACAAAAACGCATCGCTTCATACTGACCTAAAGCGACCCCTATATGTTCTCTCATGCAGACGCAACCTTGTTGATGAAATGAGGTCAGCAGCATTTTCTCCAGGATAACAGTCATTGGAAAGCAGGGTTTCAAAATTTTGGGAACTTTCAAAGTTGGAAACTTTCCATGGGAATATATGGGAATTAATGTGAATAAACTGGTAATTTGCAAAATACAGGTTAGTCCATAACAAGGAACTTAGATGTAGTTTAAAAAACATCAGCATAATATTAAATATTAAAACGAGATTTAATGCAAATTTTAAAATTTGTATTAGAAATGTTTGTATGCATGTCTGCTTATGACAAAAAAGTTTAAATTTATGTTTGTATATGATAGATTGTATAAATTCTCAAATTTCCAGTTAATTCCTGTTAATTCTCAAGGGAATTTTCCAACTTGGAATACTTCCAAAATTTCCCATCTTAACTTTCCATGGAATGGAAATTTTCTGCCGCTGTGCAAACTCTGCTGGAAAGTGTTGTGTTCCTGGAGTGATCAGAATTGCTGGGGCGGTAGAGCAGCTACCAAAGGGTTAATGTAAACTGACTGTTTAGCTCCTGGGTGGACAGACCATGAAGCCCAATGTAGGCTTTACTGCACCAGGCAGGCTCCTGTTTCTGACCCTTACGTGTATGGAAAAAGGTGGGGCAGAACCATCTTAACTCACGCCCTTCGATTTGAATTCTTACTCTGCAAACTAGCATTCCCACCTCACAGCAAATAACAGAATAATGTGTTAAGCATCGTTTTTGCGTGATCATTGCACACACGGTTGTACGGCTGCTAAATCCCAGATTACCTGGTAGTAGGCTGACAGCGGCCCTACACCGCAGCAGTGATTTGGTGCAGCTCTGTACGGCGCACCTGGGGTACGGGGGGTGCTTAGCCAGGACTGAAGACCTGTCGGAGATACCGACGACATTACCACCAGGCGGGGGCGTGGATCACCCCGCCATACTGGCTCTAAACACCAGAAATGACCCTGCCAATTAGCCCACAGCCTTCTTCATAGGCTACCTCACACGCTCAGTAGCGCACGCCACGCCACGCCACCCCCGTTCACGCTAACTAGCCGCTCAGCTAGGAAACGTCAGCGGCAGGTGAACAACAAGCACAGGCGGTGAAATCGGGGAAACCCGGGCACAGCACCTTGTAAGATGCGGGAGGGCGCGCAGCAGCGACATATAGGAAAACCTCCATGTTCTGGTCGCCGCCATTTCAGCTGGTTCTGCCGAGCACGCCGACCGTCACCTCAGCCGGGCGCGTTCCCGATGCGGGCGCACGCAAGGTCACGTGATAGCAGACTCTTCGGGCACGTCCACATTGGTTGCAGCGCGTTGACCGATAATGGTCCCGTTGGGTTATGCACGTAGGAAGAGCGGGGGACTGATCTCTGTATTTAAACAACTAAACGCTTTAAGATTATATCTTAACACGTAATATTATTCATTAGAGCAAATTAGTATCAGTTGACTGGTATAGGGGTGGTTTCTATGTATTCTACAATATAAATACGTTCCTTATTGTAATAGTTTAAATTTTCACATAATTTTTTTGGTTGGGTGCATTGTGCCACCAAGTGTGTAAACATGGTGACAAACAGCTCTTTTTATTGTCTATTTTGAAATCTTATTCAGTCTGTTTTATACTATCTTATAATATCTTTCTACTCTCTAACGATTCTGGAAGCTGGTGGAAATAACATTCACTACATTGTAGTACGATGTATGCTTGTGTATGCTATTTACATTTAAACTTGAGCCAGTAGATTTCATTTCACTTTCTTAGACGTTTGTTATAACCCACCTTCCACCCGAAATCAACAGGCCCAAATTGGAATGTCTGGGTTACAAATCAATTAAGCGTCTTTCTTTCTTTCTTTCTTTCTTTCTTTCTTTCTTTCTTTCTTTCTTTCTTTCTTTCTTATACTTTCAGTGTGTTCTTTGAAACAGCTTGGGGCCCTTTTGGTCTCAAGTTTTCATGTAGTGTGAATTAAGCAATAGCTGAAATTTATATTATACTATAATTATATTAATATTGGTTATATAATTATATTAATATGGGTTATATTAAACATTGTATTTTAATTTATATAACACCTTTGGCAGGATGAGCAATGCTGTCAAACGAAATTTACACGCTGCTAGTACAGACGACCCAGCCTGGTAGGTGTCTCAGTCCCTCTGCAGGTGGAGTAGTGCTGTCCTAGGTATACACCTTACATTATAAGAGTACTGACAATACTACAAAACAAAACAAAAAACAACAACTGTGATTTATACAAGCCAAACGTCATTTAACATAGACCTAATATAATAAACACTCAAACAATGGGCACCAAACCATCACTTTTTTTTAATTAAAGGCTTTAAATTTGAAAATTTGAGGATGTGGTCATTTTCACCCTGAAAAGTGAATGTCCACGCAGCAAGATAGGAAGTATAGGAGGGGTTAAGCAGACTTGCTGGCCCAGAGCCTCCAGGAACTGGGACTTAAACAAACACCCTGATACAGCGCATTGAATCCATCCCCCTCTTGCCTTCCAGCCTGGGACAGGTTTTCTGCAGGGAGTGACTATAAAAAAGCCAGGCCTTCCAGAGGTCTGACGTGAAAGGGGAGGAATGCAGGCAGAGGATACGACTCGACCTGACTGCCAGGTATCAGGGCTTCTAGAGAATCACAAATAATTTCCTTTGTGACATTTCTAAAAGCGACAGGAGGGAAGAAAGGCACGTTACGGGGAAGTGTGGCCTGATGGAGACGGCTCTGTTATAGCTCCGTGACGTGAAGAAGCATCTTCTCAGTGGTCTACAGGAAGTTGGGTCTCCCATGCCTGCATCTTCACTCTGATCTTCAGGGATTCTCTTGCTTCTCCACCCCGTCTTCGAAAAGTCATGGTTTACTGGATCTTCTTACCCATCGCTGTGTCATTGGTGTCCTTCATTGGGTCTTGGGCAGTGTAAGTCACATTCACTTCTTAGTTTTTGATTTGCTTCTGTTTCACATTGTGTGTTGTAGCCATCTATAATTAGGTATCTGGTCAGTTCAGTATGACAACAGTGTAGCTTTGGATAGAGCGAACCTCAGGCATTATTTTTGGACCAAATGTTTTACATGTGTGTCAGTGAGGTGCACTGAATATATTCTCCAACACTACATATTTTAGGATTCATAAAAGTAATATTGAAAAAAATTATAAAAGCTCATTATTTCACTTGCTTTTCAGTGCCTTAGCTTTAAACGTGAACTTTGCATGGAAATAATTCAGTGTGATAACTTCATACACAGCCATAAAACAAGACGTAAATTCTACTCAGAACACAAATGACGGCAGTCATTGAAAGAACCGAGGTCAAGATTTGTGAGACAGCTGCCAGGAGGACATTGTTACAGTACTCTTAAGCCGGAAAATAGAAAAAATAATTTGACTTTTATTTGTGAAAAAGAATATAAGTCTCAGATAGCTGTGGTGTGTTGCAGATTACACAGTGAAAAGCTGCATGATCACTTGTATGATTTTCTAGGGAAAACTCAGCACCTGTGTAAACCGCAGGAGTCAAAAGCTGCAGGTCGTATTTACATCAGAAAACTGCAAGCAGACGCCTTTGATAAATAGCATCAGTTTCAGTTCATCACAAAATGTATATTTGCATCCAGAAGTACACTGATATTCTTTTTATGGACTGAAGCAAAATGCCAAAAGTGTTATCAATACCTATTCTGTTCCTGGATGCCCCACCAAGCAAAAACAAACACTCCCACAATATGGCAGAGATCCATCCCTGCCCCTGTGAAAAGCAAATAAAGGTTTATGCAACATGATTGCCACAAAAAATTTACTGTGCTTCATACCACAGTTAATCTGAGTTTAGTGTTACCTCCAGACTCCAAGACCCATGGTTACAGCCTTTACTTCATTGAATCTATTCATCTAAAAACTGAGTAAATATGTTCAGTAAGGGTAAAGCAGTAAGAGAGAACATTTGTGTTACATGTTTCAACATTAGACGTTTAAATATTACTGGCAGTGATTGAAGAGTCCTTACTAGTCTTCTATAACATCACTAGTATATGAAAATTGTTCTGTCAGGAAGACTCATTGAGTGCAATAAGACTTGGGTACGGTCTTCCTGATTTCAGTCCTCTTCAGTGATTCGGGTCTGCCAGTCTTAGACAGAGCCTCCTCCCCTCTGACTTGATTCATCGTAAACCACAATCCTCTATGAAGAGTCACCAAGGTAGTTGTTTAGTAAAGGTGTTTGCTTTTGAAACAGGAGATGTTGAAAATGCATTAATTCACTAACTCCAATATGTAGGTAATATACTGGGTGTGCCTGGTTACCAGAATTGGTTTCAGCGGTGTTCTTAGGGATTTTTACCACAAACCTTTGACCAATAAGAGCAACAAATTAAAAGCACAGCATTTTCTCTAGGTATGTCCTTATTTGATCTGGAAAAAGTATTGCTCACTTTCATCTGTGATACTAACAGATTGTGTTTCATCCATCTTCATGAGGTGTGTAATTAAAACCCTGCTTCTTGACGATGACAGATAATCTACATAATCTCAACTCAACTACATTTCAAAGTATCTTTCATAAACCAAGAGATGTGGACAGATGGACAGCTGTGTCATCTCACAGGCTCAGATGGCAACTTAATCATGTTAAGGGGGATGGGTAAAGGGTAGGGGGGGGGCAATGTTGGGGCGATTCCAAGGGCCCCTAAGTGACAGGGGCCTTAAAAACTTTGGAACATGATTGGATTGGACTGGGTTTGGGATTTAATGATATTCATTCACGGAGAGGCGCCCCCTGCTGGCTGGTCATATGTATCTTCTTTAAATTCCCTGCCTTCTATGTCTCTGCTGCAGGTACGGCCTGGCACTCAGCTACGGTCATGTCTGTTCCCTTAGCAACTGGTAAGCTCTTCCACCGCTGAGACAAGCTGAAGACCAAAGAGCAGTTATTTTCTGGAGAGGAACAAATCTGAGCATTTGCATGTCAGCAAAGGCCACTTTTAATGATAATTTTTACATCCCATGAAAGCCAGAATATAAGACTTGTTACCAATTACTTTACCCTATTTAAAATGCAAGCAGAAATAAACAGGACCAGTCAATTTCATATATTAAACATTAAACAAGCCATGTAACTTATCCATGTAAAAAAGCATTTTTACGTTCATTCTTTCTGAAAAATCAATTATTCTGTTTTTTGGAGAGGCTCTTTATCCATGCCTGTGTTGAAGTATAAATTGTATTTGCATTTATTCAGAGAACTTGACATGAAAAGCAACAAACCTTGCCTTTTTTCAAAATTATTATTATTTTGATGATCATGTGGGGCAGTAAAAATAGCCTTACAGACTGAATTTGGCTCGGGGGGTGGCTTTTGTCCTTGTCTGCAGTAGAGAATGGCCGGGGGTATAAGACAGGCCATAATTCATATAGAGGGATCAACATTATTATTAGCCAATGATTTATTTTGAATTGATGGGGGGGGGGGGGCGCTGACAATGGCTGATTCTGCAGAGATGTGCTCTTTGCCTATCTTCTCAGGCAATACAGGAATTCCTGTGAGCCGAACATGTCCGAGTTGTGCTGCACGGACGACCACGTACCCACGATAAGGTGCGGGAGGTAGAAAGCCTGTCTGGCACCAGAGACGCCGTGCACTCACACAGAAAGCCAGTCTGTGCCCCACCAGGGGAGAGGGGCTCTTTCTGCTCTGTCTAACCACTGTCTTTCCCTGCTTGTAGCACAAGTGGGCAAGGTATCCCAGAGAACTCCTTGTTTACAGCCACCATCAGTGCAGGCTCCTTCTTGTGTAAGTACATTATAATGACAGGTGAAGCACCTGATTGGGTAATGTTATGTAACACGGCCAAGCCTATATGCCCAATGTCCTCTCTTTTCCAGTCATGGTCTTCTGCGTCTTCCACCATGCCCACATTCTGAACAAGTGCAGCACTCAGGCTGTCCTGAGCCGGTTGGCTTTGGGCTTTGGCTGTGTAGCATCCATTGGTGCCTTTGTGGCTGGAAACTGCAACGTAAGTATGCCTTCTGTCTGTAAGCTCTGCTATTGAATACCAGCCTCACAGTTGATATCACCACGAGTCAGGTACAGGTAAGGGGACCTGGATCAGGACACGCAGCAGGTAATATGCTGCTCACTGACATACCTGTAAGATACACTCATGGTGTGTATCCACCCATCCATGGGCAAAAATTTGGGTATCAACAGTAGGGATGTGTCCCTACAAATATTGCTGGAATACTGTGTGTGTTGGGGGGGGGGGGGGGGGCGGGGGGGGGCGCGGCCGCCCCCCCCCCCCCGCCGGGGGCTGCCTGCGTCCCGACCAGGGCTGAACCCAAACCTACACCCCTGCATCTATCCATCCACCTACCATCAGCCTGCATCTCCTGGCAATGATCATAAGCAGTTGCTAACTGTTGCTGCAGAACAAACTTTTGCGTAAATGGAGAGAGCTGTAGGTCTCTGCTCGGGAGACAGGAGTGTGTGGGAGTGCTTGCTGTCTGACCAACACTGTGTCCTCTGCTCCAGCCTGGATACCTGGTGCTGCTACACTACCTGGGAGCAGCGGTTAGCTTCATTTGCATCTGCTTCTACTGCCTCCTGCTGACAGTGCTGACGGGTAACTGCTTGCTCACGGGCAAAGAGAAAGTCCTTTACCCTGTTCGCGTCCTGTCCACTGCCCTCCAGGTCTTCGTTACTCTCCTTTGTATCCTTCTGAGTGTTAACTCCAAATCACCTGTGGCCTTAAAATGTGTCTGTTCCTTCTGAAAAGATGATGTTTCTGGGGACTTGTAGTACTTTCAAAGTTTGATGTTAGTCCTTCTATATTATGCATTAGTAGTCTTAACTAAATCCAACCAGACTGCGTCTTCTTTGCACAAGAGCCGTACCCGTTGAAGCACCTGTCGGCTGTGTTTGAGTGGATCCTTAGTATGAACCTGGAACTATTCGAACTGAGCTTTGTATTTGAGTTCTATGTCTTCTCATCATCCATGTTATCTTCGCTGATTTATACAAAAGAAGAGGAGAAGTCCCTCATTATGTCCCGATGACCCTCCCAAGACGGAACTCTGATTTTACTACATCAGTACCCGCCAGACCGTGACAGGGAAGGCCTTCACATTTTAGTGAGAGAACCATGTGCCTTTGTTACCCTTTACCTCAAGTGGAACTTCTCCGGATCATCGAAATCATCTTTTCACAGGGAAGCTTGGACCTACCACTAGATAGATAGCAAACTGATCACGATGACCATTTGTCCCGTTATGTTTAATAATTAAGGTAGTTTGCGCTGCCTTCAGAGGCAGCCTTTAGGAGACTTTGAGCCAACGCTGGCATTGCTCTTGAAACCTACATTTCTGCAACAGTAGCACCAGTAGCAACCAACCAGAAGGCAGAACAATACCTCAACACTGAAGGTTCATCTCTCAAGTGTCATTACTTTAACTTACAAACTTATGCAACTTATTTTTATTGAATTAGTCACCTTTTTAATGCTGATTACTTCCCGATTAAGTCCCTGTTTACACAAATGTGATATTGATTGAAACAGATGCTGAAGCTGTTTGAGTGTAGAAGGTGGTAGCACCAAACCCAGCATTGAAAACCCCAGTGTCTCCAGGCCTTTCTGACGAATGCAAAAAAGAACAAATGTGTGATATTTAGATAATATATTTTTCAATGAAGCAGTGATTGTAGAGTATAAATGAGAGGAACGTGTTTATATGATTTATTTATGAACTTATGATGTATTATGTTATACTGTGGCTGTGACGACACCCCACCATTCACTAATGTCAGTGTTTATTATGTGCAATTTAATGTTTAATTATCTCTTCTAATACTTGAAAATCTTTGAATCTTCATTATACAATTTGAACTGGAGTACTGGGGAAAGAAATGGGATTATAGCAAGTGATTCATTTATTAAACCTTTTGTAATGCACTTAATCAGCAAATTGTGTCCTGCTGCCTGCCGAACAAACATTCACCGAGTTGAAGGAGCCGATGTCTCACGGTCACGATGATGGAGAAGCACACACCCCTGGCACGGTGAGCGAAACAGCCCAGACCGTCCTGGGCTCCCACAGCTAGGAGAAGAGCCAAGACTCTACTGGAATTACCTGATTTGTGAGGTAGTTTTAGGCAGGACAGCAAAGGAGCCGCAGACATATTTATGTAACGACTGTGGTGAATTGTAGCCTGCCGGCTGTCGTGTGTCACGCACTTGCAGCCGTAGCATCACAAAACGTCAAGCCGACAAGCCAGACCGGACCTGCACCCACAAGCAGGCCGCACCTGCCCAGCTTAGCTATAAGAAGATTGGCAACAGACTACTTACTAATTGCTAAAAGGGCTCATTAGGTTTCAATACTGGCCCCAAGGGAGCTTATTTAGGTGACAGCCTCTCTGCGACTGTGTACGGATAGCAGATGAGCTCACATGTATGTATGATCAGCACCTTAAGGCCAGGAAGAATGAACATTCCAGGTAGTCCACAAGTTAACCTGTGTACCCAACCCCACAAGTCCAGTGACAGAGTACACGTGGGGTTGGGTACACAGGTCAACCATAGGCCAGCAGTGACGTTTTCCATCCAATCACAATAACTTAAACATCAGCCAACAATCAAGTTGAAAGCTGAGAACCTCCTGTCTTAAAAGGCAACCTCCTGCACGCTATGCCATACTATAGCCATTTGCATACATTTCACTAATTAACTCCAAACCATGAGCAAACAGTCACACAAATACTTTTATTAAACTTCAGTGAATTAATTTACAGGTGTCCCCATATGGCAATAAACCCGCTATTCGCCAAATTGAGCATTAAATAACTAACTTTTTAAATTTGAGTTCCTGTGTAATATATAAACCAAAATAGAGACCTATCCCATCAACAGGTGAGTGATTTTCCTAAAAGTGTCATAAGTTTATTATTTATTAAACACTCACACAAATACATTACAGTGCACAAGTAATTTTGTTCAAATCTTCATGTTGGTGTAAAACTATGATGCCTGTAAAAGTGTGTTAGCGTAACCATTTCAAAACCTTTCCTAAAGTCACTCCAATATTTACAGCAACTAGCCAATACATCACTGTATTTTTTGACTCCACCAGCACACCTTGCATGATTAATCAATAATCACTGACTTTTTTTCCTTTGACTGCCTAACACACCTTGCACAGTGCTGAACATGCCAACTCAGGTCAGCTGATGCACAACCATGGAAATACAGAGTAAACACAATGAATGCTCAATCGAAGACACAGAACACACTTCATAAGTATGAAGTGTACTGTGGGAAACTTCATAATCAGTTAACAGCCTTCCAAGACTATAATCAGCTAACACACAACCCCAGGTACTTGACATTAGGCTTAATTGGAGAGATGGTCATTGGTGATCAGCCTTCTAAAAACATTTTTCACTATTTAAGTGTGGAAATGCAACAAAAGTTACTGTTGCCATACAACAGGAGCCTGCAGACATTTCGTGCCAAATCTGCATAGGAGGCAGCTGGCATTTACAGCAACTTGCTCCTGTTTGTTCCTATTGTCACACAATGTACTGTAAACAATTCATTATATGAAACAGTACTTTGTTTGCTCTGGCCACTAATTTTTGTTAACTATATATCCCAGAATATTTCTTGGAAGACACAGTTGTTGGTGGTGTTGGCTTTACCACTGCTCACTAAAACCACTGAACTTCACAAGCATTTGAAAAGATCCCACAAAAATAAATCTTAGACCCTTTGATTCTGCTGCTAGCGTTTACTGGGAAAAGTAAAACTCATTCTCCAGAGGGCTGTTTTTGTGGGTTTCAATTAATTTAATAAGAAAACTGATCCTTAACTAAACAAGACATTGAGAGCGTTAAGCCATCATAACATCTGTAGAGCAGATGTAATGCAAAAGCTGTATAAATACTTCAATGTAAAATACAGATGTGAAACTGTGTGCAAGGACACTTTGAGAGCTGACAGCAGATTCTAGCCAGCTCTGACTCAGGGTCTAATTGCTGGAGTGTAAGAGGCTGACACACAGGTTGGCTTTCCCTTTCTGCAAAGCTTGTTACCTTTTTCTACAATGCCTGGGATGGCCATGTGTATGTACGCCTATGGATTAATCAGCAATTCATTCACACCTGAGAGCTGATTGAGAGGCCGTGACAAGCCAACAAAGAATCCGCAGTCGTTAGAAACGACCTTTCGCATACCCAGAGCGATGATCGCACACAAAGACGACTGCCTGGATATGGCAGAAATGCAAAGCACTTAACTTTTATTTCAAAGAATCTCATATACATCCTGGAATTACAGATAATAAAGAGACATTAAGAGCAAAAATCAGTTCACAATGAGGAGTCTATTTGCATTAACCAAGTAGTAGTGTGAAATATAGCAAACACCGCCAGTATTGTTAGGAGGACAGCAATAGGAAACGCCGATCGAAGCTGGGGGGTGGGGGCGTATGGATGTCCAGTGCAGCACACTGAGCACGCTCCACACCACAAACCTCCTCCGGAAACAGACTGGGTACATCCTCATCCTCAAGATGTATAGTTCAACTGCAATACTTCTCATAAATATGAAAACCAGCCATTCAAAAGTTCTACAAGCCAAAAAAAAAAAAAACAAACAAAAAATGTTAGCTGAGCACAACACTCTTGGTGACGTTAACTAAGGTCATTTCTCCAGGGAGCTACTGCTCGAATTTGCCCCCTTGAGCAGCAGCTGTCCCTGCTGCTTCTCACGTAAAGCTACTGCGGCCAGAGATCAAGAAAAGCGGAAGCTGAGAAATGTGTCTTTTATTGAAGCCCAAGGCTTTTCATGGACGGTGCTCAATAGCCAGCCTGCATGTCCTTCAGAGTTATTGGTTCATACACTCTCGCTCAATACTTTTTACTATCTGCCAGCATTTAAGCAGACAACTGACATTCCGTGATCAGTCCACTGATGTTGGTAGCTGCTGGACTGTGAAATGTTACTTTTTTTAAAAGGAGAACACTACAGTAGTCAACTCAAAGGTATTAATATGATGAGATGGGTAATTTTTAAACCTACAGCGGAGCCAAAGGGGCTCTCCTCAAACCGTGTACATGTTCTTCGTCGTGGATCCGCTTTTGCTCGAGGTGTCGTCATGTGACTGATACCCAATCAATGCTTTAAGGGGAAGATTCAGACGTTCTTTGTAGTGCTGTCTGCAGAGGCGAGGGGAAAAAGAGAATCAGAACGCTGACAGTGACTCGAGCGGACACAGTGCCACCATCAGGCAATTAAAAACATCATTCTGTATCAGCTCTGTGCTTTGAGGACCTTATGTAGCAGACTATTTGTAAGTGAGGGACCTCAGCAGCACCTCCTAGTGGAGGACTTAAGTTCTACCGGGAGCTCCTGCACATCCAGCACTGAGAGAACGGGCCTCTTCACCTTGAAGATATTAAATCCCCATGCAAACAAAGCTAAACAGACACTTGTACATTTCACCGTGAAGAAATGCATATGCACAAAAAAACGCGCAAAAATATTTGGATTTCTCAAACCTGGAGTACGCACGTCACCTCAGAAATGTCAGAACTACACGTGCACGAGCCCGAGATCCTGCCCAGCTTCCACCCGCAAATAGTCATACATGGTCAATGCAAATAAACTGCATGCTCATATAATATGCAAATCAAGCCTATCTGGTTGTGAAGTCTGAGCATAGCGGCTATAAATAAAAAACCAAGATGAGGAATTTTGAAAAGCATGAGGCAGGGGCACAACAAAATGTTATGTTTGGGAGTCGAAACACAAAATGTTCAGAAGTACATTTTGCAACAATTCGTCACATGTATATATTGCTCAGCTGATTCTTGTACTTTTGCACTTTCAGATGACATGCCCATCTGCATTTTGCCGTCAGAGTACTTGTACTTTGTGCAATGATAATAAAGATGAATCTTAAAAAGTGTGTCAAGTGTCGCTGCACTGCAGGAATTCTGTCAGCTCTACAAAACACCATGAAAAAAGTGGTCAGTGTGACTGTATCTATCAGGGACAAACTCACATCATTGCCCTCAAACTTAAACACGCACATCTATAATAGGGGATGCGCAATTATGCGGCGTTGTGCCAGAGCAGTCAGGACGTACTGTAGTACATGAAACTCGAAATGAAGAAATCATGCTGTCAATGTCATGCCAGCGTCGCAGATGACTTGCTCATTAATAGAACGGAATTCAATTGAATTCTAATTAAACTGCTTTTGTCATTTCATCTTTTGCATCTAGTGCTGTATATTATACTGTTGTGCATTTGATAAACTTTGATTTGTCCTTATAGCAAATGTCAGTGCAGTCGATTACATTTGAAAAACTTAAAAATTGCTGCAAATGCAGTTTGGATTTGCGTTAAATGCCAGTTTCCCTGCGCTGTGGGTGAGCAGACCTACAGCGCAGGGAAACTCGCATTTAACGCAAAACAGACAAATGTGCAAAGGCATTACACATAGCGCAAAAAATAATCAAATTAGTGAAAATAATCATGACTGTCCATAAAAACTTGTTCCCTTCTAATCTTTTAATCTAAGTTTACATACTCACTAGCTTGAACACCTTTTATAGGTCGATCCATGCACGCTAATGTCTGAAGCCTAATTCACGTTTAATGCAACTCAAACATTTTACATGAAAAACGTGACAAGATATACTATTTAAAATAGCACATTAAATTGTCAAAGGCAAATATATAGTCTTTGGCTTACACAAATAAATGGAATCCCAGCAGAACAAAACTAATAGAATTGACAGAATAATTAAGATACGTCACATTTTTAGATTTATGGTTTTTCACATGAGGGTGCGGGAATTGTTGGCATACGCATGGTCATTTTGTTGATTTAATTGCAGTCCCCTGCATTTAAAAAGGGTGTTGCGTTTTCCCGATTTGTCTGAAATGTTGCATACACCACCTCCTGAGTTTTTGTAATATACGCATTTTTCCTTGCTAAGATTTTGTCTGATAATTACAGAATGCTTGCGTATACACACTTTGGGTGTCTTTTTGTGCGTAGGCTACTTTGATGAACGAGGCCCCCTGATGTTTCCCTGCTGCTCCTTACTGCGCAGGTCAGGCAGGGCAAAGCAGGTAACGAGCAGGGTGAAGTCACTGAAACTGCACCTACCCTATCGTCATGATGGCATCTCTATTCTGGCAGTTTACGGTCCAGATGGATATTTTGTCCCCTTTTGGTCTGACGTTGACCACCGCGCCACAGACGTCGTCACTGGCCTCGTCGAACGACTCCCCAATTAAGCACAGCAGCTTAAAACAAACAAAAAAAAACAAACATCACCCAACATAATCCCCAACCTCTCTCACACATACAGGACACCACATACAGGGTTCTGATGTTGCCATGGCAGCACACAGAACAGAGAAAGGGCTCAGCTTACCGTCTCCATCCAGAAGCGGTCCAGGTCGTTATGCCTCTGCTGCTTGCTAAGGGTCATCAACCAGCGGCCACCCAGCTTATTCCTCTCATCCTCCCACATGGGCTTGATCCCGTCCTGACAGGGAGATGTTCGATAGCATGCTAAGCACAGGCAAATGATGAGGACCACGACGGACATGGCTGGCTGGAGAAGCCTGAATAAAAATCTGGCTACGCATCATGCACAACAAATTCGACTTTCTGTTAAAAATACAGTTTAAGGAAATATCAACTGTATATGCGATATCAACAATGTTTAAGTTTTTATTTAATTTAGCACTCATAAATTTATACAATTATACAAATTATTTTTAGGTATTTCTTGTGTTAAGTTCTTTTTTGACTTAAGTTGTCTTCGTGCCTTTTGGAACCAATTACTGAGATAGCGAGTTATTACTATATTAATATTCATGGGGGGGGGGGGGGGGTATTTTGTCAGCAAAACG